>JANXJC010000056.1:19439489-19461677 GCA_027564655.1 Leptodon cayanensis
GGGGGGGAAGAAAAAAGGAGTAATACTTCCTCTACTTCTTCCCAAAGGCAAAATTCTGAGAGGCTGTGAAGTCTTTGTACTGTAATTCAGTAGGTCAACCCTACAGCCAGAAGAACTACTCATTTTTAATGACATGTGTGGCAAATTTTACCATTTCTGCTGCTGCAGACTGAACAGATTTTCATTTCTTTACGGGTTTTTATTACAGAAATCATTCAAGCAAACAAACATTCACATGAAGGCACAGTACAGATGCTTTGGGTTTTTTCCTCTAACCTTGAACAAAAAAGAATAATAATACTGAGAGTAAAACGTTTAAAAGCTTTACCTTTAATTCCATCCAGTGTCTCACTTCAGTGGGATCTTAGGCCAGTCCATGTACCAACAGCTATTTAAAATCCGGTATTTATAGAATATTTTTAGATAGAAAAAAATCCAGTATTTATAACCTCAAAAATAAAGATCTTTTATGCATTTTGCAAAATAATAACCAGCAAATGTATTTTTTAAAAAAAGCTTATGAGCTATCAAACAAATGGTCTGCAAAACTTTAGGCAAAATCTTGCTCACCTGAAGGAAATTAAGTATTACCCATTTTTTACCATTCTGTGCAGTCTCCACACTTTTGCACCTGAGCTTACAGGCTTCCCAAACAACTTGGGCTGGCAGGTTTAAAAATCACTCTTGTTATTTTTACAGCACTACACAGAAGATTTGATTTTGATGGTTTTAAGCATACTTTTGCAAAATACGTTTATGGAGAAGCGATCACACTAAAGTTGACAATCTGATTACCTAGTTTCAAAACAACATAAATTAAAATGGCTGCACTAGCATACAAAGCCTCTATTACAGAGCTTTATAAAGGAAAAGCTGAGTGAACTTTAATTACAGCAGCATTTCCCATGCCACTGTATTACTGACAGGTCTATTGCCTCTTGCTCCAAGCTAGGATTATAGCTTTACTCAAGGGCTTTCTGTTTGAGAACCTCTGGCATAAGCTTTCTATGACAAAGTGCATGAGGAAAGCGCCTAGAATTGCACTGTCTAAATCAGCATAGCTCAGTGTTTTTCAAAATGAAAATCTGGCATCCTACGGGAGTCCTGATCTCTTCTAGAGCAAGCTAGGTCCAGCAATGGCACAAGGCACGATACAGTTCTGAGATACTGGGAGTGGGAGCCATAAAACAGCTAGATGAGACGGGTAGTATTGAAAAAACATTAAAGCAACATCACAGTTGAGAAATCAAGCACTCAAAAATGAGGAAATTCAAGTGTTATGATTACTTCTTCACCATTAGCTCAGACACCTTGCAAATAGCATACTTTCAATGGCATAAATTAGACAAGATAGAAGTCTGGTCTAGGTAATACTCTGAGTCCCATCTCCAGCTGCTATAAAACGTCCTGTCTCCATTAAAGCCACTGCAGCTTTGCTGATTTAGATCAGCTGAGAATCTGGTGTAATAGTCAATATGTTACTGCAGTCATTAAGTGCCTGAGTTAGAAGGTGCAGAAGCAGGCCAAAGATTTCAAAAGCCTGATTCTTTCTTTTCCTTGCTTATCTCAGAGGTAGTTGTGGGGGAGGGAAATCAAATCTGTGAACCTTTTAAAAAGGTAAAAGAAAACTTTAAGAGCATCCAGTGCCTAATACTGCTAAGGATGAAACAACAAGCCTTCTTTCCTCATATTCTTAGTGATAATGATCATAAAAAGTCACTAAAGGCTATGAATTTCAAGGAAGAGCTGACACCAAATTGGTCACTGGGAATGCTAAAAGTGAAGTTGAACCTTTATAGATCTTTATAGCATAATGAACTCACAACTTACACTGTGCTTTCAGGGATTTCTTCAGACTCAGCTAAGGCTGTTGTGAGACCGCAGCTTGATAGGACTGCATGACAGAGGAATAGAGGAAGACAAATCAGGAAATCATTTCACTTCCTTGACTCAATTCCAGCTGTAGCCTGTGCACACATAAATTCTGCTGCCAGACAGCTTTAACTCCAGCCATTCCTTTGAGGTCATTAAGGATTTTCACACCTGGAGGACAGCCATACATGCAAACACAACCTGTACCTGTCTTTGCACATCTCTCTACCAGGAAGGCTCTAGCGAAGCAAGAAATTTTCCCAGCAGAGACAATTCTCCTCTGGGCATGTGCCGCGGAAAGCCAGAATGCAAAATCAAACTCATTGTCTTCAGCTATATAATCTACCAATTTCTGCCTCATAGAAGAAGCTCAATACACTCCTAGCAAAAGCTACAAAAAAATACCCCATACCTCTATGCAAAAACGTAGGTAATTCTGAAACCATCTGTAGTTAATGTGCAAGTATGCACCCTATGTCTAGCTGAACAATTGTAAATCTCAGTGGAGAGTCATTTGTAGGCTCAGAAGTGCAGGGGCAACAAATAGTTGAATAATTCCTTTGCTTTTTCTTACCTATCATATACAAGAAGAGGATTTCCCTTTCTAATAATGCATGTTTCCTGAACTTGCAATCTGAAACGAATATAATTAAAAGGAAACAATGCTATGGAGGGGTACCACACTCATGACAATATAAGCCACACATCTATAAATGTCATAAATTATCAGAACTAAGCCATCAAAGTAAGAATGAGAATTTCCAGTTTTTCTCTTGATGTTTTCACCATAAACAGAAATGTCTTCCACGGACCATGCCAAGTTTCCACACTTACCAAAACAAAACCCCTGTTTGAGAGCAGATCTGATCTGAATACAGTCCTGATGCTGTAAACATTCTGGATGGATGGAGTTTGGAGCAAGATGGGAAGATGGGAGGAGAACTGGTAAGACTGCTGCCAGCCCACCCAACTGGTGCCTTTGCAACAGAGGCAAAGGCCACGAAGAATACAATTGTGAAGAGATCAGCTGAAAGGTGAATTAGAAAGACCTTGCTGACTGGTCCTGAATTTTAAAAAGTACGAGCCAAAGCAGCATTTAGTGTTTCCAGCATTAGTACATTTTTGCATCCCTTGTCCTCTTAATTCATCAGAGCTTCTTTACATCTGTTTCCTCCTCCTCCTCTTTCTTCCTTCTCCTCCTCTACAGCCTTGTCCACTCTTTTACTTTCAGCTCTATCCTTCTTCCTTGTCTGCTTTTGTCTTCCCTCACAGGTTACAAATTCTTATCTTATTTAGGGAAGCTCAAAGCCTACAAAATACTGCCAGGTTTATTGTGCGTCCAATATTCCTATGCAAAGTTCAAGGAATATCCTCAGTGTAAAACAATCAAATAAAAAAATCATTTCAAGATCCCTGGAAACAAGAAATTTAGAAAACTCTAAATATTTTGGGGTTTTTTTTGGTTGATTGGTTTTTTAAGTGCTATATTTGTGCACCCAGGCTCTGCTACTACATTAAGTAAAGCTGTTGTTTCTCTGCTGTAGCACTAAGGCCATATGCATGCACTCAGGACTGCTCATAACCCTGCCCATGATAGTCTATACCTCTCTCTCACATGGCACAGGGATGCTCATCCTCATGCATTCTGCCACAGCCGATCACAACTCCACTGCCTCCAGGCTTCATGTTTTTTTGCTGAGTTCAAGAGATGAACTGGAAGGTATCTGTTCTCACGTTGCTCAGTAAAGAGCTGAAATTAGCAACGCCGAGACAGCTGTAATTCAGAACCATCGCTACAAAGATGTTTGAGCCTTGTTGATAGCAGGTGTATGACACCAAAGCAAACAAGAGCTAAAAATGAGATGGCTGTAACTCGGGGGCCCACAGTGACATCTACCGGAATGATTCTGTTTGAAGTTCCATCAGAAGACTTCGTTCAAGCTCACCCAAGAGCCTTTTTTTCCTTTCAATATCAAAGGAAATGGATAATACAAAATCATCTATAATCTTGAAAGAGGAGTGTCAGAGCATAAGGCAGGCTACAGAGTATTGAACCTGGCTCACAGTGAAAAATTAATCCTAAACCCTTTGCCATGCCCCTCTCCTACCCAATTGTTTTCTTTACACCAAAGCCTAAAAAAGAAAGACCCCAAGCGCTCTTGCAGTGTAGTCAGAGATAATGTGTACACAAGCTGGCATCATCTTTTGATCATTTCATTGAGAGCACGGCTTCTGATTGGAGTGGGAGAGTCGCCAGGTTTCTAACAGAGTGTTAAATCCTTCCAAGTTTTCCCAACCATGGATTTTTTTCCCTTCTTCAAAGCAGAGTGTTAAAATCCTCCAAATCTAAATTGACCAACTTGAGCGTACTCCTAGAGCATATCAACCGCATTTGATAGCTTGGAACTGCTTTTCAGTAGCAGTTGTAATAGGATTTTAACAATACTAATTCCATTCAGCAGTTCTACCTCCATGGCCTTTTTCCTAATTTTTGCTGCTGCTGCTCCTGCTGCTGTTGTTAACTGAAATGTCTTTCTTTAAAGCTGAAGTGCTTCACAGCATTAACAAGCAACAGCTTTGGCACTGTGGGTCAAGCCTTTTCAGGTCACCTTTCTATATGCTGAGGTAAGAGCAGGCACACACAAGCGAGACGCCTTGATCATCCTGCTGGCAAGAGGATGCTATTCATTTTAGGATACGTATGAGTGTCCAGCTCCAGTGTGGAGACTGTCAGAGGAGGCCTGCTAAGTCAGGCTTTTTTTCCAAACTGCAGCATCTAAGAGAAAAGAGAAACTGGCAGTCAATAACAAAATCTGGGAAGGAGAATAGAGAAGTCCACGGCTCACCTTGCAGGACTCGAAGCAGCCATGAGGCTGGGCATCTTGAGGCTTCCAGGAGGTGGCAGCAGGAGAGAGGGGAAAGGAAGCTGCAGGAGAAACAAGCCTCACCGAAACTGGAAAAGGAAGCTCTGCGAAGATTCCTTGTAAGAAAAGCAGTAACAGGTCTTGCATACCTTTCTGTATCAAAAACTTGCAGAACCACAATGCCTTCCCACCCTTAAAACTGAACGTGAAATAGGAAAGTCAGCAGAAGTTGACTCGTGAATTTTTGAAATCCAGATTACTTATTTAATTTTTAAATTTTAGGTACCCAATTACAAAGCCTTGACCCATCTACTGCCATGATCATAAATTGTTTCTTTATCTGGGCAAGCGAAACCTATCATTGCAAGCATGCCATTACCTAGAGTACCTTCAGCTCTAAAATGCGTGCCCAATCCATCCACAAATTGCAAGGTAGGACAGCTCCCATAATGAAAAGTACTGACAAGGATGGAGCTGGGAACCTGCCTGGTCTATCCAGCAGGGAAGGACACAGAAAATGGGTGCCATGGAGAGCCTAACATGGCACATGACAGGCAGGCTCGGTACTCTGCACTATGCGGACTTTCCTGAAGTTAGGTGTACATATAGCTCAGTTGCTTAGACCAACCACATCAATTTACATAGCCCACCTGAATAGCTAAGAAAAGACAACAAGATGGGAAAACACCCCAGAATTACCAGTAGCCTACTGGTTGGATCATTCACCCAGTGTACATGAGATCATATTTCAAATCACAGTTATTCAGGACAAGGATAATTGCATTTATAAAGGGCTTTATCCTATTTCAGAAGCCTGGAGACTTCAACTACATTGAGGTCTAATCAGAAAAACCTGTCAGGAGGGAGATGTAACCAGTATGCAGGACATCCTTTGTGAACAGCTGAGTGACAATTCAGAATGTGAGTTACTAAAGGTGGCCTGAGATGACCAAAGAGGCAAAAAGTGGTTTAAATCATAGATTAAAAGAACGCTTAAAAACGCAATTTGTTAATCACATCCTTGAATACTGTAGATTCAAAACTGAACAGACACATTATACAGCTCTTCAGTTAAAAGACAAAAGCAGGGAGGGGAAAAAACAAAACAAAACAAAACAGAACCCCAAAACCCCAAACCCAGACAGGACAGCTGTCTAGATATTTGCATGAACAGAGTTGGACCAGGTTTTCTGCTTTAATTTCAACAAAGAGATGTCTCACTCATGGAGAATCTGGCCAAACTTTTCAGACTGTATTAAATTCTAACAAATTCCTATTCATTTGAATATGGGAAGTAAGAATTTTTATTAAATTCTAAATCTGCTCCTAATTCATCAGTCTGTTCTGCAACTGCCAATTATAAAAACCCACATATTTTGAGGATAAAAATTTAATGTTTTGACTTTTATGAGACTATTCATGTATTTGAACATGTGTTTAAGGGCTTTTCTGGCTGTAGGCCTAACCACAGATCCTTTATTCTTTAGTGTTATTGGAAAATAAAACAAGCACTAATACCAGTTTTCATTTTTCTTTAAGAAATTCTAATATTTGGCTTTTGGCAGGTGTTCCCCTGGGTTTCTCAGGAAACATTAAAACTTGGTGAACCTGCAAACGTGGTTTTTTTGGACTGGATTTAAAACCTGATCTGTAGTAATACGGATAGAAACCGTGGGATTTCTACCTGGCAGTATTGGTCAGACTGGATATTTTTATGTTTATGGGAGATCTGCAGAGGAGCTTTGCATATCTGGAAAAAAAACCATCTGAAATATAACTCCCATAGTATACCGCAGCAACACAGGAAGATTTAGTTTAATGTCGAAGTGATCCAAGACAAACCCTTCTGAATTAATGAAGCAAACTGAGCTATTTCTATTCAAGTGATCTAATACAAAGTTAAATATTTGGTTTGCTATTCCTGGTAGAAAAGGGTTCATTTTGTTTTGTTTTGTTTTCAAAATTAAGATAAAATTATTTTAAAATTATAAAAATAAATTGGTCATATTTTTCATTGAAAATTCAGTTATGCAGAAAATTCACCAAACATCTCTGACAGACCATCCTCAACTTATTTATGTGGGTTTCACTGCTATAATACACCTCAGCTGCTACCACTCTTACCAGATTGAAACAGTTTAAAGGCTTGATAAAATTTCTATTAATTTCATCCATGTGCGAGTTGACATTTATGTAGATGGTGCTGAATACAATTCTCATTTGGTTCAAATCTCAGATCCTTAGTTCAAAGTTCCTAATTGGTTCAAAATTTTAAGTCCCTAATAAAATAGTCTGACATACAGAATAAGTCCCATTTTCTAATTCTTCTTTTAAATTTTATTCTTGAAAGCTATAGATATTGGGTTTGTTTTCCAGAATGTACTTAACTTGATTGTGAACATTCCCTTCAATTATTTGAAAAAGATTCCAGATGAGTAAGAATCAATGTTGTTCACTAAAATAAAATATGGTGGGCCTTACTTTCTTATAATTTCTGAAATTTGAGATTAAGCAACCCTTTCTGAGTCATTTTTCATCAATCTATTCAACACACTGAAAATAATGGTCTGATTTTTAGTAACATTTTTTAAAGTCTATATATTACAAGTATTATTTTACACAGCTGTAAACAATGGTTGAAATATAAGGGCTTTTGTTTTCTTCAAGCCAAAATGACCAGGGTACAAATATTTCTTCAAGACAATGTAGTAATTTCACTGACCTCTGTTAACACTGTGGGAAGCACCATTTTTAAATGGCAAATCGTCAGACCCTGACTCAGAGCGTATCACCAAAACTCAAAGAGGAAAATTATGAAATAGCATGGAATATGAGCAAACTATTACAGAAACACAAATTGCTTACCATTAAGAAGAGGGAGGAAAAGGCATCTCTGTGATAAAACACTATTCTGTAAAAATATTAAACAGTCATTTAGTCCAGCTGACAGCTCTAACGCTTCAAGAGCTTCAAAAATTTCTCAACTAGAAACATAGTAGTGCCAAAAATGCATCAAATGGGCTTTTAAGAAGTCATGCCATCTGCTGTTAACACTGCAATTTTTGATCACTGGCTTTAGCTCCAACAATTTATGAAATGGGTGAATTATTTTTCAGCCTTTCCACCAGCCCTGCAGCACAAACTTATCCTATTATCTTGTCCACCCAGTAAGACAGACAAGATGTAAGGGACACTCTCTAATTAGACTGCAGTGTTATTAGCTCATCTGGAAACCACTTGGCAATATATCATGCAGGAGAAGGTAATTATTCCTCTTTTAATCATTTCCAGCTGTTTGAGTGCTGTTGTCATTCCTTCGCCATGCTTCAGACCAGTTCAAGCATTCTCCTAGGACCCCCCTGGACCTGCCCCCTTGCAAGCATTAACACAAGTAGTACAAGGAGGTGCTTCCTCACTGCTTAATATATACACAGGCTCACATACACATTCTAATTTGAAACTATTAGGTAATCAGACCCCTCTATAGAATTAGTGCCTCAACACATAGCAGGAATTAATTTGATGCCAGACTGGTGGCAATTCCCTTCCTGATGCCATGCAACAAAGCACCTTCTTCATGGCCAGGCCAGCGGATTCCATCAAACCTTGATTATTCAGTGCTAACTGGTAAGTAATTATCAGTCTTGTCTGCTCTTGCCCACCTGCAACCAGCTGCTGACTCTCCTTGTCAGCCCACAGAAGCACAGGCCATTGCAATGGAGCATTTTACTCAGTAGCATACAGTCAACTGGAGCTTGGCCACGGATCCCTCTGTGACCTGGTAAATATTGATGCTCTCACAAAATTTCAAACTTTTCTCATGTGAATATATGATTATGTTTTCTGCCAAAAAATTGAGGAAGAGCATCATCCAGTCTGATTGCCTACATGGGTGGGACAACCCCAACAAATGCCTTCTGCTTTTACTGGTGGTATAGTGACTGACATGTCCCTTACCTCCAAGTACCCAAATAAGAGAATATTGGGCATCTCCCAGGATCTCTTTCTTTGATGTAGCAGTTCTGCTTTCAAACCTCATAATTAAAATGCCACGACAAAGACTTAGATAAAGTTGATCTGCTACAAAAGTTGATGAATGACAGAAGTGTAGAAGTAGGTGATGATACTGTATTACCAAACACATACCTGACCTTCAGGAATAATGTAAACCAGACTCAGCCTTATGCATTAACACCTTTTTTTGCCTACCCACAAACAACATGGGAACCTTACTGCCTCGTAGGACTAAGTCTCAGTTTAATGTGACCATGCCCAAATACAAACCAGTCCATTAGCTGTTTAATTAGCAGTAGAACAGGCATAACAAATTAAATGCCAGTCACTAACCACCCCCAGTAACTCAAAGCCTAGTTGTTCACATTGTGCCACAGTGATACCTTAGCCCAGAAATTCATTCTTTCATTTATAAACTGCTCTCTCAAGTAATTACTTTGGTAAAGTGCAGAGAAATCGATAAATCATGGTGAACAGAGTGGCAGGCACCCCTGCTACTGAAGCTGGTTATTTGATAGTCCCAATTCTTTTCTGAATGTTGCTGATTTTAATTTGCATTTTATAGGGTAACAGGCTGTTCTTCCACTCTGCCAGGGGAGTAGGGGGGTAGGTTTGGGGTAGATTTATGAAGAAACAATACTCCTTAAATCAGTTGCAATATCATCAACCTTCAACCAGCAAATTCTCATTCTATTTAGGATGTGTTTGAAGCACCCTGGTGGGATGGAAGCGGTGCAGGCACAGCCAGCTGCTGCCACGTATGCAGGAAGATTACTTCCATTTGTAAGGCATGACACAAAAAGTACATAAAACAGCACAAGACATCTCTTAATCATACAGAGAGCTCTTCCAAAGCCTCCCTCTGCTCAACTGTTTCCTTTCTCTTCCCCTTAGAAGGCACTCTTCCCCTCAATAGCCTCTATACATTTTTTTCCCCACAGATTTCTATGTCTTCTCACTACACACAGACATTGCTGAAGCCTACAGAAGGAACTAAACATACTCTGGCTATACTATTCCAGAAAACATTCAAAATCAGCTACTTACAAAGCAGTTTATAAAATGCTAGCTGCAGTAAGCTCAGCAATAAATATTACTATCAACATCCTTCAATTTTTTGCCCTCAGACACATCAACTCTGTCTCCTGAAGTGGTTTCTGATTCAAATAGAATCTACAAACCATAAAGAGTCATGCTAACATACTGCAGTCCAAACACATATAAAGCTTCACAATGATCAAAGACGATAATACCAACACTTGCAAAAGATATTCTTTAAAACACTCTGTTTCTGACACTCAAATTCTTAACATCAACAGCCTTTTTTCCAGCATAAATTGTAAGAACATCCTTTTAACGGGTATCATATGTTTGTAGTACGGTTTGCATTTCCTGCTTTGTATTGTATTTCACTTCCTCCTGCAGGCTTTTCTCCCGAGCAGTTTCTTGGTTCGCCCCTAGAACACAGCGTTATAGACAAAACCTCAATATAAAGAATATTCTCCAAAGCCACAGCCAGTTAATGTTGTGTTTTCTGTCTTTTGACAAAAACAACCAAGCCTCTTCAGCATTCCTAGGAAGTAAGTGTACCAGAAACATTTACAAGACTTTCCAGAAAAAAACCTGTGAAGGTTAAAAATTTTAAACCTCTGGCATGCAATAAAGAACATTTCCCATCAAAACAGTACATTTATACAATATTCACGTATATGTTATCACCAATTCATACGGCACAGTCCCAGTTATACCGAGACTGACAGTAACTTTCACAGCTTAATGAGAACAAGCTTTTCCTTCTAGATTTTAAAGATAGAAGGGCCCAATTAAAATGGTCTAGCTGAGCTGCAGAACACCAACAGCCATAGAAAGTCATCCAATCGTTTCCATGTCGAGTCAAAGTAATTCACGAATGCACTAGCACATGTATCTGTCAAAAAGTATCCAGTTCCATTTAAAGATTTTGCCCAGAGAGCAATATATCCTTTTCTGCTTTTTGTTTTTCTCATCTAGCTGATCTTTGTATGTCTTTGTTTCATAAAGAAATTTCCAGAGTCAGGTATCTTTCCCTCGCACAGGACATCTTAGGCATCAGTAGTTACTTTTTAACTTTCTCTTCAGCATATTAATATTTATACACTGTATTTATAAATTAAAGAAGAAAATCTCAAAAATATGCTGCTTAGTCATTGGGGATGAATAGCATGACTCATAAAGACTTAGATGGTAACAAAGTCAATACGAATCATGCACTGTACCAAATGTTCCCTTATCCAGGATCTAACAATCCCCCAAATTCTGCTCTCTGTGAAGAACAAAACTGCTCAATATGCCTCATGTAGCTTGGGTTATAAGACTGTTTCAGTCATGATGGTTTGGCTAGTTTCCAGGATCATATATACAGGGCACACTGATGAGCATCAGACACCTTTTCACCCATTTTCCAAGCAATTTTCGATGGCCCATCCTCCTGGGCACCTGTGAGTCACAGTGCAGGCTGCTTACAGCTGAGTGATGATGTACAGAGATTCCCACGCAGTTATCATCATGTCAGGAAAAGGTTTGGTTTCACGCAACATACATTTTGAATAAATGTTTTTCTGCATTTTCAAACTATTCAAAATACTAAATTCCAGCACCAGTATTACAAAACCATCCTTTTGGCAAGCATTACTTATCCTTGTACAGCTCATTAACACTTCCCCTTAGTGGTTTAATTTTGGACAAACGACAGGTCCGACTCTTCCTGCTACTCAGGCAATGCTATAATGGAAGCATAGGATTCCCTTTAGGGTCTATAGGCCATACACACTCTAACAAGGGTTCATGGACTCCTAAGGTATGCTCATACCACTAAATAAAAAGGCAGCCAAGGAGCACATCTGAGTAGCAGACCTCTGACTATTTGTATTGCTTCATTGTGAGTTCAATTTTAGATCTGTTTTAAAATGCACCAAAGAGCTCTCCAGAGTCTGCTATCCAGGGAGAAAGCTCTAAGCAGTGTTAACATAAGCCAGTCAACACCACTCAGCCTTAAAGGCAAGAACTATTGTCTGGCCTTCTTTTATTTAACAGTAACTAATCTTTCATTCAGCCATAACTATAAGGACATTCCTGGGTGAGACAAAAGTGCAGAAAACCAGTCCTTCATTTTACCTCAGTCAAGACTTAAGTTGAACACAAAAAGAAATCTTTACAAGCCGTGTACAAGAGCAAAACCTGCTAGTTTTTTTCATTTGTGCTAAATGGAGAGAGAGAGAGAACTGTGAAACATGTTTGAGAAACCACCTGTGCTGCTTGTAAGGTCTTCGTGCTCAAAGGGAAAAGCCAGGGGGGAAAGTGTTTGGATGCAGGTGAAGAAAATAAATGTTCTGACTGAGTGGGGGTTGGTTTGGTTGGGTTTTGGGGAGGGGGTACAGGGGACACATAACACTTCAAAATCTGACCTGGTTTCTCACAGTCTAAAAGATAAAATAGAAGATGAATTACACATCCAGATATTAGCTGCTACAAGCTTTTCATCTAAAGCCTGAAAGGCAAATATCATGAATTTTGTTCATCACTTTAAATTAACTCCAGGTAGTGAATTAGCTCAATATAATTCTTGCAGCCTCCCTCCCCCCTCGCTTTCTTTCTCCCATCTTGAGCACTGTGTTTAAAAAAAAAAAAAAAAAGTAACAAAATAGACCAAACAAATTACCCTAAATGTACAATACCCAACTGCCAGAGACTTCTCACTCACATCCCTAATTCAATTGTTTCGTACTAACCACTTGCCTATTCTAGAGCTAATTTAAAACCTAATGTTGGTGCCTGAATTTTCATATTTAACAGCAACATTCCATAGAAGACCCTTTTTTCTTTTTTTTAAACAGAAAGACTCTGCAGCAGCTGTCAGAAGATCTGTGGTGTCTAAGATCAGTTTCCATGGATATAAATAATTAGCTATATGTTCTTCTCCACCAGCACAAACTTCTTGGCCCAGTATGATTAATTCCCCGCTGCCAGCATACATCACAGACAGAAGTATGCCTTGCATTCATTTTAAGGGGAACTTGGACAGAAAGGTTCATTTTGCTATCCTACGCCACAGTTTTTAAATCCTGTCTCCTCTCCCTGTTCCTGTTTATTGCAAAGCCTTTACTTTTGCCATATCTTCCATCTATGCTTGTATTTTTACTGATGTCCACAGCTACGGTTCAAGTTATATAGTTTATCATATCCATTCATATTTCAAGTCAGTAACATCGCTAGTGCATAAAACTTAATTTCAGTGGTTATCTACAATGAATGCCAAGTGAAATGAAAAAGGTACATCCATAACTCATTCCCAGAAGCCTCTATCCAGTGTTTCATGCCCCTACTTCCAACCATGTCACTTGGTGAGGAAAACTAACACTTCTTAGTTTCAAACAAATACTAAAGTAGTTCAGCTAGTGATGAAACATTGTTCTAATCCTACATAGTTAGCAAAAGAGAGTGAAACAGACTGAAAAGACTGATGTCAAAATTACTTTCCACATAGATTAAAATAGAAAGATTAGAAGACTAAATAGGTTTCTAAAATCAGCAATTTAAAAGAGAGGATTGTGATGAAAATCTTCATATTCTGCATGTGGATGAGAAGGAAAATGAATAGCAGACAATTAATTGGATGGCTCTCATATCATTAGAAAAGGGGGAAACTTCAAAAATGCTGCCCAACTGCAATCTGTGCACTTTTCTTTCTTTCCTTTTATACAAAACTCAGGGAGGAGGAAAAAATCTGAAGTTACAAAAACGACAAACTTAAAACAAGATGTAGAGAAGGAGGAGATCATGCTCTAGAAACAGACACACACAAAACCGGAACATTAAGAATAAAATTAGGAGACCGTTAATTGTCATAAGATACAGTATTTGTGCTCATAAACAGCAATTAGATACCGAATGGTAGACTGGTAGTCATAGATAGGATTTTAAATGTTTTGTCCTTCAATTATTTTATAAGGTGCTGAGAGGAGCGATTTTCCAGGAAATTTCAATACTGAACATACTGCTCAATACCAGGACATCTGTGTGGGAAGATACATTTGGAGATTCAAGATACAACGCAGACAGCTTCAAGTCAACATGAACATCAACTGAATCCAATTACTGCTAAGTAGAGAAATCCACTGATGACCTGGTTTCTGAACTTCGCTATCAGCTATAAATCTGTTGATTGTAGAAAAGAAACACAGCTTCTTGAATAATAAAAGCTCCTCAGGGGTGTTTTCATGCCAGGCATGGCTCTTATTAGTACAAAAAATATCGTTTGGCAATTAAATAAAGAAAAATCTTGAGTTAGACATCAGTAATTAGTGGTCAAGAACTGAATTCTGTCCCTTTCCTGACAAGGAAAGCAAACAACATATTTATCAGTTTATTATACCTTAACCTTTTATCAAAATTTTTATTTTAACAGAGTAAAACAGTTTAACACAGTTTTTGAAGGAGGAGGAGAAGGAAGAAGTTAAATATAATATGAATTTGTGTTGAAAGCCTGGCCCTACTGAACTGGGCAGTTTTGCTACTAAGCTTAACCAGGATTTCACACATATTTTATGTGAAATAATCTTAGCCAAATTTCACCTGCAGCTATTTATGGGTATAATCCAGAGCCCAACTGAAAGACTCTTGTTTTATGTGGATTTTGCATGAGAATCTGAACAGCATCTTGTTTTAGTCTTTTTTTTTAAAAACAAAAACAAGCAAATAAAAATCCAACCGAAAAAAACCACAAAGAAGGAAGGAGAATGGAAGTGAGCAATAACTAAAATTCCAGAAATCATAGGCCACTTAATTTATACTGCAATGTCCTTGGTTTATCAGTCAGTACTCCATGTTGCACACCTGGTTTCCTTCACTCCCAGAACGCAATGGGAAGAAGGAATTCTGGATATCTGAAAGCAACACCAAACCACGGGGAATGGAAAACCTCAAGTCAAAAGAGACCCAGCTGATCGCTTCCCTGTATACGCACTTTAATTTTATTCTTATTAGGGTTAACTGTAGAATGTGTGGTGCTCGGGAATGGGAGTGATGTATCGTCTGTGAGGATCCAGATTAAAATTAATCTGGGCTTTCATTAAATTAGTAGCCCTGACAAGGTCAACCAACTAAGAAAGGGTGATATCACTATCTTTCAAATGAAATTTCTGAAATTCACCTCAGTTAAAATTTCCTGTATGGGAATGGTGAAGGTCACCACACTGATTAAGAGGACAGCCAGTTCATTTTGGAATTAAAACCCCCTGCAATTATGAGGCTTTAAACATAGCAAAACAAAAGAGGTTTCAGAAGGCTGAGAGCAGTCCACACTGCATCTGACAATATGCTAGCACTTAGCACAGTAACGTAACTTTTGCAGGGGCCAGTGAAAGTAGTAGAACAAAAATCCCACCAATGATTCCCATACTGTCTGTAGAGTATCCCAAGGCAGCATCGTAAGAAATATAACAATACACATCCATATGCCTGAATCCCTTGTTTTTAAAGCTTAAAGATGCATGCTGTATGGTAAAGAGCAATTCAAAATGGAAATGGGGGGAAAAAGTGAAGTTGCTCCTTCGAGCTGCAGCACTATCCACAGCTGATCATCTACTGTCTGGGAAACCAAGGTCAGGGCATTTCCAAAGAGACATAAATCAGGATTGACCTAAAAAAACCCCAAACAAGTCAAGTATGCTATACCTCACAAGCACTGACTATATAGCCCTCACCGCAAAATGTTTATGATCTAAATGATAATTAATTGCTTAAGCCACATTCTTTTGTTCTCCCATTGACCGTTACCCAATAAATTTTTAATGCAAGTTGACATAGGTAAATAGCTGTAACTAAACATTTGCTCACCTGATCCAGGAACAGGCTGATTTGATCAGGCAGATTCAGGCATCACAATAACACCAAACAACACACATAGATTGACCCTATGTTTATGAACTTCAGCTTTCCTGAATATTTGGATATGACCCATAATTTCCATTCGCTTCGCTTCAGCCAGTCTTCCCTGGTGATTCTTTCTTTAAAATGCAAGAAAAGTAATCAGCCCAGTATTTTGAACTGCAAGCAAGTCTAAGAAAAAACTGCAGCTCCTGCTCAGAGGGAAAAAATGTGAGACAGAGAATGAAATCCATATAATAAATTATTCCACAAAAGCCATGTAATCCTCTGAATTATGCTCATATATTTTCTGGTTTTCATTTTATATGGACATTGACCAGGGAAGCTATTTATACAGGAACATTTTCACACTGTCTGCAATTTGCATGCCGTCAGTTTTGCTGCTGACTTTGAAATGGGAAGTGGAATAAGACTGACATCTATGGTGTGCAGATCATGGTGTGTTGGGCAGTCCACAAAAGAATTGCTTATCAGAGTCTCTAAAGGTGTAAAAATATGTTAATTTGTTCCTGGGACTGTGCATACCGAAAATACTAACGGTGCTAGTGCCACCTCTGAGAAAAACAGAGATTTTGAAGTTAGATCATGAGACAAAATCCTTCTCTCCTAACACTACAAGCAAAAACATGAGGTTTTGAAATAATTTATAATCTTGTGGGAAGGAATATTCCTTTATTGTTGTTTATAAAGGAAAAAAAAAACCTCAGTAAAAATAGAAAAAAAGAGAAGAAAAAAATTGTTTCTCTCTTCTGAGCTTCCCAGAGCTGAGCCTGCTATATTACATGCCTATGCAGTAAGAACCAGACTGCAGTTTGTTTTGGTTTTTTTTTTTAATAATATAAGAGTACTTGAACTCTATTTTGAAACTGGGACAGTACTCATGCCAGCTTCGCTGCCAATGGATTTATTAATTTCTCATTGACACAAATGGCCTGAGTAAGCTAAAGGTGGTTGTTCATTTCCTGCTGACAAGTAGGTTTTGAACCCAAAATTTTTTTGAGTCTTATCTGGTTTTGGAACAATTCTTGAAGTAAATCTGATGGGATATATTGTGCAACCTAAAACCAAAACCAAAAATGAAGTAACTTTGGAAAGGAATCTGGCTATTTCTGAATGTTAAAGCGTCTGCAACAGAGAGCAAGGATAATTATTTGTACCTTACATCTGAGGAGATAAGAGGCCAGAGAAGTTAAGACCAAAGACAGCTAAAATGATACTGCCCAAGTGTAATACATAGCAATTCTCTGGCCAGATAGGAAAATAATGAGAAAAAGGAAAAAAAAATACTGAAAAATTGGCAATAAATAGCATTCTCAATTCCCCAATGCCAGTGAATAACAGAACTGCAAATAGGATGCCCAGGCATCCTAACTTGCACGCTAATGCCCAATACTGTCAACCTAGCAAACTTGCAGAAGTATTCTTATCCATTAATATTGCTAGTTACTGAATATCATTTCAACCCAAACCAATGCATGTAGCTACATATTATTTCTACATTTCGAAAGCAAATCTATCAAGAGATAAATAGGAGTCTTGGATAAACTGTCTCCAGTGAATTGTGCAGCACATTAGATATCCTCTGTTGGAAAAGCAGTTCTCTCCCTACACGCAGCCACCGAGCGTAACACATAAACCACCTAAGCCATGGAGCCATGGCACGTTAATGTAAAACAAAGGCAAGTGGATACCTCAAATAAAGCACTTTAAACAGGACAGGTGCAATGTTTGATATATCGAGATCATTACAATGGTGATTTCCTTCCTCCTGAAACTGGGGAAAGAGGAGGTGAGAAAAACTACACTAATGAAAGGTTATCAAAGAGCTAATGGGTTAGTAGGTGGGCATTTCAGTTGAAAACTCTTGCATCGCTGGATTCAAGGCAAGCCTGTTCTGGCCTTGCTTTTCTCATGTGACTTCACTTAGATGGCAACATTTTAGTTTTAAACTCCATTGAAGACTAGATATATTTTGGGTACTGAACATTTATAATTAAATATGTTTATACACTACTGTATTTCAAAAGATGTGGCAAAAAGATCAGAGAGCTGAAATCATTTGATTCGTGCAATTTAACCTGGATGTTGTATTTCAGATATCAAATACTCAAAACAGTACTTTCAAGAAGTATTTTGCAGCCAACCCAGAGAGGAAGTGTGTTTAAGTAAAATACATTTTACTAGATTCTCCAAGTTAATAGGTACAGTAAAATTATACTATAACTGACAAAACATCCATAAATGTGATTAGAATTAAGCTTTTTATATCAGAGCAAAAGACGGGGCAAGAGCCAATTAATAAATATTTGGTTATTACATTTAGCCCAGCGAGTAATCCAAGCAGTTTATCTTTAAATTTTGATGTCTATCTATACACCACTATATATTTTCAGATGTTTTCTTATTAAATTGGCCAACAAAACTGTTTTTACTAGGCACCTTGTCAAAGGTAATGCAAGTTTTTAATGCAATGAGTCACAATCTTTTTATAATCTAATAACAGTGGCCTGAAATTGAATACAAATCTAAAAATTCATTTTGTGATTAAGACTCCACAGCAGCACGGTATTTGGAGACAAGGTGAAACCACACATTTTGCATGTTCTGAGATGTTTTCTAGCCCAATGAACATATACATGCAATTATTATACCAAAACTGTTAAAATGTTGCCATTTACCTACAATTCATGTTCTTTAATACATTTGTCTGCTGACTGGTTGACCTCAATACATTGTGGTCAATAATTTCCTAAGGATGCTATTTGGGATATAAAACATCATTTGAGTGGGAAAAACATTGTAATCCATATAATATACATATTTTTGTTTTTTAAAAAAACAAACCACCAAACCACTATTAAGAAACTATATTATTTTACAGAATTCATACGTTGGGTACAACATGCTGTAGGGTTTTCTTCTTTTCAACATCTCTCCAGCCTTCCTCCACACTAAAATCTGAATGTTTCCCTTGTAATTACAACAGTTTTTAATGTGAGCCCAACTCTGTGAGGATATACACTGCTATATAAATGTGCAACTTCTGCCTCTCAATAACATTTTCAGAGGAAACCAGAAATAAGGGGAAAAAAATAGAAGGAAAAAAAAGAAGACATATTTTCAAATTTAATGACTCTAATATATACACTCTAATAAACACACTAATCACAGTTACAAGGGTCCAGATAATTCTGGTCATTTTTTTAAATTTTCTTGGTACTAAAAGACAAAAGCTACAATATTTTCACCTCCCCTTCTTTGAAACAACAATTCATTTTAGTGTTGATATTGGAGAGAAAGTTACTTCAGAAACTCTTCAAAAGATATTCTTTTTGTGGAATTTATCAGGTCACGTTACATGTAGCACCGGCATAGTTCTCTATTTTTATTTTTGTGTCCTGGTTTCATTTCCAGTCAGAATGCATACTTTTTGTTCAATAGCTGCAGAAGCAATTAATAATCTTCATCCTTTCTCTTAAATCAGAATATAAAAAACTGCAAGTCTTGAAAATATATAGCACCCATTTTGTCACAGAAAAAACTCCAAAATAAAGCTTAGATGAATTTTCATAAGGCAAGCTGTGAAAATTTACCCAATGTGTAATAGACTCTTATAATACATAAATTTTCCATAATTCTGATTTTGATTTGCATTCTCAACAGTTAGATCACAAAAATCAACACAAGTTTTGACTCAAACACAAGCTTAATGTCTGAGTGTGGACTTCCAAGAAAACATAAAGAATTTTAAAGAGACCTCAGCCAAAATCTACCAATTTACCTCAACCAAATTTCACACACAGTAACCACAATATCATACACACTACTCATTTTTGCTGAGCTTGCACAGAAACATCTTTCAAGATATTCGACAGCATGATGCAATTCAAGTGGGTATCATTCAAATATTTACAATATGATTACTTAGATAAAGTTTCAATCATTTCTGTAAGCAATTTCAGGGGGAATCAAACTTGCAAAAACATGGAAATTACTACAGCACTATGCGTCCACGCTTGCACAAATACCAAATTTAATGTGCAGCATGAATCATTTTTAGCCCCACTAAGAGCTTGAAATAGAAAGAAGCTATCTAGGATTTTTAATCAAAGCAATTTTTTGAGGATGCAAACCACTCCATAAACCAATAAATAAACAGTCTGAATGGACAAAACATCAAAAATCAGACTGCTTCAGCATAAGCATGTGCAGCCTGCTAAAATAATAATGGCTCTAGCAGGACTCAAGTATTCAAACCTATCTCCAAAGGCACCTGTGCAATATCCACATTTGTACAAGAAAATTATCTTTTCTATAGCCAATTGTTCGACTGGCATCAGCATGTCAGATATACAGTTTCCAACCGTGTACTTATGCCTGCCTGCTTGGCTAAGATGAGGTAAGAATCCTCTGATTTCTCGTGTAATATAATCACCTATCTAGCTCAGGAGATGCTGCAGGAAAGCACGTAAAGTAATAGAACATAAAAAGCAACAGTTTCAACCAGCCAGCTTTAGAAGGGCCAATTCTGATTTGATTTATACTGGTTTAAGTCAGAATCTCATTACGGCTACATAATAATCTATCTTCCTGACAAGAAGGCTAGGTGCCTTTGCAGGCCCAGACTGCTCAACAGTTGCTCAATCCTACAAAGAAATGTTAACTTAGCTCTGCTGACTCATTTTAGCATTTGATTTATTTCAGCTGGCAGTAAGAGGAGACAGAGTGTATCTGTGAGAGGTGGAATTTGGCTGGGTAGCTGTCAGGTGGGGAATGCCTTTAGTTTGTGGGTTGCCTCCTTATTAACCAAAACGGTGTCGCCGTTCTCCCTCCTCGGAGCCTTTGCTTGGGTGCGGCGGCCACGGTGCTGTATTCCAGCCTAAAGGAGCAGGGAGTTTTGGAAGAGGAGACGAACTCTGATGGCACACCTTCCAAACCAACGCACTGTTTGCATTCACACATTAATTATTGTTTATATTTGCCTCTAATCTGCATACGTATTTTAAACGATCCACCAAAAGTGTGCTCTTACAATTAAGAGTAATCTTCAATTACTTCCAGCCAGTGTGTAGTCTCGCCTGCCAATTAATTACAGAGTTCATGAAAAGTGTTTTCAAATTAGGCAATTGAAAGGCTAAATACAGCAGAGGAGTCATTCTGATGAGGCAGGAAATAAAAATGCCCTAAGGTAATTTATGACTCTGTTCTTGTGTCCACAACCAAAGACTGAAGGGAACGTACTAAAACTCAGTTGGCAATTTTCCAGGGTGCCAAAATGATGTTTTATACATAATAAGTCTCCACCACTTGTAAGATTTATAGTGCATTCTGAAATATGAGGCTCTTAATGGCAACGATACATCAGTCCTTGTTTTACAAGTTACAAATGCTTTTTAAGAGCCTTTTTCCTAACAGTGTTTTGACTTCATAACAGCTGTAATTAATGTTGACAGGAGCTGTGCTCCCTAATTTTTCACGCTTTGTAGCAAGAAAGATGTACCATCAGTGATTTAAAAGTTAGAGAAAAAGGGGAACTTATTGGAGGAAAGTACCCAAGTTATTCATTTCAGTCACCTACAAATACATTTTATAATTGCTCTGATAAACTTCTATTCCTTCTTCAGACTGCCCCTAACAGTCTGACTGGAATTGCTAGGACTGTTCTTCTAATTTCTAACCTTAAATGTTTTCATGTCAGTTTATACCCACTTACTTTTGTGCCAACATTGTATCCTAAATTAATCAGGTAAGATTTTTTTTAGAAAAGGCATAATTATATCGTGGAATTCAGTGCCACAAGATGCTGGAAGTATAAAGGGATAAATTAGAAAATGTGGATTTACACAAGAAATATGTAAGCTCAAAAAATGATCAGATAAATTAATGGAAGTCCATCAAGGGCTATTACAAATGCATATATAACTTCCTGAAGTTCCTGAACTTCAGAGTGAGAATGTAAAGTAGGAAAAAATACAACTCTGCCCTTGTCAGTTCCTATATTATTGCCATAAGCATCCAATACTAGCTACTAGCAAAGAAAAGGCACTGGGATAGAAGATAATTCCTGGACTGTCCCTGAACAATATTTTCCATGTAAATATAAATCAAGCAAAAGCCCTCATCCTAGTCAAAGATTCTTTTCCACTTAATTTTTTTCACTTTATCTGAATTGCCAAAAAGAAACCCCCTTCACTCTAAGTATTGAAATATGTTGAAGGTCTCCACTGTAGTCATTCAGTTCTGGAGCCTCCAACACAAGAGGGACATGGACCTGTTGGAGCAAGTCCGGAGGAGAGGCATGAAGATGATCAGAGGGCTGGAACACCTCTCCTATGGAGATAGGTTGAGAGAGTTGGAGTTGTTCAACCTGGAGAAGAGAAGGCTCCGAGGAGACCTTACAGCAGCCTGCCAGTACCTAAAGGGGGGCATACTTTAAGAAGAAAGCCAGAGAGGGACTTTTTACAAGGGCATGTAGTGATAGGACAAGGGGTAATGGCTTTAAACTGAAAGAGGG
>JANXJC010000056.1:19461803-19534111 GCA_027564655.1 Leptodon cayanensis
CCTGGTCTAGTGGAAGGTGTCCCTGCCCATGGCAGGGGGGTTGGAACTAGATGATCTTTAAGGTCCCTTCCAACCCATTTTACGATGGTTAGAATCTGGTGGAATACCATTTTCTAAGAAAATTAAGGATAGCAGTTATTAAACATTTTTTTCTTTCAAGGAATTATTGAAAAATCCTCTACATATTAAATAAAAGCAGCCAAAAACAGGTCCATGATGCAACTGTTCATCAGTGATGCCTTAAATAGCAACCTTTTGATTAGCCTTGGCCATGTGAAAGAGTTTTCCTCTAGATTAATTGACTTTTTCAATTACTATACCGAACACTGAATGTGACTTGACAGCACTTGATGTGACAGTAACAACAGGACCAATCTTTGCTTCTGATCCATGCACTCTAAATGTATTGCCACGGAAACATTTATCCCTTTACCCCTTTTATGCTGAGATTCCTTCCCTTGAACGTGTCCAGATACGTAAGGCTGTTGGCCTGTATATTTTAACAGTTGCTGAGGGAGAGACTGGGGGGCCATAGGAAGAGAGACAGGATGCTTATATAGCCTGGAGCAATATGTTTATGAAAATCCCCTCACAGCGAACTATGTCTCTTCCTTACTGAAGCAGGCTTTCAATGTTGCCCCTAAACTATGATCAACCATAGATTTTTGACAAGTATCAAAACACATTACCATATAGAGTTAGCAGGCAGGCAGAAAGTCCTGCCAGAAAATTGTATCTCCTGGCAGATATACTACAGCAATGTCTTCTTTATAATTCAATGGGAATTTATGCAGGCAACAGGTGCAAAGCAGTCTCTGAAACACTGATTCCAGCTCAAATCTCCGAAAAGCATTACATGCTTCTCCAGAGACCAAGGTAGGCGAATTATTAGGCTATGGCAGGATTAAGGAGTAAAGGCTGTTATCTCTTCTCAATGAATATTTTTTATTATCTATAAATAATAGGATTTTGCTTGTTGGGTTTTCACAGAAAATAAAGTACTAATGGACCACAAGGGCTCTCTAACTGCAGGTTTCAAGCAGCATCCATGCTTTCAGCTGTAGTCTGGAAACACTACCTCTAATGGTAACACACCAAGACCAAAATGCTGATTTCTTTAAAGTCCTTAGCACAATTCTTTGAGGTCTAGCAGCTTTACCCCTCCAAGTCAGAGAAGGATATTCATCTAGAGATGAGTGTGAAAGCTATTCCCTTGCCTGAAAAAAGTTTCTTATTTGTAGTTACATATTTGTATTCCAGAACTACCTAAAATATAAAATTACATGTTTTAATCAATACTCAATATTAGTCTTTGTATAAGAGGTATTACAGTTGCTTGATATAATAGAAATTAGGTCAGCTTCAGTTTACTTATAAATGCCTGCTGCTGTCATTTAGATTCTTTCAGGAAAAAATAGTCTTTGTTTACATTAAGTGATTGTTTCTGGACTTAATTCCTACTTAGTATTTTTGCCTTGCAAAGGTTTTTGTAGTATTTCTTATCCTGAAAACTTGGAACATATTGGCTTATTTTTTTGTAACCCCAGAAAACCCATCTATCCAATTCAGGCTGTTTTGGGGCTGAACAATCTCCTGTTCTGTGAATCCTATAGAGGTCTGAGTTCATGACTGGAAGCTAAATCAAAATGCTAAAAAGTGGTCTGCACATAGGCTTTCCAGCTTACCCAAAAGACACTCCTTTGGATGCATGATACCCCTCAATGCCCTATCGTAGCATTAAATAGAGAAGCACAACCCCTCCTAAATCACTTAAAACATCCCTGCGTCAGCAAAGCGCTGGCTGGGAATTTCCCATCTGCACAGCCAGATGCAGAGATCGCCACCATCCATAAACTGCAGGCTAAACACCTCTAGCACTGAAACCCAGGAATTCAGAGGTTTAGCTGTTTTCCTTTCAAGTTTAAGATTAAATGCAGAAGAGGAAATGCAGTTATTAAAAGAGCTGGTCACATGAAGTAGTATATGCTATTATCACAGGATAAAGATACTAAACTGGATCCACCTGCCATTAAACAGAGAAGAAAATCTCCCACTGACTACTGTCTTCAGATGAGACTCATTTTTTTGAAGTTGACACTGAACATATACAACTCTAAAATGTGCTTCAATATCACAAAAGCTTATCTGGAGAGTAATGAGGATTTTGGAGTAACATGTGTGGGAAGATTCTGGAGCAAAGAAGATACAGCAGTTTTCAAGAATACTTCACTAACTTAAGTGAGGAATTTTAATTATGTTTCTGCACTACCTCAATGTTATGAATGAAGCCATCTTATACATAGAAGTTTTCAGAATTCAAATGGTTTATTGCTATAAAGCCAAAAAGAAAATTTAAAGATGCAAAAATCTGGAGAACCTTATCAAATTCCACTTCTAAAAGGAAGGAAAAATAAATGAAAATTTACCAAAAGGGAGCAGGTGTTACTCTATGAAGTGACAGTAGAGGAAGTGAGAATTACAACCTGAAAGGAGCTTAGCTCAGAGCCACAATTTTAGGCACTCAACACCTACAAATGGGGTCAGATTTAAAATAAGTTACCTGATGTGTGAAAGCCTAATACATCCCATTGGACATCTTCCTAGTTAAAACCTAGCTTTCAGTATCAAACCCTGAACAAAAGGAACATATGCTTCTGTTTCAGGACACTGAGCAGTCATTGGTCAGTGACTTTTCAAAAGAATATTTTTTTTAATATCGGGATACGGAGATAAATTCAACTTCAGTATCCTGCAAAAATAAGACTTTGGTCTGCAAAATATCCCCTAATGGCTTGTTTTAACATCAAAACATTTGTATGTCTCGTTTCAGTACTACTTTTTATTTGATACTGTATTATCATTGCTATTATAAAGCCAGTTCAAAGCTAAGTTAAACAAATACTTTTATCAAAAAAAACCCACTGTCATTAAAAAAAAGACAAAAAGAAGGCCTCGTTTCCTTTCTACCCCAAGTATTTTAAAAATGCTATGCCTTCTATCAGATTCAGAAAGAAAGCAACATTTTAGTGCAGAACTTCCATCCTTCACACAGCTCAGCGTGTAGCACTCTCACCTGGATTTCTGCATATACCAATAGAATGTCACCAAAAATGTACACGTGCACCTGAATTTGACAGTCAATAAATATTTTATTGCTGGAAAGAATTGCCCTTGGATCCATAAAATGTTACTGTTATTAAGTGAAAAATATGTGATTGTTGTGGAGGCCAATTTTTGCCTAGCTTTGCAGAATCTATCATAGCAATTATGCTGCTATGTGTCATCAGTTACTTTAATGACTTGTTTGCTAAATCTGACTCCTACCTACAAAAGTGCTTTAATTCATTAATTTGCAAAATACCTTAGTATATAAGCATCAAAGCTGTTTTAAGAGCTACAGAAGTGTCATCCACTATAGAATTTAACTACAAATTAAATTGGGAGTGGGAAAGAGGAGGGAAAAATTATAATGGGTGTTTATACACAGCTGTACAGAAAAGCAGAGTATTGAGTCAGAAAAGTACATTTAAACTAACGTAGGCTTTCTTTCAATTAAGTGCACTAACTAGGATTAACTCACTGTTAGATTTTGACTTGGCACTGGGGCTTGTTTATGGGAATAGCAGTTTGGGTTGCTCTTAAGTCAAGGAAACCTAATGTCTGCCACTGGGAGACCGTATGTTCCACCCCACTCAAACCCATCAGGCATCAGTCGGTGAGCACTTTTTTGAAGCAGCATGTCTAAAAATATCATAGTGAAGTGAAATCTCTCCCCTCAGAGACACTCAGCTGCAGAGAAACCCACCTCCCTGAGGTTTTGGGGAAGCACAATAGCATGAAGATACAGATGAGTCCTGGTGAATGAGATCAGCCACAAGACAGAGCACACTGTGTTTCAGCAGTGGCTATTATCACCTCTAGAAGAAATAAAAGAGCTGGACAGCCTGCAGATCTTTGTATCTCTGAGAGCTTCAAATCATTGTCAGTCAGAACAAGGAGATCTGCCTGAATAAAAGACATTGTTCTCCCAGAAAAGCACAAAGACTCCAGACTGGTAGTAGAGCAAAGAAGAAACAATTGATGCTCCCACACTATCTGTAACCTCTGAGAAATAAATTTTTTCTACTTACTAATTTTTTATATAAAGAGATTTATTCTCATTCCCTCTTATGTAAGTAATCTCCTACTTAGGGCATTATCAAAAGTGAGAATAAACAGGGCTGGAATTTAAGGAATTTGGCTTCTAATGACCTTTATTAGCTACTGCATTTAATTATTTTTTAAATCCTTCTTAGTAGGGAGAACTGGATTACGATCAGATTGCAGAGCAATAACTTGGGAAGTGACCGTGCCAGCCTCACCATGTGAACATGATATACGGTGTCAAGCAACCATAGGCAGTAGCTATGATAAAAGGAATTAAACTCCAAAAAGGGAATTTCACATTGCACAAGGTGCAACAGGACATAATGCTGCACTGTGATACCACTGATTTACACGGATGTGTGCATGAATACAATAGCCTCAGGGACGGAAAAAATTACAGCTAAGTTAGATGAGGCAACACCAATAATGTGTTTATTTAAAAGGTGATTTTTGTTAGTTAACTATTTTCCCTGTATATCCCACCTTGAACATCAGTACATGCCTACTACTAAGCTTAACTATTTATTAGATAAAGCACATTGATAATTTCTCTAAGTCTTAAAACAGGCTGAATCCAAAGTGAAGGAAGGCACTCCAGGGAATTCCTGGATGACTGTTTTTTCAACTAACTTCTACCCTTCATTAAGCAGTCACGTTGCCTGAGAATCTACCTGAAGGTGGGAGATTATGTTGTTGTGGAAACTGAACATCATGCAACTCTTAATAGGCAATGGAAGACCTGGAATTAGAATGGAAATAATTTTGTAGCTCTAGCTATAGGATTCTGATCAGCTCCCTTAGTAATTACAGAGAATAAAGAAAGAGCAATTTAAACAGAGACCGGGTAGAATCATTAGTGTCATTGCACGATCTCTGCAGAACAGCTTTGTCAAACCAAAAAAAGGTAGACCTGCATGCTTAGAAGAAAAACCTATTTGTGCCATTCTGAACCTTAACCGGCAACAGTAAAATAAATCTGCCTCTGCAGAGAGGGACAGAGGAAAGGAAACTTCTGATGGAGCTGAGTAATAAACTCCACCAGCTTCTCTTTATCATTTGAGTTTTCTTGAAGAGGGTCCTTTCCAAAGAAAAAGACATGTTGCAAGTACCGAACAACATACTGTACTCAATCATGGCTTTGTGATGCCATCAGGCAGGTTTTAAACATTAGCAGGGACTGTAATTTTCCTTGCAGTGCCCACACAAATGTGTATTTTCAGGGAAAAAAATAGAAAGACAGTCACATTTGACACTGAAGACAGAGAGCCTGAGCCTAATGGGCTGGAGAAAAAGTCTAAAAGCAGTTCATCTCTTGGAACTCCCTGAATGACCCTTGCAATGCAGTTGTGGCTAGCAAGACATATTGCTACAAAATGGGCAAGGGACAATTGTGTGAAGGACAGTTAAAACTTGCACACTTGGTCAGTTTTTCAAAATATTTTGAGGCAAGACATCAGCTTGCCTCCTAATTCATCTGAACAGCCTAATACAGCCACCTTCAGTACTGTTAATGTATTAACATACATTCTGGCAACCAGTTTAAAGCTAAACATGAAGTGCTTCGCAAACAGAGCTCTAAATGAGATACATTATTTTCTACCTGTGTTCAGACTTTATGTGCAAACCACAGACTAGTGTAACCCTGTAGTTACTGCCAACACATTACCAAGCCTTATGACCTTGCGAGGGTTGTCCTTCCTACAATCCAGAACAGCATCACACCACTGAACTCCTTATGCCACAGCAGCGTTAACCAGGAAAAGCAAGCAGTCGTAACTCCCTAGATCGCCGTGTTCAGACATTGTGAAAGGGACATTCACATAACCCACTAGTGACTTCAACACTATGACAAGCTCAGGACAGATGCAGTGTCAGACATTGCCCCTTTATTGCTCGACACTGCTTTGAAAATAGTACAAGCTCTCCAAAATAGAAGAGAAGACCAAGTGACAGAGGGATTATTTTGTTTCAGCCAAGCTCCAGAGATCCTTTGCTTTCCATGTTGGTGCCCCACAACGTGGAGCACATGAAATCTAAGTACAAATTCAGCTTAGTAGAGTAGCAATGAATGCTGAAATACTTACACTAGCAAGTTTCTTATCGAAAAACCTGGCAGTACTACTTCACAGCTAAAGTGCTACTCAAACCAAAGCAAAAAACAAAACAAAACAAAAAGGAAAACAAAAGGTGGCAAACAATGCAGCATGGACAATTCTCCTATGAACGTTGTTGCTTTTCATTCAATGTGGATACACAAAACACTCAAGTTTTAGGGTAGCCATGTCCCTATTCAGGAAGAAAAGGGGCCAAAACCACAATGAGAAGATGAGATTGGCCGCTGTCTGCCCTCAGGTCTGCTGAATGCACCAGCCTCCCTATGAGAGACAGCAGCAGTGGGAAGTGTGGAAACAAACAGCTTTATTTTTTTTTCTGTTGAGAGGAGGAAGCTGCAATTAAGTTGGTGAAGCAACTAAATGAAAGGGTGTGTGAAATCTAGAGGGGGAGGAAGAGTAAGGTGAAGTTTTTTCTTTATATTGTTTACAAAGCCCAGCATTGGTAAACTCTGAGAAGGGGCAGTGACATAGTGACATTTTCCCACTCTGCAGTGCAGGACTGTATTTACTGCTGCCAGCTGTGGAGCAAACAGAAGACTACGTCTCCCTCTGGCATATGCTTTCTCAGCAGCAGCATTCTCAGTTGTCCCTTCTCCCTCAGTAGCATTTCAGGGAGACCTGAAGGAGTGAAATGACTGGGACTACATCTGATTTGCCAAGCCTCTTCTACTGTCTACGATCTGCAAGTCAGGAAACAGATTGACTGTTGTGTGCCAGGCTGTTCGCAAAGCTGGTAGAAAGAATTGGGTGGTTTGGCCGTAGGCTCACAGAACTAGGTTAAAATAAATTAGCAAGTTTTAGGCTAAAATAGTTTAAAAATTATTGCCTGATAACAGAAGCAATTTCCAACCACCTAAAGACCCACATCATTCTCACATTTCCCAGAACAGAAGCATGTTTTAAGGGGAAATTATCTCCAGAAAGAGGACTAGGTGTTTTGCACCCCCTTATTCCCTAGAGCAAATGACTCTAATAATTATAAAGATCCCAGCAAAACAGGAATAAGGATATTGCATTCATCTCCCCATAGCAAGCACTCACCAGTGAAAAAGGTCATCACTGACCTTAATATTGCAGTTCAGAATACACATGAAAATCTAGAAATCACTGTTGAACTTACTGGCAACCGCACATGCACAGAGCCCTTTGAAAAGCAGGTCCGTGTCTCTTGTTAAGGTCAGTTCTGCCAGCAGTCTCCTCTCCCAGGGCTGAAGAAACTCCCAGCAGTCCTCCAATGAATATCCCACAATGAAACAGAAGAGAGGGTCGGTGTTTTAGCTGTCCTGTTGTGATTTTCCTCAGCGTTCTGTGCACTCAGCAATAAAGGGCAACCTTAAAATTGCAAATCAGAGCTATATACCAATTCTGTTTGGCTCCACCACAGAAAGAAACGCCTGCACTACTTGTCTCCATGAGCTCTCTGGCTGAGGACACCAGAACAACTGCTCTACATTGAAACTTTGGCTGAAAAATATTAAAACTTTTAATTCAGCAGCTGCAGACTACTGTAGCGAAGTTGCGTGAAAGGCAGCTCGTTCTTCTTTTTTCTTAACTATATTTCTAAGCAGGTCCTCATTGCTCTAACCTTTTTGGGGGGGATTATGGAGATTTCCCTGGCATTGATGAATGCAAACTCTGCCACAGATTTTAATACCTGGGATTAGTTTTAGGATCAGGGTTAAATCTTACCCTTCATAGCCTAAGAGAGGAAAAATCTTCGAAGACTTATATCAATCAGATCACTGGGATCTTTTCTTCATGCTAAGCCTGTTTTTGTCTCAGTGGACTTTAGGAGTTATGAAGTATCATAATACCTGTTGCAATATATGTTTGCATGTGGAAACACTCAGGTCAATTCTATTTCAATCTATTCTAATTCTGGTTTTAAAATAATAACATCCCCTCTTACTTAACAGGCAACTCATTCCTGAAATGCATTTAATTTTGAGGTTCAAAGCACTGTCATTCAGGTAAAAAAAGTGATAATTTTACCCAAAAGCAAACAGAGTAGATAGGCTTTCTTTTTTTCTTTCTTTTTACACAACAGTAGAACAGCAGAACTTCACAAACAACTAAGGCAGAGAGAAAGCACCGAAGTCTTTACTATCACTTGTTTTGAAAGTAGACCAATCCTCCCCCCAGCCTTCAAATCCCAGCACTCACCATTGAACTCAACCCCAAAATATATTTCCTGCTGCAATGGGTGGAGGAGCTGAAGGACAACAGATAAATCCATGTGCTGTGACATATTCACTTATCTTGAATCAATAGTCATGAAATCAGTGGTACCGAGCTCTCACCTATGTATAATAAATAGCAGAGATGAGGTGGACACACAGCTTGCATCCACAGGGGTGCTATCCATCACCCTTTTACAGCTGGGGAGTGGCGAGAGAACAAATTAAGATGGTTTATGTGATACTGTGATAATTCTAGATGATTTTCCTTTTTATCCCTTCCCTTTCTGCTCTTAGCAAGATTAGTATCACTTACCAATTAATGGCCATTTTATGAATACTAATCAAGGTGGAGAACACGCCTATTTGATGTAGATAGTTGATTTTACTGCACCAACTTTTCTGCAGGGCAAATGGAAACACTGGGAAGGCAGTCACCATGAGAAGCGAGGCAGACCAGTGGAAGGAGCCCCCCGGTGCCACGGAGGGAAGGGGCATTGCCAGCACTAGCTTTGCCACTGGCCAGCTGCCTGACTTTCCCTCTGCATCTATAAAATGGAGATAAAGGTGTTTACTGCAATGTAAAACAATTTGGGATGCAAAGCCTGGATAAAATCTGTCTTGCAGTTTTGCATCACTACTAACAAGTCCACTGTCTCCAGTCCTATATGAAGGATGAAAAAAGGAAATGGCAAAGTAACGGTTCACTACTCTAGTTAGAAAATCATGCCACATCTCTGGGCCTTGAACACCCTACTCATCTCTGCTCGTTGTTCTATGACTACCAAATTCTATTTAATATTTCATTGATGGCTTGGATGATGGACTAGAGTGTATACTTGTAAAATCAGCACGAAGAGAGGGGGTGCAAGCAGACTGAGGGTCAAGATCAGAATCCAAAATGAACCTGATAAATTGGAAAGAGAGTTTTAAATCAACAAGATGCAGTTCAATAAACACAAGCTCAAAGTGCTACACGGACTAAAGAGAAATCGAAACATGTCTAAAACATGGCTTGGTGACCTAAGGTGGTCCCTTTCTGCCCCGCCTAAATTCTAAACTGGAAAAGTCATGTTTTTATCATGTACTGAAAACGTACTACATATGATGGGAGTTAAGCGTCATAAAATTTTGTGCTTTCATTTTATTTGGGGATTATTTCAACTTTTGAGAAATACCATTTATTTAGAGCAGGAAACGCAACAAAAATGGGGACCGAGCATATTAAAGCAAACGTAGGTTGAATCTTTACATAATACTGAGATAGTGATCAAGGCAAGGAGAAGCTGCATAAATCTAGAATGTGCAAATCAATGCCAACACAGCCTGCTAAGTAGGACCTGGCAGATTACACTGGCACACACCAGAGGACTCTGGTCCGTTTGGTGTTTTTTCATTCTTTCCCTCACTCTTGCCCTCAGTGCAGAAAGCATTCAGCCCTTGAATTTCAAGTGCCAGTGTATGCCAGCCCTTTTTCTGATTGCTGCTTCTTTGTTTAAATTACAAGCTCTTAGCAGCAAGCACCTTGTTTCATATTATGCTACAAAACACCCACCACTGTGCTGATGTTCTAACAAAGACAGACAAGACAATGGCATTTCAAAAGGCTGATTAAGAAAAGCCATTACTCATCTCCAGAGTCTCATACAATCCCCCTCGGGAAGATAAATAGTGCTACAAATATAGGCCTTTGCGAATAAGGCACTGAGATGATAAGAACTTAATTTCCATAGGAGGAATGATATACATTGAAATTATAACTGCTTTTATTCTTGTGTGAACTTCCAGCCAGAATTTAGCTGCAGCATCACTAAGCAAAGAAAAAAAAAAAAAAAGGTAAGGTATTGTTTAAGTCATATTAAAACGTATGGCAGCTATAAATTGCTGAAGACAGACTTTCATGAGTAACCACCATGTAATAAGAGAGTATGCAGTTAATGAAGTCCACAAGCCAGTAAGTTTAAGTCATGTGGAACTGTCTGGCCTAACTAACCTTCTTTATTACATGAATCATCCAAGATATAGTAGCATCCTACCTCAAACAGCTGAAACAAGGAAGGAAACTAGACAAAATACACAGTTAATGAGTTTCTAAAGACTCATGAAGACATGATTCCCCTTAAAGGTTTACTGGTATTACTGGAAGTTAAACACGTGCATCCAGAGGAGAAAAGGACTTTGGGTGTATAATCTGCAAAAGTAATGGATGTTCAAAAAGTCAAATAGATAAACACTCTTTGCTAAAGGGAGAAAGGGAAAGTTCTTTCATGTTTATGCTGTTGAAGCATTCTGCCTTCTGGTTTTAAGAATAAGACCCACCTGGGTTTTTGAGCATTTTACAACAGTGTCAGACAACTATGCACTGTAGATAAAGTTCCATTTTAAGTGACTCTAGTATGTTTTACCTTGTTTGTGGTCTTAAAATTCCACCGGAGAGGAAAGTTTGCATGGTAAGAACACTTTCTTCAAACAGCTATTTTTTCTCTCTTCCTACAGCTTAAAGATGTAACCATATATAAGAAATCTCATAGGCACCACATACAGCTATATGCATGCCCCACAGAATGTCCCTGCAGTGCAACTGCTGTGACAGCCTTTGCATACTGCATGACATGCTTGACCTCAGTTCTGAAAAGCTGCTAGAACATATCACTCCATCACATTGAAAAATTTTTCGGTCCAAAGAATCCTAGCACCTTTTCCATTCCAACCTGGGAAGCTGGGCAATGGACTTTATTCCCAACTGCACCAAAGGGACTACTCTGAAAAACTCTGAAGAACAACAGCATTGGATGTGAGGAACTCCATGAGGAAAGTCAGGCCGAATTCTGGCATTCTGATGGGAGAAAAGCAGTGATAGCCATCCCTTCAGCAGGATTCAAAACGTTATTGTAGAAAATCTTATTTTTTCAAGACACAGCTCTCCATCTTGGGGGATTGCTTTACTTAAAAAGATGACAAATGCCACCACAAGGCTGACGTGCCTGACTTTGCCAACACCTTCCAAACCAGAAATCACAGCTGACAGGCAAGACTGTTTCCACATTAAGACCTATAAAAAGAAATTAGAATGCCTTGGGGGGAGTCCTTTCCTAAACAATTGAATCTCAATTAGCAATTACTCCTGCATTTTAAAAGACTTACTCAAAGAGTTATAAATGCCTATTGGCTATTTGGTTGCTCAACCAGAAATGTAAAAATAAACCTCTTCAGACTTAAGTTCCTCTTACTTAGAGGAAAAAAAATATTCAAAAACTACAATTCTAGTATGCCTGATACTGTCAAAGACCAACAAGACCCAGAAATATAGATTCCCTGGTGTCAGAAAACATGTGGAAAGCTGTTACAACAGATGGGTTATGATAAAGATTCCTTTTAAAAAGAAGAAAAAATAATGTTAGCCACTCTCAAGTACACATCTCATCTTGGTGTTCATCTAACCAAACGTAACTTCCACTTTTTCCTTTTTCCCTGAAAGGAAATAAAGGTCTCAGAGTATCTTTAATGTGGGGTCCCTTTAAGCCTGCTAAACTGAAATGGCAGAACATCCATGCTGCAGGAAATTAATTAATTGTGTAAACTGCCAGCATGTGGAGCAGGTGGCTGGACTTCTCCTAACAGAACAGCATAAAGCCTGTGTTTAGATTTGGTTCCATAAAATATTACAAAATGTAGAGACTAAAAAACAACAGAAGAGCATGGTTCTGCTCCATCCAGCACTGATTTCTCCAGACATGTTAAGCAGCCAGGAAGGGGGTGGGGTGTGAATTTAAGTTGTTTTTTCTAATAGCAAACACGGAAAATGGTATCAACATTCAGGAAGAGGATCTCCCACAAAGTAAAAATTGTATTTTCTTACTCATCAGGCTCACGTCAGGATTTTAGATTTGAATGACAAAAGGGACACACAGCTGCTACTTTTTATTCTGATGAGATTTGTGAAGTAAGCACAGCCAAAAGAGAATGAGCCCTGTCCTCAACACCATTGCTAAGAAAGGCTTATTTGTTCTCTTCTGTATGGTAATCTACTGAGATGTCTCTGGAGGTAGGAAAACCTTGACTATTTTCCCTGGTTAACTCTGGGATTTTGCTAGGTTTTACAGTCAGATGAAACAAAAAGAGCGTTTAATATCCAAATTTACAACTCCTTCAAGCCACGCTGTGTCTCTCAGCAGTCATTCCATGCCTGTCTGTCTGCTACTTGGTTCTCAGGTGACAGTGCCATGGACCACTGCACCACCAAAAATCTTGACATGGGAGGGGTGGAAGGATTAAGTTTTTTCTAGGTTCCCCATTGTCCCTGAAGACATCTCTCAAACTGCTTTTCTCTCCGATACCTGCCATGGCCTCTGTATTTACAAAAATTTCTGTCCTACTCAGCCTGCTGTTATACATGCAGGCTATTTATCTTGAGATAACTTGGAGGTATGAATCTCAATAGAACCATCAGTATGTTTCAGCACAGTTAAGTCTACTATCGTGTAAAGAAAAACAAAGGGAGAAACAGTGCTGGAATTTAGGTTGCCAGAATAATTTTACAGGCGTGCCAATTGGGAGAAAACATGGAAGCCCTCAAAATTAGTATTAAACTCCATAATGTACTTTCTACAAAAAATTTCCTTTTGACAGATGTGGACTTTCAGGTTTATTTGTCTGTACCCTGCATATTTAAAAATTAATATGAACATTTCATGTAACTGATTTTTTTAGTAATGCTCCCTATAACAGGGAGTTAGTCCTGAAGTACCTTATTCACCACATGGCTCAAAGGAATTAGCTTGTTCAGAGCCATCCAGGTGTTAGCAAATACAATGTAGAGATATCTTAACTCCTCTGTGGATCTAACTCAATAATTTATTGATAAAGACAGCAAGTATGTAATTTATATCCCATATAGTAATAATGTATGAGAATCTTTCTACTAAAAAAAGTCTGAAATAGTCTTTAACTTATATAAAGTAATTCATATGTTTACTGTATACAATTTTGGTAAAACAAAAGTTTTCTTGGTTCTCAGGTATCCCAGTCCTTCCCTAAGTTTCAGATTAAAAATTAACTGAAGTTTCTTTTTTATACCTCCAGATAGATATGCCATGCAGTGATTCAAGACAAATAGTGAGGAATATTTAATTAACTGAAGCTACAGGAGGAGTTAAGGGTAGGCAGAATGTAATTACCCGAACTAGAACTTACTCTCAAAATTGTGATTAATTCCTGCAGAAAATAGCAGGGAGTTTTAAAGACAATAAATCACTGGAAGCTGAACTTTACATCACAGCTGAAAGATGGTACCTCCTGTACTTCATTTCTTCCAGCAAATTAAGAGACCATTTGGGTCAATGGGTGTGTATGTGTACAGACATGTGTGCACATGTGCACGCAAAGGGAGAAGAAAGAAAGTATTCCTACCTACTTCAGAATAAAGGATCACCACCTGAAAACCAGCTGATATCACTTGTGATTTTCCCTGGAGCCACACTGAATTTTTAAATTAGTGTGTCATCTTCTTAATTCTAACAAATCATGTCTGAAACCAAAAAGCCACATAGAAACATTCCTATCATTAATTTGCAAGAAAATGCATTCCTCATCCATCTCAAGTTATACCTACCACAGTTTTCTCTTATAATGACACCAGTTTCTATATCCTTTTAAGCCCTAATGAACAAGAATACTATTTACTAGTTTCTTAAAATATTTATTTTTCTGATAAATCCCAATAACCCCAAGATTCCTCTTTAAACCCTCACAATCCTCTCTCATATAACTGAGACCAATGAAAAGATATCTGATCAGACAGAGTCTGTATATGCCAAGATCCACTACATTTACACTTTCAGTTGAGTCAAAACACAGTCTTCCATACCTTCGCAATTTATGCCACCACATGCCCAAGTCCTCTGGTAGAAATCAACAAGAATGTGCTGTGACACAATCCCAAAAGTAAATGATCCATTGTAAGGGTGGGACAGTCTTGCCACTGAGCCTTCTTCATGACAGAGTTGAGAAGCCCTTGGGATTGCTGGGACTGAAATGATATTTCAAGGAAAACCTTGCAGGGAGGTTTGGGAATTTTGTGTGCCAGTTAAACAGGAGAGGACGTGCACTGGACCTGGCAAATTTGGGTGGTTTGTGGATTCTCTTAGGCAGCAGGACATCATCACACTTAATCTGGTAGCTTCCTCTGCTTATGCATTTTAGGCTGAATGTCAGGAGAACTACATTTATTTAATCAAGCAAACCCAATCATATATATGCATTAAGACACTGGCTTCTACCAAAACATTTTCAATCCTCTACTCCATGCAATGAGGATGAGCTGCAATCAACATCTTAGGAAAAAAATCATGAGCCTAAAAATGCTTTCCTTTTACTGTGTCATAAGTTTTCTGTTTTGTGATAGTGTTTCTTGCTCGCACTAATGCGGTGTTCAGAATAGACAATTTTGCACGTCAGCAAGTCTGCTGTTAACTTTGTTATAGGCTTATTAGAGTTTTAATGTTTCAATGCATTAATTAGTACATTTGTATTCTAATTGATAATTTCCATTACACTCTCACAAACAGCAAAATCTCTCAGCTTTCAAATATTTCAAAATCACTCAAGCTGTTAACATTTCTTTTGAGGTAACTAAACTCTACTGAGCTATGTACTGTCTACTAAGGGCCCTGCAGGCATGTCATGCTAAAGGGGGTTTGATGCTCAGCTGCTAAATAATTAGAAGGTAAAAGCCAAATAGAAATTAACTTCAGTTCGATCAGCCTTTATCATTCTGCAGTTATATCTAGAAAGTTGTCAGATGCTGATTAACCAGGGCTGTTCAGAACTGTTTTGATAAGGTAGTCAGAACTTGGAGAGGGTAAATAGATTATTTTGTGGAAAAAAAAAAAAAAAGCTGCTAACATGGCAGTTTTGGATATATGTCTTCTGGAATTAATGAGTGTTATCACCAACATTTTATTTAGATGATGAAAATTAAATAAGTCAGTTTGTCAACAGCAATAAGATAAAACCAGAAAGTATTTAACTTCTTACAGCAGAACCACACATGGGCACACTATAAGCTTTAGCTTGTTAATAGCCTGTTTTTTCTGTACCTGTAATACAGACAGACAGATAATTCATCTCTGATGAACCTGTAAAATCTCCTTAATCAGTAAAAGGCAAGTGGACGAATAAAGCAATTTGGACAGCTGTATACAACCAACTCCTATTATCAGCTGTTACTATTATTGTTCCTAAGAGCTAAGAAATTGGAATATTATTACCAAAAACCACACATAGCCACAGAGAAATGACAGAGTTATCTTAATGGTTATTTTAAATAAAAACTAAAAAGCCTAAATGGGTAGACAACTATTCATATCACTGTGGAAGCAGTCGGGCAGAGTATCAGATATGTTTTGCTCTAAATGGGATGTAAAGGATCACTTTTACACAATTCTTGTCCCACAATGCTACAAGAAAACCTTTCATATTTTTTTCATATTCTGTTAGAGAAAGTTACAGAGGCTACATACAGTAAAGCTAAGAGATAGAAATGCTAAATATCTTTCTGGTAACTGAACACAAGTAACAAAACTGATGAAGTAGCACTATGAAGGAAGAGTGAATAGATATATAGTTAATTCAGGTAACTTTAGAGCTACTTAATACCAAACAGCAGAAAAATCATATTTTTTTCCTCCACAGATTTAAGGTATGAGCCACTTTCCATCAAAATTAATGACAAAATCTCACTGAATTGAACCAAACACAATAAATCCTATAATTCTGTCCAACTTTAATGGCAGTTATATCTATAAAACAGGTGTATAAGGAGGCTTTAGGCAAAATGGCAAAATACTGAGAGATTATTTAGTGTGAATGAAAATGACATTGAGATTTTAAAAGACAAGAATAGTCTGCTTAGACTGGGGAAAATGAAGATAGAGGGGAAAAAAGCCCCCTAACTTGTTGCAGGCTGTATTGATCAAGGTCAGAAAGTAGAAGAGCTTTAAAAACAGATTTCCAGCACAGAGACAAGTCAACAAAGATCTCTAGGCTGAGGCTGAGGAGGTGGGTGGTAGGTTAAAATAATCGATCCTACCTGCCCCTTCACGGATCAGCCCGTGTATATTGTATTATAACAATGGAATTTTTACCCATTCATCTTCGTGTTTACTAGCCCAAAGACGGCAACCCCAAAATAAAGCTTATCTGGCTTAAAAATTTCTTCCCCAGAAAGAATCCACATCTTGCACTCTATAGTGGCACTTGTCCGTGTCCCCACGAAATGCCACTCAACCTCTCCTGTGCTCAGGGTGGGAAGGACCTTCAGCCTGTAAAGAAACAGTCACACAGTGCTCTGCAGGTTGCCAGGTTTTCGGCTGCCCTGTCTACTCCAGTGGTCTAACAGATCCAACATTTTTCCCCACAGGCAGATTACTTCTGATCACCTGAAATCACTCATTCCTTGTCTTTGTACTTTTGAATATTAGTTCTTCAAACTCCTACTTTGCTTCTCTTATCTGCCAAAGTCCCTTTCATTTCATTAGAATTGTTTGGACTCCAAGTCTGTTTTTAAAGGTATTTTGGGTTTGTGCGGTGGGGTTTTGGTAGTGGCAGAGCGCTGCAGGGGCAGCTCCTGGGAGAAGCTGTTAGAAGCTTCCCTGGCTCCAAGTCGGACCCACCTCTGGCCAAAGCCCAGCCCATCAGTGACGGTGGTAGCACCTCTGGGAGAACATATTTAAGAAGGGGAAATGTGCATCAGAGAGGGGAGCGGGATGTGAGAGAACGCCCTGTGCAGATACTGAGGTCAGAGAAGAAGGAGGGAAAGGAGGTGCGCTGGAGGAGGGGATGCCCCTGCAGCCCGTGGTGAGGCGGCAGACTGTCCCCCCCAGCCCATGGAGGTGAGAAGGGGAGCTGATGCCCACCTGCAGCCGGGGAGGAGGGGAGGAGCCCACGATGGAGCAGGTGGATGCCCCCCAAGATGGCTGGGACTCCATGGGAAAGCCCGCGCTAGAGCAGTCTGTGCCTGAAGGACTGCAGCCCATGGAAAGGACCCGCGCTGGAGCAGTTTGTGAAGAACTGCAGCCCGTGGGAAGGACCCACACTGGAAAAGTTCAGGAAGGACTGTCTCCCATGGGAGGGACCCCATGTTGGAGCAGGGGAAGAGTGAGGAGTCCTCACCCTGAGGAGGAAGGAGCAGCAGAGACAACCCCAACCCTTATTCCCCATCCTCCTGCGCTGTTGAAGGGGAGAGAAAACAGGGAATGGAGTTAAGCTGGGAAGGATGGAGGGGTGGGGGGAAGGTGTTCTAAGGCTCAGTTTTACTTCCCAAGATCCTTGCTTTGGTTTGACTTGTAGTAAATTAAATTGATTTTGTTTCTTCCCCAAGGCAAGTCTGTCTTTTGCCTGTGACCATAACTGGTGAGTGATCTCTACCTGTCCTTGTCTCAGCCCACGAGCTTTTCATTCCATTTTCTCCTCCCCATCCCACCAGGGGGAGGAGTGAGCAAGCGGCCTCATGGTGCTTTTTTGCTGGCTGGGCTTAAAGCACGGATAAACCAAGGATAGATTTTAGTTTCAATGAACTACTGTATCTTACCTCTTGAACACATTACATGGGCTCTTGCCTTCCTCTGTTTTTTCCCTTTTATATTCTGGAGTGTGCATGCTGTCCCCTCCATGATGCTAATAGGGTGCTCTTTACATGCTTCCATGCCGATTCCAGGCATTTAATTTCCTGATTTTTTCCTTTCAAGCAGTTTCTGACTTCTTTTAAATGAACTTTCCTTCCTGCAGGCTAATATTGCTTTTTTACCCCTTGGTGTGATACCTCTGAACAACGTCTGACTTCCTGACCTCACCCCATTTCCACTCATCTCCTCACAGATGCTGAGAACTACAGAGAGACTTACTCCAAGTTATGTACCCTGGCACTTTTATCTCTGTCACTGTAGTTAACTGACTTAGCAATTCTACAAAAAATCGCTTCCACAAAGGAGTGACATGGTTCGTTTTGTGGAGTGGGTATAGAGATCCACCCACAGGCTTAGGGCTAGCACCTGTGGCAAAATCCTGAGGAGCTGTGGAGGCCTCAGGTGCAGTTTCTAACCACAGCTCTTCTCAGAGCTTTTTTCAGGGCCAACCTGGCTGCATAAGACCAGGAGGGAGGGAAGGGGACAGGAAGGTGGCAGCTCTGCAGCCCCAGGGCTGCTGCTCCTGAGGCGGCGATTCCCTCCCGTGGCGAGTGCCCCGGGGAAGGCGCCGGCTGTGGGGGATCCTCCCTGAGGAGAGGCCGGGGCTGCCCCGCGCCGGACTAGGCCCGTTCCAGCCGGGTCTGCAGGGCCCAGCCCAGCCCCTCGGATGAACGCGGGGAGGGAAAGTCTTGATTTAATGTACATAATGCTTCCAGTGTTTACCTTTTGGTTTCCCTCCAGTGAACCGTGAGGGTTGGGGTTAAAATATATATCGTTATCAACCAGGTCAGCTTTGAGGCAGGTGGTGGTCACGCTGCTAGGTTGAGGGAACTAGAGAGCGGGGCTACTGAGGCTGCAGCTGCAATTAAAATCAGTATATAAAGGTTGAACTTCCACTTAAAAACTGTGAGATAATAATTGATTCTATTCCTAAATGTAACTCTCCATGTAACTGATTATTGTGGTAGCAAAGGGAGAGTACGTTTTCGTGAGGAAGAGGCCGAGAGGCCTATGCGATGGGAGGGAACGTGTTCTGTAACATAGTCTCTGTGAAAACATCATGAAACAGTGTAAAGGCATCTATTTTATTATAGTTAAATAATACCCAAGTCTACTCATTTCCATTAGCTTCAGGGCTGCCTAGCCATGTGACAGTCATCTGACTTCCATTTCAATTTTATTCCATTAGGGAAGTGAGTGGAGAAAACTCTGAAAACACACAATAAGCAATAAAATAAATAAAAGCAAGCAAACTATATTTATTAAATCAAGCAACTTATGCAAGCTATTTAAGGCAGTTACTTACAGTGTTTGCATTTTGAAAAGGTCAAATTAAATTAACCATTAATTTATACCAGAGTTGCCCACAATAATTGTCTTAGAAATCTAATCTGAACTGGCTGATATAAAGCATGAATTTGCTCAAGCTCCCTCAGTCACTCTCTTACTAGACATAAATTGAGTGCAATGAAGGAGGAGACTCATTTTTTGATGATTTGTGCATCTGGTAGAAGAACTTTTTGCAGTTAGGATTAGGCATGATGAGAACTCAATAGGCTGGACACAAACTGTGCTTTCTTATTGTTTCCTTGGGTGAAGTTACAGAAAGCAAAGGAAAACTGGTTTAGTCTTGTGTAGCAGAAGTGTTTCATACAATTTTTAAATGGCTCAGTTGAAATGCCTACAAGCTTCACTACTGCCCACATGAAATGAAAAATTTTCAATACGCTTTTACCTCCATGTGCCCAATGTATTATTTATATTGGAGAAAGATAAGGCAAGAGAGGGAAGACTAGTATATCAGGAGAGCAGATTAAACAGTCTCTTGATAAAAAAATAAGACAGCAAAAGACCCCTAAGTACATTCAGTATTTTTATTTACCTCTTTCACAATTTTAATTTTAGCTAGCAGGGTAAAAATTTTTTTTAAGTTTGTTACTCTGGGACAAAACTGGAATTCCTTCTCTGTACTTTTTCTATTAGCCACAAATATCATTCAATCAATGTTTTTGGTGGTATATTCGGACTATTTTGTGACCCCTAAGCTGTGCCCAGAGGACAGGGAATCACAGCAGTTGCCAGACAATGCTTCCATTACAGAATATCCAACAATTCCAGAAATATCCTAATATTCTACCAGGAACTTCCATTCCTCAAGGCACATAACTTATCACATCTGAAATTAATCTCTTCCTTTGCTAGCTAATGGCATTTGAGGACCCATATCAAGCATCTACAGAATTTGGGGAAGATTACAGAGATGTTGGAAGTGGTGCAATTGCTTCACAATTCAAGCCAGAGGGGCAGAGGAGTCACCACAATCTCTTTAGGGCCATTCCTTGTGCCACAAGACATGCACGTGAAAAACGTATGCAGTGTCCTGCTCCACTTACTGTGCCCTATCTTGCACATCTAGGCTAGTGCTAAAATTTCATGTGCTTCTATTTCAAACCAAAGTTTGCCTGTGGTGAGCTTATTCTTGCTAACTATAAAAACCCTGTCAGACCTGGCAGGAAAGCTGTCACCTTTCTCAGCAAAGAAGCCAAAACTGGAATTAGGACAGAGAAAGAAGAATCCTCCAGATTGCAGGCTTTTTAGGCAGGTTCATGGAGGCTGTAACGGCTAGGACAGCTTGGATGCACCGAGAAGTGCTCTGTGCAGTTGTGAAACAGAAAGGTACTAAGCTTTCAAAGGTAACAAGTTGTTCCAAGACAAGTAGAATGAATGATGCCACCTTTAACCAGCTAGTTAACACAATCTGTGTGTGTTGAACGGTGAGGTGGCAGGCCAAACAGAACAAATACCCTACCTGGCTGTTTTTTCACTGAGGATACAACAGTCAGGGTCTCTTGCTTCTACAAAGCCACTGATTTTCATGAAACTTCTAGAAACTTAATTATCTTTCAGATCTTCAACCTTTTGTCTGAAGTGATTAAAAATTGCCATCAGTTTCTAGAGATTTTGCTGGGTGGGGGGTGAATGCAGGGAAGGGAGAAACCCCCCTGGCAGACAGGAAACTTAATTTTTCCTTCAGAAAGTAAGCTAAAATAATAATAACTGGGATGTGCCTGTGCTATTAAACTTCCCTGTGACCAACTGATCATGTAGCTTTCTGAGATGGGAACAGTGTCCTTCACAAGACTGAGGTCCTTGAGTGCAGCATATACTAGGGCCCTTATCTTCCATTCGTGCAGTTGTCTTCACAGGGGATGCCTTATTCTTTAGAGTTCTCTGGATAACCTATACAAATGGAGAAGGACAGAACTTTTTAAGGACAATCACGCCTGAAATCAGGGTTTGGAAGTAAAAGCAAATAGGAACATGGCAGTAATAGCTATCCCTGCATTAATCAGCAGGAAATCCTGCTGTCAGGCTTTGACAATTGATTTAATCTAGATCTAAATTTGCCCTGATCAGTTTATTTTTAGTTGCTGCAATTAGCGTATCTGTTAAAAAACAGAGAATGAGACTTAGGATTAAATGCAGTTCCTGGAATCAGTCAGAAGAAGCACAAAAGTGTTACTCCCATGGGTGTTACACCTGCTTGTAGGCCTGAACCTGTACGACTGAGTGAGTCACTGGAAGCCTGACGGCTGGTATAACCAGGCACTGATTTGTCCCAGGAGTTGAGTATGACCCACTTTTCATTTTCAGGTTTTTCTGTAGTTGCAAAGTGAATTGTGTAATGTGGGTTACCTTACTCTGGGTGTAAGCAGAACCCACGTAGACTGTCGCTACCAGTTCGCCTGCATGAAGGTGTTAGGCACCATGGGTTAGACTTGCTGCACGTGCACTAGGGGCAGTGACTCCAAGACGTCAGACCTATTGCAGAAGTATGTCGTTCCTACCTCACTCTTGCACACCAAATCCAGTACTTCCCACAGTGCCAGCCTTCCTGCACATCACAGAACAGCCGAGAGCTTTCCTCTTGGGCTGCTGGACAGACAGCAGCCTGGCCAGACCTAACGAGCAGTCTCCCACTCAGGCTGCCACACTTCCCAACAGGTGTAGGAAAGGCTCAGGATCTACACAGGTAAATTTTCAGAGTGCAACATGTTCAATAATATCTAGATGTGGTAGTTTCAAGCACCATACGAGATGAAAAGTTCAGCCCCGCAGCCCCTGGTGAAAGGAATAAAGAGGGGGTCTGGTGGGAGCCACCCAGATTCTCCCTGCTTCCAGTATCCTTTAGCTTCACGTGGCATAAGTAATGGGATAAAGATATAAAACAACATGAATATTTACCAGCTAGAGAAATTGCAACCAGGGAAAGTAACACAGACACTAGCTATTTAAAGAACTTTCTTGCTCATCTTATTTTTCCTGATACAGCCTTCCCAACACATATCATTCCAAGAGAGCTTCAGAATACAAGACAAGTACAAGTTAATGGTCCACACTGATCTTCTGTCCTATGTCAAGCTGAAAGAACAAATTCTCTCAGATACACACAGACAGCATCTAAGGTCCCATTTAAACTCATGTTAGAACAGTGTTGCATATTACCATGCAAAGAAAGTCCTACACTGTCTTTGAAGATCCAAACAAACCTTCATGCCTTGAAAAAGCTAACTACTAGCTTTTTCCAAGCAACACAGATCCCATTCCCTGGGCTTTCTGTCAAGTAGCTGTATTATGAACACCATTTATGAGCTGCCTAAAAAACACAAAGCCATGCTCACTGACAAAGGCCTTCGCATTAATTTTCTAATTTGACATTTTCTAAACAAGCTAATTAGTGGAGTTCAGCTCTTATCATTCTAACCGAACAGCAAAATAGGTCAGTTAATTCATTTACAAAGAGTATGCGAGAGCCAGGAGTTGGACTTCCTTCCAACTTTCCAAGAGTTTGTTCCAAATGTTAGCATTCAGAGAAATACAAGTTATAGATATGTGCCAATTTATACCAATTTATATTGGTAAGCCTCATGATGGTGGTCAAATTTCTGCCTTCAATTCATCAAAAAAAAAAAAAAAGGATAAAAGCACAGTGTAAAATTAAATGTGGGGGTTTTATTCATATTGATTTAACATTACTGTAATCAGCAACTCTCAACATTGATTCAACAGTTCCACCTAATCTCAAATAAGGTAAATATTAAACACAAGCTTTCTCTATCTTTTGGGCAGAGCAGAACTGAATATACTCAAACTTATGCCTTGATTTTGCAAGTGTAAATCTGTCTGTATGCAAGAGAAAATGCAAGATCTTTTTGATGCAAACTGTTGTAAATGTATGCAAAAGTTCTATCATATCCGTAAATACTTGCATATGAAAAGTCTTAATTTGCTTAAAAAATTAATTTGTTTAAAAAGCTTAATTTGCTTAAAGAAAAGAAAACAGGAATTTAGAATTGCAGTTCATAACAACTTATCATTCCTCAAAGTTCAGTGATTTAGCACTAACTTCTGAGCTTAACCTGGATTTAATTCCACCATGGATAAAACTGGTCCACACTTATTTATTGATTTGTGAGAGTTTTCTTTTTTAATTGAAAAAATATCCTGACCAAATAATGCACATTGTCAAAAGGAGAGTTTGCTGCTGGAAAAAAAATATATACATTTAATAATTTGTGGAGTTTCTGACACAAGAATCTAAACAGTAATTGTATTTCATGTGGAATGTGTAAAGCACTGAGCTAGATGATATTGCGTTACAGGTGGTAATAAAGAGGCTTTTCCAAAGCAAAGATATAATTCAGCAATGATTCCAGATCTTTCCCCTTAAAGAGTCTCTGGCGATTATGCCACATTTTATTTACATGTATACATGTACCTCCTTATAAATAGGTATATAATCAACATTGCACTTTGCCAAACTCCCTTCACTCCCATTAGAACATAAAGTGAATGAAAAAGGTAACATTATTAAAATTAAATGTGTAATGTAATATTTCAAAAGCAATCTACTTGCTTCAAGGCAAAAAATATCAAGAAGACTAAATTAATTTGAGCTTTAAACTTAAGAAGATTTCATGCCTCTGGTTTGTCTATTCTTTGCTATTTGGTATGGCAAAAGCAACGAGATTAAAGCTTTTGAAAAAGAAAGTGCTAATTTGTTTATACTATATTTTGGCAATAACCCAAGTGGGGAAAAAAAAAAAGCCGTCTGGCAAGAAGCTTCAAATCAAGGAACTGAAAATTAGGTTTCATAATGCATAAATAAAAAAGAACTCAATTGTTTTCTTAATAGTCAGAAATTCTCTGAGGTTCAGGCTATCCTTGATCTGTTCCCTTGTGATACTTTCCAGAAGAAAGCCCATCCACGAAAACTTCCAAATTAATATGAAGCATTCACTTGTGTTTGGCAACTGTGAATTATTCATTTGCAGTACATCTCACCACAGAGGATTACAAGGTAATTACTGTCCCAGAGGTTTTCCTTGTACTGTAGTTGGGATGATGTATACTGTAGTTGAGATGATGCATCTGTGTGCCAAAGTATTATTTTTAAAAGCACACATCTGAACCGCTCTTCAGGTCCATTTCTGTACTGATGGACCACAGATCAGATGACCTCTAAGGTTTTGCCATCTCGGACATCTCGATGGCACTAAAATACCGAGTTGAACTAAGTCTCCTGAACTAAGCAGCATCGAGCCCAGACTTCCAATGGGACAGCAGTTAGCGGAGAGAAAATCCTGAATCTCTGAAGATGAGGTTCACTTCTTTAATCTATTGACTGCTGTTCAACGCTCTGTTAGTATGCAGACTTAAATTTCCCTGGTAATATCATCCTTCTGGTCCGTAAGTAGGACAGCATCTCACTCACCCTGAAAGTTCTCAGTATTTAAGCAGCTTGTCATGATACGTGTGCAAACGGGTTTTACCCTCAGTCTTCAGAAAGCAGCTTGTGGTAATGGCAGAAGGACAGGTAGTGGCAGATGCATCCACTAATTTCCTGACCCAAAAATCTAACCACAAGAAACTGTTTCTCTAACATACTTCTCGCTTGTGCTTGCAGACACGGAATATGGTTCACCAAACGTAACAATGAAGTTATTTCCAAATGCTTTTTTAAAAAATAGTTACCACCAGCCCTATTTTAAAGGTTCTACTTTAATTTTAGTGGAGAAAAGAATTAGCATACTATCTTGAAACGGATTTCTATGCTTGCAGTGCAGACAGGACAGAAATTTGCTGGGTTCCACCAAATTGCACCAAGAAAGAAAAAGTCATGATGAATATGTGACAGAGCGAACCACCCTGAGAAACCCTGTGTTACCCTGTTATGTCCAGAGGCAGGGTTTTTTTGAGCAAAACCAAGCCTCCAACAAACCAGAGCGCTAGTTCTTCTAAATACACACACCCCAGAAACTTCAGCTGTCACTGTTGATGTGGAAATGACACGTGCATGTGTGCAAGGTATTTTGCGAATGGAACAGGGGAAGACAGGAGCAGCAGGCTTCTATGACTGGTGGAACAGGACGAGGCATAATCTGCTTGGCTGTGGCTGTGAAACACTTATCTTTACGCCACCTTGCAGCACTCCCCTCCAGCAGCCTGGGATCAGCACATTTCACATTTTCAGAATCATGAGCAAAGATAAATAGGCAGCGTAGAGCAGTAGCCAGTGCCCCTCATTTCAGGGAATGCAGAAGGTGCCTGACAACCAGTCCTTCTCCATTATTGTGGAGTTTAAAGCACCACAACAACACTGCATGTTAGCCAGACAGCTGGATGTCTTCATCCTGCCCATGTGCTCAAGAACAGTAGCAAGATGAAGCAAAGACTCTGATCCAGAATACAGCAGATTTTGACTGCAGTCCCAGCACAACCATTGACCTGGTGGGTGATCCTGAGCTAATCCCTGTTACCTCCACATCTTTGTTTGCTTTTTCATCCTTTCTTAACTCTGAGGGAGCAGGGACTTTGAGTTTTGAGCTGTAAGCTTCAAGGGTGCCCTGCAGCAGTCCAGGAATGCAAAACAGAAGGCTTACATTAAATGTTCAAAGTTACAGATTTCTTTGTTGGATGTCACCTTGGATGGCCCTTAGTGCCCAACAACTAGGAAATTTTAGGAAAAATTTCTTCACTGAAAGGGTTGTCACACATTGGAATAGGCTGCCCAGGGAAGTGGTTGAGTCACCATCCCTGGAGGTATTCAAAAAGCGCATAGACGAGGTACTCTGTACCATGGTCTAGTGGGCATGGATGACGGTTGGACTCGATCTTGAAGGTCTTTTCCAACCTAAATGGTTCTATGATTCTATAACTAGCCCAAACCTTCACTGGGGGCAAAAAGCAGGCAAAATGCCCCTACTGTCTTTCTGGGTGAGCAAGATTGTGAAGCTCTATAACTAATCACTGCAGTGATACATGTTGATTATGATCAGCCACAGACAGTTTTAGACTTAAATGGAGAATGACAGTGACAACCAAATGAGAACAACAGTATCTGAGCTAAGAAAACTCCAGATGACAAAAAGTTGCAGGAGTGAGAGCAGGACCAAATAGGACCCAATCCCTCTTCTATCTTACCTATTGGTTTCACCGCCAACTCTTGGCTAATCGTTTCCCTTCCAATACTGAAAGCCATCACCAGGTCTCGCAGCAGCAGACATATGAAGGGCCTGATGCCTACTTGCTTAGTCAGCAAAGCTCTATGTGAAATCAGAAGGAAAAGCTGACGTGCAAGGTTGCAACAATGAAGGGTAGTTAGGGAGCACTCGGAGGAATTCTCACATACCTAGCCAATTCTTAGTAGTAATACAAACAGAATAGCACATAGACTTCAGGAATGTCTGTAAAGATGAATCCACTAGTACAAAAAAGCTTATAAACTAAGTTCAGAGAAAAGTAAAGAAGAAGGAAGGGTGAGGCAGAAGGACAATATGATTATGTGGTCATTTGGGAAAATAATACATATAAATGGAAGATCATGCAGTGGGGTTTGGGTTTTTTTTTTATAATGTAGCTGTATTAACATTGACTTTTAGACTATAAATAGCCAAGGTCAAAAGTCTCCTTGGGGGAATATGCTCAAGGAGCAGTTTCAGCAGGAGAATGTAGGATGAATGTCCAGTGGTAACAGGCATGGAGATCCTAGCAAAGGAGACATTGAGCATGAAACAGAAAACTGCAGTGAGCTGAACTCACTTTGAGCAGACCACGCAGGCATGGAAGCATTTGACCAAGAAAGAAAAAGTAAAAAAGAGAGATTACTTCAACTATTGAGAGCCTCTAGACTGAGGAAAGCTTTAAAAAACCCCACAGAACTACAGTTTCCATTTGAATTGAACAAAAACAAGGCACTGAGTGCACTTACATGCCAGGTCACAGTTTTTTTCAGACTTGCTAGTTTATTTATGTCCTAGTCAAAATGCAACATAATTAAAATGGAAGTTAACACACCTTAGTATTTAAAAAGTAATTAGAAATAAATATCTGAAAGGGATATGTCTATCAAAAAACCCAATAGCCCTGAGAAAGCAGCAGATTGCAAAGAATATTGGTATCAAGCCATAGATGGTACGGCAATAAGGCACAAGGAAAATGTTCCAGCTCAGGCAATCCAAGGAGCAAGTAACTTTGATTTCCTTTTAGACACTCCTGCCTAGAGTTTCTGAGGCTCATCATCCTTCTTGCTGACAGCTCCTTTCCCAATGGGAAAATCCCAGCCCTCATAGAAAGCATCCATTTCTGTACAAGAGCGAGCAGCAGGCCCTCCTCCTCTTCATATCCCAGTGGCCATACCTATCTGTATTTTACCACCACAGGACTAGCACTTTCAAAACTTAGACTTATACAAGCCATACAAAAAGAAGTGTGATGCACATGGGCCGGCGATGGCTTATATTGATCCATGACACTAAAGCACAAACAAGGAAGCGCTCCAGAGGTTGTATGTTCTAAACAGAGAAAGGGAAATAGCAGCCACATACTACGTGTCTTTAACCCGAGAAGCTCACTGTCACAAAGACCCTTTCTGCGAGAAGGCCACAAAACTGCCAGCCGAAGAAAGAAAAGTAAATGCTGAGAAATCAGTGTGGGAAAGTCTGAAAAGCTCCAGACCAATATTCCTGTTGAATCAACAAGAAACGATAAAGTCAGGACACTAAGAGTCTGCGAAAGGCCACTGTCACACGCTGGCATTAACAACTGGTGGTGTATTCATCCACTCCCAACGAGGTAGTGGCTTGCTCTACACAAATAAAGACTATAGGACTCTACTTACACCTGGTGAAACACAAGAGCCTCTCAAGGACTTTCTGAACACCTATCTACCCACCTATCTACTCGCACATCAGTATAACCCTCCTTCCTCCCCTCACACCTAGGGAGCAGCTGGGGTTGGCCAAGTCAAGTCTATTGTCTCTCATTAGGGGACACAAACCACTGCTACCCATGGATTTATAAGGCTGTAATGGCTTGGGGTGGAGGGGTTGCACTCCATCGCCAAGATGGGGAAAGAAAAAAGAGGGAAGTTGGTGAAAAGGCATTCTGACATTTTAGATCATAATTTGGAGACAACGACCAAGGATGCAAGCAGTTACTTTGTTTCTGTCAGCCTGAGGTTTTCAGTGAACATTGAACTGTGTTTTCTTCAGTCTTGATGAAACTCAAAAGACTGTATGAAGCAGCCCCAAAACTGAGAGTATCCACTGAATTATATATTTTAAAAGTTTATGCAAAATTAAATCAGTTTAAATGTATTATAATGAGGATACTATCTAATCAGCAGCTCAGTTAAAGATGGCACACTGCCAGCGACCCTCTAGGCTGTACGATATACACATACTGCCTCTTGGTGTTTCAGAAAGGCAGGGTCCAGTGCTACGATCTGCTGTCACTGCGTGACATGCACCTCAGCAGACAAAATTACACATGAGAAACAGATGCTGCTGAACACCTCACTCTCCAGGCCAAATAATGAAAGCTCTTCTATTAAAACGACAGTCCAGCATGCACCCAAAACATTGTTTTTCTTTCTCATCTCTGGTTTTATGTCTTTTCTACCCTGCTGTTATTCTTATTTATGTTACAGCAATGTCCAGTCTACAGTAGTCACACCATGCAAACATGTAACTGGAGACAGTTGAGTTTCCAGCCAAAATAAACAGCACATAAAATGGAAGAGGTGTAAACTTAAAAGCATATGCTGAGAATGGAGATGCAGATGGTTTAAGTGACTTGCCCAAGGCCAGAGATGAAGTCCGATGGCAAAATTAAGCTATGCACTTTCCTTGGGATTAATCAAGGTCAGGGAGAGAAGTTATATTTTTCCCCAAGAGCTGTGGTAGGGGAACTACTTTGCTGAGAGCTCAGATCAGGGTAGTATACCACGCTTCTCCTCTACAGCGAACACCATGGATAAAAACTCTTACCCAGAAAGCTAAATTTAAGGTCATGGACTTCAGCCAGCTTAAAGCTAAACACATAATTAAGACCTTGGCTGGAGAGAGGTTCGGTTAAGCTTGCAAATTGGTGCACAGCCATCCCCTGATTTCAGACCACCTGTACTTCTGCAACAACAATCCCTCTTCTCAGATATAAAAGGGAGTTGCATGCAGATGTATCAATAGGAATCACATTCATGTGTCAGGAAGGTATAATTTGCTACTCTTAGGAATCAATGGAGTTCTTCCAGATTTTCATCTGCATAATAAAATGAAAATTACTGTTCAATTTCATTCCTTGATGTCTTGCTGATTTTTCCCTCCCACTGAATAGCTAAATCATTTTCCAGATATATTAAGTTCACTTCCCTGAACTTTAATTTTCTAATATATTTTCTGCCCCTTTTCTTCAGCTTCTAAATGCCTGTGTAAAATTAAACTTGTCCACCCTCACCAGCATTCACCACTTTTCCTGATTTAGCTGCCTCTGGGAATTTCCATTTTATTTCACTTCCAGATCAATAACAAAGATATTTAGTAAAATCTGAAAGTTGCTCAGCTAGATATCTTTCCTATGTATCTATCACCGGATATCTCAGTTTTCAGGCCACGTGACAACACCCTTCATAAACCAACCTGAAATAATTTTCAACTAAGCATTCAGAAGGCATTCAATCTCCTGTCTCCACTCTCCTGTGAAGCTCATAGGAATAATAGAGGCGTTGGTACAATGGGATACCTGCGGAGACTAAAAAGGATGTCTGAATACAAAGGCTAACTTACGTACAAAGTTAGAATTACGGACAGTGTACGATGAGACTCAGAGTATGCCATCCTCACCCCATCGCCTTCAGAGCATCTCCTCTGAGCTCCCTCTCTGAAGCCAAAGGACTTTCCTTACCCCATTCTCACCTGTGCCAGCACGGGTTACGCAGCCTGAATGAGAACCCCATCCTAAGTAAGGAGCTTTTTCTCATCTGCAACATAACAGGTGACAGAGGGGTTTGGTGCACACAAATAGTCCTTCACAGCTTTCTAACCTCTCTCATTCCTTGCAGTAGATTTGCTTGCGATTTCCTCTAAGTGCGAGCTGTTAGCATTGTAAGCGACCTTCCATTGAGTACATTAGTAGAGAACTCACGTTTTACCCCTAGCACCCACTGGAATCTGTATTATCTCACTTAGTAACCCATTCCTGCTTCTGTTCTTTAGAGCACTTCAAATGATGAACATGAACATTTTTGTGTTTCTTTAAAAAACACAAGTATTTTCCCTAACGCTTCTGTCACTGCAGTTTCTGCTTTCACTTCCAAAATTTTTATTCCTGCTGACGTGCAATTTCAAAATGACTGGCACAATACTTTTAAATTATAAACACCCTCTAAATGGATTATTTGCTGCCAAAGCACTTTATTAAACCTATCAACTCCTTCCTTGGATTACTAATTCAATGCTAATTTTGAAGGACAAGGTTATGAGGGTACATACAGCTCTTGCAGCATTTATTATTTAAAGAAACTATTATAAACTCAGGTAGCACCATAGCCATTTGTGAAGCATTAATAAGAAAGACAAAACCCACCAAAACCAAAACATATGACCACATTAAGAATGGCTTAACTTTTTTTTCTTTTTTTACCTGGAACACAGGTAGTAGACAGCATGATAATTTTTATATATATATATATATATATATATGAAAATAACATTCCTGATTTGTTTCCATAAGGATCAGCAATATTTACCTTTTTACATACATTTAACATATGTGTTGCCTACAGAATTTTATCTAGGTAATCCACAAAAGACAGACATGTATTAGCAGCCACCCAAGGGTTTGGCACAAAATGGTCTTCATAAGGCAGACTACTATCTTTATGTATAAGCACATCTTTAAAATTTCTAGGTATAATTTCCTGGATCATGGGCCGTACGTGTCACTCCAATCGGAAAATGCCAAAACCTCTCAGTCCAGTTCTGGATTGTGGTGGGTAAAGGAGAAACAGCCTTAGTTTCTGTGGATCCCATGCTGCCTTCTTCCTTCCTTACAGATGTGAGATCGGCCCATCAGCGTCCTGGTACGGAGTACCGTCGGACACAGGTTTAGCTGTAACTCTTTCTCTCCTTGGCTGTTCCCTCCTAAAGACTGACCCTGAGCAATCTGAGCATGCTGGACTCGGCACTGAGGGTTTGTGGCCAAAAAAAGGTTCTGTGTTTTAGGTTGTGCCAGCCCTCCTCAGAACTGCGGAGCGGAATAAGGCTTTTCATATTGTGTGCCAGCAAAACAGCCAAGCCCAGAGGTTAAGGCAGATTACTGAGCTGCTTTCTACACCAACGAGCCCATAAATTACATCATCCCTTGTGGGAAAGGTCATGGTGAACCCCATGAGGGGTTTCAGATGGTATGAAAACCAATGATAATTTGCCGAGGACAGAAGGGGACAAACACACCCATCTCACACAGCCTTATCTGCACCCAGACAAACATCCCACTTAAAAAGCAGATGGCAATATTTTTGTTGTAAAGACCAACTGTTTCATTATCTTTGTCTTCCTTGGTTTTTTTTCACACAATTAAAAATATGAAGCGCAATGAAACATCTTTCTGGCTTGTTATACTCAGGTAAGGACTTAATTTCATAAAATTAGAGTCAACCTCGAGAGCTTGAAAGTAATTCCAGAGGAAAAATGCTGAGCAGAATAATAGGGTTAGAAGTCAAGTACAACAGCATATAAAACAAGAAATATTTTCTTCTTTCTCAAATCAGATTTTTAGTGGAACTTGTCTGCTCTGTTTATAAGACTTATTCCTCCACTTTCCTCCGTGAGAAACATCTATTCTGTCACTTTTTTCAAAAAGAAAATCACAGATATAGTAACTACATATAAAGCTTCTAACAAATACACAACTATCTCTTTCTGAAAGCATATAAACTGTAATTTGATTATATAAAAAAATATCCCTATAATTATAATTTTAAAAATGTATAATAATTTCTTATAGATTTCACTTCAAATCACTGTTTAAACACTTGATGAAAAAATCTAATGTATCAAACATAAAGAGGAAATCTGGATTGAAACCATATACGGGAACATAATTATACAGCAATTAAAGTACAATTGCATGATGATTACTAGAAAATATAAAGCAACTGACATAGTAGAGGCATTTTTCTCTTTTAATATGGTAAATTAGGTGATTTTCTTTCTTTTATTTTATTTTAGCAATTCCATCATCTTGTTGTTTTGTTTTTTTTTTCCCCCAAGCTTAATTTTACATGGAAGCTTTTTTAAAAAACATTTTCTTGGTGACACTTAACTCCCTTGGGTTGCATATCTCACATAAAGCAATGTTTGGGTCACATCACTATCACCTTATAATTTTATTGACATGAATATTAAACTAGCACTCAGTTAAAAATGCCTGGTCATTCAGTGGGAAACCTGAGACTTTCTCTAGGATACTATTTATATTTCAAGACACAAGATTAATTCAAATCTCTCTTGAAAGCAATTCACAACCGCACATTTTACAAAACGTCATAATGTGAACCAACCTTTGTATTGGGTCCCAATTCTATGAAGCACTTAAAATGTGCTTAAGTCTCTTTGAAATACCAAAAGACTGAATCAGTCTCACTTTCTGAAGACCCCCATTGCTAATACAGTGAAATAAGTATGCGAGATATGCTTTCACCAGTGTGATACAATTTTCCCATTTTCTTTTATTATTTCTCTTTTTTTACAGAGAACCTTTATACTCTGCTACAATAGTTTTGTCATTCTTTCTGGCTCTAGCTGTCCTCTAACTCTGTCTTAACAGCCCACAAGTATCTGTATCACATTAAAAATGTAATAGCTGCATCTGAAAGAGGATACATTTTCTAATATCTGTGATTTGCACAGTGGACCGAATAGCCAACCTTAGGCTATAAGTTGGAGATCCATTTTTTTTTTTGCAGCTAAGCCTTTTTATATTCACAGTGTAAATGGAAATTGATATTTGTTCACATAACAATTAGATTAAGCTTCTAGATGCTATTCATCTGTGCACACAAATCTGATAACAGGCATGAATATGCAAGTTTTGAATTATGTACACTTTTTAAAAGACTAGCCCATAAGGTCTCGACCACTTTCCTTACTGTCTTTAATCAAGTGCCTTGTTTAGTACTTTTCAGATCAGTGCCAGTGCCTTTGCTGCTACCACAGCAGAAAGACTAACCAGGAAAACATTTGGAAAAGCTCTGATTGTTCCCCAATGCATCTGTTTTTCTACTTTTAAAAGCAAAAAATATAAGAAAACCTTGAAAACAAAACACAAATGAAACAGTGACATCTGTCTGATTTTGCAAAGGACCTACAAGAGCTCTCACCAGTAAGACATCCCAATCATTTCCATGTGCATGATCTCAGAGACCAGTGATGATACTTTACTGACCATAATGATGCCCATTTCAGTGCTCATCAACAAAGATAAGTTTGGAGAGGGAAGGCCACACTGAAGTTCTACACTAGTGAACTCTTTCTAGTCCTGGACTGAAAAAATACCATACAGAAAGAGTAAAAACATACAAAATACAGTCCACTGTCCTTAAAAAACCCTCTGCTTTCAAGATCTGGGAAGAAAGAAGCAGAGTAGTGTCTTGCATAAGTAAGGCGAAAGCAAAATGGAGGCAGAAATCCAGCACTGGATGGCAGACATCTCCTGAAAGATAATTCTTTTCCAGCATTATTTGCATAGTGATTTGCACTGTTGGCATCAGAATATTTTACCTAATGACTGGATTTCACACTCTGCTTTCCCTGCTCTCCTGTTTGCTTTTATTTTGGCATGCAACAGTCTCTGTTTAACATGATTTCAAACCGCACACAGTACTGCGTATCAGTGCTGTAACGCGCGAGACAGGAGCAGAGAAGCTACTTGTCTCAACAGCCTGAAACCAAACCTGGTAGCAGCCGCCACTTTCACTGCTGTTGAAAAAGAGCAAGAATGGTGCATCAGAGCAGTGCCGGCCTCTGCAGGGTAGGCTGTCTCTTCTCCCAGGTGGCACTGCCTCTGATCCCCTGCCAGACAAAAGGTATTTATTTCATATGCATCTTTTAAGGGAAGTAGTAGCTGCTAAACCCTTAAGAGAACTTATCGTAAGGCCTGAGATTCAAGCAGAAAGAGAATATATTAGAAAGAATTAAAAAAACCCCAAACCTATGTATCTTTTAAAAGAGCTTACTGTATACACCAGACTGATTTATTGCTGTTGAATAATGGCTGTGCTTACAGGATTTTGTTATTTAATTTCCTACACCAACAAGACCTTTGGATTATAATTCTGCTGCTGTTTGGGACAGCTTCTGGTGTTTCAGAAGTACTTTTTGAAATGCAGTCTAAGTATAAAATTAGTATTTTGAGGCTCTGATCTAGGCAGGGACCTCATCTGTCAGGGGTCCTGGAAAGTCTGGACCAATTCAGGCAGACAAGAGTTAACAGAGGGATGCCCAGTGATTTAAGGGGGATCTGAATCAACCTGCAGTGCATGAGGTAATAACAGTGCCTTTGAGGGCAGATGAGACAGAAAGTATAATGCCTTGAATTTAGCTGGTTGGGACCACGGGGACACAACAGTGCAGAGGAGAGGGAAGTCTTCAGTTATTTGCTTTTTCACTATATGTAAATCTTGTCATTCCTTTTTCTCCTCAAAGGATGTATCCATAATTTAGATTTCTAAAGCCCAAACTTAAAATCTACAAAATGTACATTTAAATAGTGCAAATAAATTATGCAGAGGCTAAGGATGTGTAGGTGTAAGCCCACAAGGATCCTTAGCGATATTGTTGTCTTGGCATTAATAAATCTTGGATTAGGAAAAGCGAAATTTCACCGGCCACCCAAAATTCAAACCTGTCATCACTGCTTACTCTGTTTTCATCTGACTGAGTGCTGGTACAAAGGTATTTAGGACTTGATATTCTTCTTTGTACTTGCTAACCGTAAAGTCTCCCATTGGTTTTACATCCTCTCTCTTTATCTTATCTCATTTAATATTAATTCATATCCTCTGTAAATATGCAAAACCATGGACATCTGGAAATTGTGGCAGGCAGTCGTCCCTGGAGCACACCTTGGCTGCCCTGGCAAAGGGGTAGAAGATATCTCTAAAGGGTCGGAAGAAGGTTAACCCCTCATTCACATAAGGGCAATGTCCAAGGAACAGGTGGCTGCAGCTACTGAGGAGGAAAAAAATATCCTTTGCAAAGTTCTTCCTGTTTTGTTGAGAATCAATGATTTATTCAACCTTCCATCTGTAACTGTCCCTCTTGTGTACTTCTGACCAAGCAGAAAGAATAATTCATAGTCATGTAAGGCAAATAAATGTTAGAGCTACCTCAAAACAGGTGTCCGTAACAGAAACACTTTCCTACAATTTTCCTACAATCACCTGGTAAAGCAGCGGCTACAGTTTAATATTTCATTGACCCACAGGAAAAAGAGATTGGACGCTATATAAATGAGTCAAGGCCATCACTCTAGGATGGAAAAGCTGTCTAAGTAGTAAATTATCCCAGGCACAGATCTCTTGTACCGTGGACAGATTATTACAGGTATCCATCCTAGCTAGACTTAAATCCAATTAAAGCAAAAACTAAGTGCATAAGAAGTGCCACACTGCACCGACAGGTCATCCTCTCAGCCCAGCACTCCTTCTGTCTGGCTGTGGTAGCAGGGGACACTGGTCAAGGGATGCTTGGGCGCTCTTTGCTATTGGTACTTCTCACACCCCACCAGCAGCCACAGCTGTTACCATTGGGATGAAGGAGAACACATTCCTGCTTGTTCCTGATTGTGAACCTGCTGTTCATGAATCTGTGTAATGTCTCTCTGATCCTGCTGATACAGCCTGCCCCATGTCCTCCTCTGGCAACAAATTCCAGATGTTCACTAACCTGTGGGTAGGGAAGTATTTCCTTCAACTGCTTCAAATAACAGTTTTAAGAAATACCCCTAGTACTGAAGTTTTACATTTGCTATATTCACCACCTCCTAGAGTCTGTAAATCTCAGTCCTACCTCTTAGCCTCATGCTGTTTAAAGCGGGTGTGCCAAACCAACCTTCCCAGTGCCTCCTCGTACAGCAGCAGTTCCAACCCCAACACCAGTTCGGTGGCCTTTCCTCACACCTTCCCTTAGCGCTGTCCTGCCTGAGACGTGGACACCAGAGTGGCACCAAAGGCATGTCCCCACCACAGGTCTGCACAGGAGTGCAAGGATTTCCTCTGCCTTTTCCCACTACCTCTCCCGCTGAGCAGACACTGCACAAGATGCTGCCTATCACCCATTTAAATTGACTGTGAATCCAAACGACTTTATACAATTATTCCATGTCCACCCTTCTGCTTCCTAATTCTCTTTTCTGCCCAAAGCACAAGTAAAATAGCAGGTTTTACAGCAGATCATAATACTTTTAAGCCAAGGACAACGCATGCAGAAAACACATGAATCTTTTTTACTGGATTAGGACTATTTCCATGTTTACCATTAAATCTTTACCTGCAAATGACTGTTTAACTGTAGCTTCTTTATGATCTACCTCCAATGCTGTCAAGACAGAGCTGTACAAGGAGGCTTTAATGCAATTTCCCATTCAGGGTCTAAAGACAGAACAGATCATTAATTTTCATAAAAGCAAGCAAAGAGTCAAGCACCCAGAAGGGAAATGCTTAAGTGCAATCTCAATATTAGGTACATTATTTAAATACTAGCGAGAATAAAGGCTTAAATGAGCTACACCGGCCACAATGTCATTACCAATACCTATGTCCATTAATTACATCTTCATCTCACCCTTAAACTTTTCCATTAGAGATGACCATTTTTAAAGTTCTTAAAGCATTTTCATCTGGAAGGCTATTCTCTGTTTCTCCCAGTTGTAAAGAGATTATGAAACGGCATATAGGAGTAATATAATGCAAAAGCAGAACATGGTATCTTTCAAAAATCATCACACACAATTATTAACAGCGATTAATGTTTTTTGGATACCCAGCCCACTTTGGTTTTCAAGTGTTGTTTTCAGTGCTTTACATATGTACATGCATATCTAAATGTATGCTTTAAAGGAAGCAAAACAAAAAAGTTAAGTGCCACAGGTTAATACATCATAGTCATCTACAATCATCAATGAACTGTGAACAATTAACAATAAATAGCAAACATAAAATTCAAGAGGAAACAACTAAAATAAATTTGTCAGCTAGAAAACCTGAAATTAAATTCATTATTAGGAAGATAGGCGGCAACTGCATCTAATAAAATACAAGAGGAACACACTGCCATAAACATGGGTTGTGAGATACCGCCATGGCAAGATGCAATGAAATATCACAGTGTGTCACAGCCTTTACCGAAAATCAAAACCCAGAAAATTAGCCACAATGTAACCTTCTGAATCTTCTAGATCCTCATAGTTTGTCCTTCAGCCAGAGAAGGCTTCATAACCAAAGAAAGGCTTTCACTTCCCTACAATCAAAGGAAACATATTTTATTTCTCACTTGCAGCTTATCTGAACTCTGTAGGAATGACTGTTGATGCAATGATGACCAGCTGACAGAAGCTAAGGTTCAACTATCCAGATCTCCTTTCTGCGTGTAATCTGGCATTGCTAACAGGAGGAAGAAACAGGCTGTACTTTTCCAATTCAAATATAATGAGAATTGTTCATGCTTCAGTCATGAACCTGCCTGTAATGTTTATTGAAACAATGTGCACGCCAAAGGATTAAAAGCCAACAAAGGTTTATCTATCAGCTCATTATTATTGTTAGATGTTTGGTTTGGGGTTTTTTTTTGTGATGTGGTTTTTTTGTTTTGGGTTTGGGTTTTTTTTTTTAATTCTTGTTTCTCTCTAGGTTCTTAATCAATATTAAAAACATTGCTCTAGCAACTACTAAATCAAGCAATCTCATGATTCTGCAGGTTTGATGAAGGAATAAGTCTTTGCACAGGCAGAGACTAACAAGGTCAGTTTTTAATAATCTTTTTCATTACTGTGGGAAAAAACCCTTCCATAAAGGCTGACAGCATTGTGTGGGAGTGGTTCATCTGACTCCTCACATCAGACTGAGGTTCAGAGCGATTTTTTTTTGTCCATGCACACCCATTATCAATAATTCTTCCCAGAACACCTCTAGATAAAACAAGTCCCCAGCACTCTTTCTGCTCTCAAATTTCTTCACCTGCCCTATACTGCTGCTGTTCTCCCCTTTTATTTTCACTTTTCCTATTTTGTTATGTGCCTCCATTATCAGGAGAAAATATTTTTTCTTTAGTCTCCCAACACTATACCTAATGCCACTCTAACGCCACGCTAATGTGCTACCAGTGTTCTGCGTATGCTAAGAACATAATTTCTCGTGCCTTTTTGGACTGGAGCTGCAGAAGGTTGTTCTTTCTCTCTTTGTGAATAAGACAACACTGGCATGATTTTTGTACCTGATCTGCTGAAGTCTGGAGAGCGACATGTTAGACATGAATACCAAGTTTGACCACAACCGAGTGCTTCTTGCAAGCAGAGATACACGTTTGAAACTGTGGCAAACAGATTGTAGTCCTTTGGTACTTGGTAGATTTATATTAACTACAAATATAGTCAAGTCACAATTAGTCATGTATCTTTCCCCATTCTTCCTGAAACATCTATCCTTTCACACTAAGTTATGGTTTTAATAAATATAGAGGAAGATTTTACATTTCTGCATGGATACTTGGTAAGAATATTTAGCTGACAAGAGCGACAGAGGTCACACCTCATTGGTGTTTCAATATTTCTCTGTGCTACATGAATATATTTGCAACGGTTTTTTTTCTCTACTGTTCAGTTTTTATTAGTGCTTGTCTATCTCAGACAATTTAAACAAAAAACCTAAATACTATTTCAGACCTTTAAGATTTGTGGCAGCTATGTTACCACACACTTAGATGTGCGTTTTTGTGCTAATTAAGGAACTACACGTAGCGTATCTATTAATGCGATTTCTACACCTTAATGAAGTCTGACAAAAAAAAATTAAAATATGTTGAACCCATAACCTCAAATACACCTACAAGCTGCATTAAGGCCAGTGTTTCTCTAGCAATTAATACAACTAATAATATTTCTTCCTCGCTATCAGCCAATGTCATATGTTTGATTAACTTACATCCAAAATGTTGCCCTCTCTTCTTTGTCACTGAGAAAATGCTAAGAACTTGATTCTTTCTTTTTGATTAACGGTTTCAGTTGTCAAAGATGCTGGAAAATATCTTAATTTTTTCTAATAAGTTAGTTTTAGAGCTGCTATTAATTAAGCTTTTTAAACCTTCAGTCCTTTTTTATTTATTACAATAATCAGATTTTTTAGATTCTAGCTCATAACAGCATACCAGAATTCTCTTACTCATCTGAGACATCTACTATTTACAGAAGGAAAAAAAAAAGCCTTCCCTTATGAAACCTAAAAAGAAACATTTCTGCATGCAAGATGGAATTCACTTAGACGTATGAAAAAATGTATGGTTTCCCTCCCTAAAGAGTAATGATTCGTACGGGAAAAAATTCTCCAGAACTACTAGCGTAATATTTTTTCCCAAAATAATTATGGTACTGATTCACTCTTGCATTACTTCAGTCCTAAAATACATTGAAATCAACTGACTTCAAAACCAGAATTATGCTGCAATGAATCAGTTTTTACATATATTTAAACCAAACTATTTCTAGATATGTGTCTTTTTAATATTAAACACCCTCTACAATGCATGTGTTTCTGCACCTGAATATCAAACTACTCATGTGCACTCTAACTAACCCTTGGAGATTCCCTTACCTGCTTCTTTTTGTTTGTGCAAGAAAGAAATGATGAAATATTGAAAAATTATACAAAACAATGAAAAGCAATAAAGATCTCTGTTTTCTTATCTTTCCTCACAATGGCCTGCAAGTTCTTCTCTGCTCTTGGCTTCACAAAGAGGAATGAATGCCTTTCCTTGAGGATCCCTTCCCTGGCCAAATATTGCGGGGTGCTCCAATTACATGTTCTCTTCAGTACCTTTCCCGGCCACGAGTACAGATGGATTTCCGAACTAGAGGAGTCCTTACACTATGTATTTTACAAGCTATGAAAGTCTTTAAGTTATCTATATCTAGAGTACTCAAAGGCTCATGGAACAAGACACAGCCTTCTACTGATGAGGACAGCCATACTACAGAGAGGCTGAAGTTGTACATCCTTAAAGGAGGATGGGCAGAAAGCATCAGATGCAAAACTACCAGAGTCTAGTGCTACTATTGATTTTTCAGGGATACCTCTCCATGTATCTTGCAAATGAAAGTATTTTACATACCAGAAAAGAAAAGTAAAAGAGGGAGAAGAGCTCTATTATTGCCTCTTCCAAACCACATTTTTAAAAAGTGCACAGAAATCACCAATAAAAAAACCTGAGTATTTAGCAGATTCAAATGCATGACTGAAGTGAAGGAGTTAGGCATCCGGCATCATGAACGTCACAGATAGATCACTCGACTTAAGCACGACAGTGCCTATTTCAAAAAAGGATGCAATTAAAATATATGTATGTCGACACAGAGAGTAAGCACACAGGAGATGCACATAAGCAATAGTTAAAATCTTCTGGGGTTTTATGAAGGATATTAGTAAAGCAGTAAGCTTAAATCTCTGCTTAACTAATTTTTTTTTTTAGTAGGCTTGCTAAGAGTAGAAGTTACACAGTTTTAGAAATCAAGAATTATATGAAAAAAAAAATCCCCACTGTTGAAAATGTTACCACCTATAGACTGCTCACTCAAGCCATGCTTGATTTCACAGATAAATTAATCAATATGTTACAACTCAGTATCAAAACTGAAATTAAAATTGCACTTTATTCATCAATATATACACACATAGGAACATACAAATGGAGATCCATTTTCTGAGCTTCATCAACAATGACAACCACTGATCTATTACTACATCTTGAGTATGTTTCAGTAAAAGCAGTTGCCTGGTTCCAACAAATCACCCAAAGACCTTACACAACTCTAAATTTATGTTGATTTCTCATTAATCCAGATTTTTGGGTTTTTCTTTTCCTTTGAGCTTTTAAACAAAATGTCTGTGACTATGACAGAATAGCCTTTTAGGCAAGAGAAGAACCTACTTTGCTGAGAAGCTAAGAGATTTATAATAAGAGACAAAATTTACAAAGATAAATTTAAATCGGAGATAAAAACCTGTTGGACCAGGGATTTTCCACCTTAACATTCATGCATCTTTCCTTCCAATGTTCCAAGGAAATACTTCCCAATATTTTTTCCTGGTATTTTTCTTTGTTTTTTCCACTTTTTCTTTTTAGTTGCATCCTAGCAGATGCAGTGCAGCAGAATCCATATTAAATATATCAACCCTTTGCCGAGTCTGTAGATTAAACAAGCAGATCAAAACTTTATGCAAATCACATAACCACTACTTGATGACGATATTTTGCCAATGGCTATCGTAAATTGACACAGATATTGGATTAAGTGCTAGAGAAGACAGGACAAATCTGTTTTCCATACAACCACAAAGTGCATGATTGAGACTTAGCAGCTTCCATCTGAGCCTCTGCACCGTGCTGGAAACGCGCAGTATGACCATCCCGTGATAACGGCTGCGATAACAGAGATTCGCTTCCTATCTGCCTCCTCAGGCGCTTGTTATTGTCACTTACTGTCTAAGCAGTAGTCATCAAGGACAGACACGTCCTGAATTTAGATCAGGCAAAATAACCAGTCAAAAATTCCGTTAGTGTTAAATGACAGGACACACATGTAAAGCATTTGTGCTTGTGGTCCGACTGGTGATGGTGGCTGGAAGCAGTTAGCAGTTAAATCCAACACCCAACACCACTCTCCCCCTCTCCCCACAACTGCACAATAATATAGGCACTGAAACAACTTCGGAGTTCTACCTCTGTTGCCTCACGTATATATGTATATAAAAATTTCCCTAAAGTGCTAGGTCAGAGGTTCCCATTTCCACGGTCCTCAAAAACGTATGAACAGTTGCTTGACGGTTCAAGGCCTCCAACAACTTACTGGTAACGAAGAGCACCAAGTGGGAAACTACAGCTCCTGCTGGTGGGGCAGCCATGTCTAGAAATAAGCTGCCTGGGTTCACCCCCATTAAGACAGTAGGAATTGAAGAGTACAGGGTGGGGGAGGAATTGAGGACCTAACGATTCTCTAAGCGCGCAGGTTTGCCAAATTGCACTCTGCTGCATTACTACTACTGTCTTGCTGTAGGAAGCTTGGTCCATAGGACACTGATGATGCAGGACACGTGCGAAATACACTCCAAAGTCTACAAAATCCACAAAAATAACTCCACAGAAATCTGGAGGCAGGGTTTTTCTTTAATGTTATTCAGGTTAATGCACCACACTAAGAAGATACTACATAGAGCAGAGGGTATCTGATTTATTCATAGGAAAATGTTAGGACCGCTACTTTAAATTTAAAAAGTTCAGAAGGAGTTTACTGCTGAATACAGGATATCTGATGCATAATAAAAATGTACAAATGAACACCACAGGGTATGGAAAACCCACAACATACTCAATTTTTTTTAAGTAGTAGATGCAGTTTTTGTTTGATATGCACAATGACACTGTGAAATGTCAAATAAAACAGTACCCTAAGGAACATGGTATTGATCAAATCTGAGACTTTAAAAGTAACGATTTCTGTTGCTGAGCAGAGCTGCCTGATTTACAAGCAAACTGCATTTAAAAAAAAAAAAGAAAAAAACCAACACTTTAACTATTCAATGGAATTTGAAAATAAAAGCATCATCAGCTGCTAAGCCAAATCAACATGAGTTAATGGTGTTCAACAATAGTTTTGCTTTCAGTTTTATGAAGGACTGCGTGCAGTCCCAGTGACTGATACAGAATACAAACAACTCTGGGTTGTCTAAGTATGTACGCTAAGTTCAGTACATACAGATTTAGAAAAAACCTGTACCTAACCTGACTAAACTGAGGTATATATAAATGTAGACGGTTGCTGGAGCAGGTCCTCTTGAACACATTTCTGGACACATGAAGGAGAATATACTGAAAACAACCAACACAGATTTAGCAAGAGTAAGTTACACCTGACCAACCCGATCACCTTCTAGGTGAAAACGAATGGATTCAGGGACAAGAGGAGAGCAACACAGACAATTTACCTCAACTTTTTCAAAGCTTTTTGACACTGTCTCCCAGAACAGCCTTGTCAAGGGCAGCAATTCCCAGCGCTTGTTACACCACATCTAGAACGTGGCATCCAATTTTGGAGCCTCCAACACAACTCAAGCATAGATAAAATGGAAGAAGTTCAGTGGAGGGCCGCTGTGATGATCAGTGTCTGGAGCACTTGCCTGGTGAGGAGAGACTGAGGGAGCTGGGCTTGTTCAGCTTGGAGAAGGGATGGTTTTGGGGGGAGACCCAGCAGCAGCCTGACAGTACCTATGATGAGGTTATGGAAGATGCAGAGCCAGGCTCTTTGCAGTGGTGCATGGCAGAAGGATGAGTCAATGGGCATTAACTACATGTACACCTCAACTACACCTCAAAAAGGTAAAGCTTTTCCATCCTAAGGATAAATCTAGCAGTGGCAGAGGTTGCCCAGAGAGATTGTACACTCTCCATCCTTGGATACCTTCAAGACCAAGATGCACAAAGCCCTGAGCAACTTGGTCTGATCTCAGAGCTGAACTTTCTTTCAGCTAGAGGTTGGATTAGAAACTTCCTGAGGTCCCTTTCCAACCTGAACTATTCTACAACTCTAAAATTCAATGAATCAGCTATGTTAAGTAATACAGTCCTAAGCCTGAAGCGAGACAGTAAATAAAAATAAAAAGGCAAAACCTCTCTAGCCACTGGAAAGAGTAGCTCTTTGGGTACTCCAAAACTTAGTAGATCAAAGATTATATCCTTGCACAACTCCCAAAGAGGGGGTTAAATTTAAATATAGCTACTTAGGAGTTAGGTTTCTTATCTAAGCTAGTTATCTACATCCAGCAAGGCACCTCCAAGAGGCGATTCCTGTCATTCTCAGTTGATTTAAAGGTATCGTATTCAAGCACCACAGAAGTGCTGCCATTAAACTGGCAGCCAGCAGCTACTAGAAATAGGCAGGTGTCTGTCATGCTGCTGTTGGGTAACATTGCCGCTGCAGCAACACACTCTTTGTGGTTACAATGGGTATTTTCACCTTATATATGAGTACCTGTACTTTTGTTTTTTAGCTGGCTTTTGTCACTGGGAAAATGTTCAGTTTCACAGATATCGCTGTAGTATAACAGCTGGCAAATGTTGCCTGCGTAATTGTGACCTCTGTAATGAAAGGCACGTATAATTGTGCTGGTACAATGAAGCATCTGACTGCTATGTGCATACATATATATTACCATTAAAATGCCATTACTTTAATAGTTGCAGTATGACAACAGCCGTAAGGATTAGTAGGAGAAACCCTGCAATCATTTTCTCAGAGTTTATTTAAAATATTTTATTGTTAATAAGGTTAGATGATAGAGCCTCCTACTAAATTAGCTAAAGAGTTTATGAGCCTTTTCAAGCCATGTATGCATTAGTCTCTGGGTTGTTAACTTAGAATAGTGTTTCAGGCTTCCTGAATCTACACCACAATAAAGCTTTGATTTCTAAAAAAAAGTTAAACTCGGTATAGTTGTTGCATAGTTGTTGTTTGATCAGGAGAAAGTGCTTGAAAATGTTGAAGAACAGCATACACATGTCCTTTTTTACTGAGTTTTGTCCAATGCCTTCTGCATTTTTGAGGGTTTGTTTGGGTTTTGGTGGGGGGTTTTTTTGCGTTAATGTCTCATGTACTTTGCATAATATCAGTTCAGCGGGAATAATCAAGTTATTAGTGCAGGACAGCCTTAGTCTGACAGCTTAGCAGCTTCACAGATGCCCCAAACCCTGACAGTAGTGCAGTGCAAGCACTGGTCTGTCTTTCCTCCAATTTCTTACCTCCACAATTTCATTCATATTTTTTAAACTTGTCTAAAGTAAGCTGCATTTTCCAACTGTTTTCAATAAATCTCTCCCTCCTCGCTGCACCAGTCCATGATATCTCTCCATCCATGGCAAATTTTCATACTCAGCTTTCTCATTAATTTAACTGAGTACTGATTTGCAGTAAGAAATTACTCAAAAGCTGTCACCGCATAATGTCATTCATACCATTTAAGTTAGTACGATCTTTCTATTATTGAATTAAATTTCCAGCCAAAAATACTGTCTTATTTCTTGTATCTGGAGAGAATACTGGGGATCCGAGAAGCACTTCACTCGTACCCTGCCAAACTACCTTGTGCACACAGAGTGCCACATCACGCCTAGGACTGACAGCAGCTCACACGCTGCCATGGGTACTGAAGACACACCGCTACAAACCCACCTCTCTTCAGCACACCCACAGCCTGTATTACTAGAGTCCACCCTCACGGATACGATAGTACAAAACCCTAGAAAGTGCCAGTACCAAAAAAAAAAAACCAAACCCAAAACAAAAAAAAAACACCACTTTTGAACAAGTCTGGGAAAAGCACAAAAGTGATTGACGTTTTCTGCTGGATTCAGAGGGCTTTTGGATCAAGACCTCTGAAGAGAAACAGATTTTCAGCTTTGCACTGCACCCACTCCCTAGGACACAAAAAAAATTTTTAGTGAAAAATTGAACAACGTTTACGCCACTGCCAGTTAAAGACAAAGAGAAAAAACCACTAGACATACATGAACTCAGTCTCTCCAGTGTAATATCACTACCAGAAATCCCATAGAGATATAGTGATCTCAATCAATACAGAAAAATACTTCTAAAGTATGATATTAGATGTGGGACATTTGAGGAGCCACTCTGTTTTCCAGTCCTTAAAAAAAATATTTGAGATGCCTGGAAAACTGGATATAAAAAAACCCCAGCCATTACTCAGCCAGAATTTCCAGGAGAGGGAATGAACTCTTCTTCTCTCAAGCATGGCAAAGCTGGAACACCAAGAGCCGAAGAAGCGCCAAGGAGCCTCCATCCCCCTAAACTGAAGCCAACTAAAAGGGGACCAAGTGCGCTAATTACTGTCTGTAAGAAAAAAAGATATTTTCTGTTTTTCTTTTTAGCCCTGAAGAATGGCCTTAAGGGGGCTGTCATTTATACCAGGTTTTTGCTGATAGCACAGAACTGTGCTGCCTTTGTACTGGAAGCCAAAAAATGATTTTATTTTGTGTTCCCCTGACATCCAGGAACTAGATTAAATGACACACTGAAACAAGGGTTAGTCTGGTTTTATTACTGCTCTGTGTATATGTGTATATCAACGCACACACCAGAGCAAATTAAAGTAAAACTGCCTAAGGCATTTTGGGTTTCAAGATCTTAAAATAACCAACTTGTGAGTCTTTCTCTATCAGCCTTATTGTTACATTAAAACTACACTGTTCCCAGAATATTCTTGTGTCATTCAATAACGTTGCATTTACAGCTGCCTCTCTCTCCCTTTTCCTTTCTTTATGCCTATGGCTGCCTTTCTGTTTCTCCATCGCCTGCGCTATCCCTCCGAGGAGCGAAGTAAAACAGTTCTATATTGCTCAGGAAAAAGAATCCACCTCCTGATGTGATACAAGAGCAGGCTGCACTGAACCTCACACCAAGCAAGATACTTCACCTGCGAATTCCTCCAAGCAATGAGAGGAAAAATAAGAGCCAGTAATTAACAATAAAAATACTCACAATTAGAAGTATCCTATAGTACAGGATACTTAGGATCCTAGAAGTATAGACAACTCTCTAACCAGACAGAAAACAGTACAGCTGAAGAAGAATTAGAGTGGAGAATAAAATGGCTGTGGAATATTAGTATTTCCTGACTGGGCTATGTTCCCAAATGTAACACTGAAAACGCTTTTATTTTCCTCAGAAGGACTCCTTCACTGTCTTGCTTTTATACCACCGAGGTTTTTGTACCACAGATTTTGTACTAATTATTTCCAAGCTTATTCCTTTTCTTTATGACACTGTAAGTTCCCTCCAATTCCACATGCCTCAGCCTGGGGCTGCTCACCTGAAGCCTGCTTTCTAGAGGCTACGCTCTGTTTTGGTCACTGGGGCTTTGATGCTGAAGTGCTGTTTATTGTATAAATCAGGTCCTATTTCTGTCTTTTATTTGTCAGGCATCTACAAAGAGCCGATTACATTTTACTTTCCTACCTTCTCAGCAGCCACTTAAGGTTACATGTTCTCACAAATAATTTAAGAAACTCAAAACCTGCTTCCATCAAGCAGAGGATGCTGAAAATGAAGATTAAATCTAAAACTCTTGTTACTAGGTACTACTTTTATACTGTCTGTGGTTCTGTCAAGGAGAAAAAGATAGTCATTACATGAATTAAAATTATTACTGTCATGGGAGAAAAAAAAAGAAAAATCACTTTTGCCACCTGATAAAGAGCAGATATTTTAAAAGCAAAGCCGCTTTTGAAATCCACAGGCTTTTTAACTTTCTGTGTGTGTGAGATTTTAACAAAATATTGTGTTTAGAGATTTATGATAGGCTCTTCTGGTTCCAGCTTTAGAGGAGGGCTGAGTCGGGGCAGGGGATGAAAGAAGCAGGTATAGGATGTTAGCTCCACTATTTGAATTAATGTTTTTCTTAGTATAACCTGAAAGCCCTACACCGGCATTCAGCCTGAAAGGGGGCTAAATAAAACCCATCTAACAAAAGATTGGCTACACATAAAATTAAATCAGACAGGCAGCTTGATTGTTTTCACAAAAAGTATGAACTGGTGCACCTATATTACCCAGAATTGCCTAACTGATTATGTTGATGAGATCTCAAACTCACAAAACAGCAATAGCCCCAACTCCACATGAAAAACATGTCAACTGTTCTTCCTGCATTTTAACCAGGTACCAATTTAAGCCATTTATAGCCTTTGGCATTGTTTGGGAAATTTGACTACATAAACCAGCTGATTTCTAGTTGATTGAATTAAATGTCTGTATTACCAAATCCTTCTGTGAATATGATGGTCCTTATCAATAAAGGCTGTATCAGATCACGGACATTGGAGAATGAGTAAATCTTTGTACGCACTCATTCAAATGGGATGATTTTTAGACAAGTTTGGCTGACACAACGTTTTCTTCTAGAAGGTGGATCCAGAAGGAATAGCATTTCCTCAGGAATAGAAGAGACAGACTTGTTTAAAACAACTAGTACGAAACCAGAGCACTTGAGCAGCAACCCGGCTCCTGAAGAACATCCCAATAGGGAGAAGTGAAGCACATCCTCAAATAATCATGGATATACATGTACACCTCTGTATATATTTACACCTCCACAGGGAGAACGAATGTATTTTCTGTGCTACCCACATGAAGACTGATGTATTTTTTGACCTATTGCCCTGTGTCTTTTTGCTTCTCTTAACGTACATCCGTGGAAAGGTGAACTGTAAACCTCAGAGACCCACAAGACTGGAGCTCTCAAACATGGAAAATTGAGGAACTTGGGGAGTCATTTGTCCTACAGCAGCTGGTAAGCAGAGCCCCAGCTCTTGCAGAGGTGGGGTCTGTCCATTCTGAAAGTCCATCCTCACCTTACTCAAGTTCAGAAAAGATTAAAAAAAAAAAAAAAACAAACTCTAAAACACAGGCTCCGAACTCAGTAAGGCAGGAAGTTCCACTGGGACAGATTCTCCAACTGAATGATATCATTTTTCAGTCTTTACTGCAATCCCTCCAAAACAAGAAGCTTCTCTACTATCTTTTTGTTCAGCTTTTTTTTTTAAATAATCTCTAAAGTATAGTTATAAGAAAATCATTCTGCATTTATGAGAGAATTACTGTTACACTAATTTATGTCACATCCTTAAAGTTTTTAGAATCAATAGAGACAAGAGGACAAAAAAAATCCTCGATATGAGAATTTTCAGCTTTATTTGTAGAACTTGTATTTGTAAAAGACCTAAATATGTTGACTATCTAATTAAATTGCCTGCAGGCAATACTAGTTACCAAAGAACCCCCCGAATATATTTATTAAATTCTGAAAACTCCTTATTGGAAGTATAACCCAGTAAATGTCAAGAAGTCAGTGCTGCATTTAGCTCCTTTTTACTTTCTGAAGAGAGCTGAATTTAGATTCTCTACAGAGCTATACCTCCTACTTAGTACATATTTCCATAACATTGCATGTGGGTCAGAGCAATAAATCTGTAAAGTTTATTGACTCTGGGGGATCATTTTAACAAAATATTTCCTCCCTTCTATAGGGAGACCAAGCGTCCGATTACAAATCTCCAGGGGGATGCTGGAAAGAGACAGGCAAGGTCTGGGTTCTCCTGAGTGCTGAATATTCATAGAAGGTGCCTGCAATGATGTAATTGCATAAATGATATCTAGGCATCTGCCTTATACCTAAGATAAACCATCTTTTAAACCAATGTCAATACAAAGACACAGGGTCTATTCAAAATATTAGGAGTTCTCCATGAACAAGTTAAAGAGCACACGAGCGTAAGCGATCAGACAACACAATTCCTGGGCATTAGCAACACTTTTCGCCAGGTGGGAGGAATAACTCTTCTTAGAATAAAAACCTTGGTATATCTACCATATCTCAATGTGCATGGCTTCTGGCCTGGTGCACATTTATCATTTCATTGTATACAATCCCACCTGACTGGGCTGCAGCATTTAACAATTCCTTCTAGACATATTGTTCTATAGTCCTTTGACTGTCCAGGGCTCTTCCAAAGCAGCTTTAACTTTACATCCCGGTTTTGCAGCTGAAAGATCTAAATGTGATTGGCTGACTGTTTGCCAGCAAATTAAGTGATAATACCAAGACTGGAGCTTAACGCTGCTCTTTGGCAGACCAAAATTTCACTATAGATTAGGAGAGTGCTCTCTCCGACACCTATCGAATTTAATTCACTAGTCATAAATAGAGTTTCATGATACACCAGGTGTTTCTACTATCTTATTGTAGAAAGTAAACTGCAAGAAACCCAATTAGACTTTCTTAGGAGGTTCCCACCCCTTATCCGAGAAGCAGCAACTGGTGATGTGTGCAATATTAATTATCTGCAAATATGAAGCTAAAAAGGTTAATTTAAATTCATTATTATTCTAATACTTCAAATACCACATTATTTCCCCATCTGCCAAGGGGTATTCTTCTAATATTTCAAATACCACACGCTTCCCCATCTGCCAGTGGGCCACGCAGGTGCTCCTACACAGAGCAAAACATGCAGATCAGGCTATTAAGAACAAAACCCCTCGGTTTATTTCACTGGCACCTGAAGTAGCTTCCCTTCTACTGAGGTTCTTGTATTATGCCTTGTACCATCTCATTCAGAACTTTATTTTCCTAAATCTCTCATTGATATGAACAGGATTTAGCGTATAAACAAGAGACAACAGGCCTACTAATACTGTAGAAGCTGTTTGCAGTCACGCAGTGAAAAAAAAATCTTCTATACAGATTTTTGCTTCCGATAACAGCATCATAAACTACAAGCAACTACAGCTTATAGCGTGTGCAGTGCCATAACTCGCAACGTATTTATTTTAACGCAGTAACTCGGAGGTGATCTTGGGTTCCTCAGCTCTACATGCCTCGCCACAGTAAAAAGCAGATCCCTTCCTTCCCAAGCAATAAAAGACAAAGCGAGAGCAGTGAACAGAAGCATCAACGGTTGTTCCCGTTGCAGTGATTACAATAGGAGGCAATGACGGAAAGCAGAACGACCTCAGACAGTGTCGCTGCACAGAGGTGCCAGAGGAGGCTACAAGTTAGTAGGAGAGATTAAATCAGCATCCTCAGAGATTTGAGTACAAGGGAGTTAAGAGCTGCCCTCCTGGAAAGGATTTCCACCTGGCAGTGGCACCCAGAGCTCGCCCGCCCAGTCGGGGAGCACCCTAGGAAGAGCCCTGGGAAACTGGCACGTTTCGGGGTCACACAAAACCCAACTGGCTGCATGCAGAAGGACTAAACAGAGGCTCTGCTTTTTAAAAACCTTGGCCCAAGTATTGTCAGGATTACCTTATATCAATAATTACTGTAATTAATGGTATATATGTCTGTACTGAATCTCTGTGGAAGATGCTACTATTGTATTTATGATTTGTTTTGCTGTTCAAGAATAAACATAACCTCAGGGTGGAAAAGAGACACCGCAGCTATAATTTATTCATTACCTGCCTTTAAAAAAATGGGAGTATTTACAACCCCAAGAATGTGAGGTAAACAATTAAGGAGGTGCTGCTGTTTGCTATTGCTTAGGGGTGATGGAGCATGCAGTGCATGACATGAGCAATTACTGGACCCTGGTGAAAGTTTCTGTGCTGGCGTACAAAGGTCTCCGTGTTGATTTGAAGCACCTATCCAAAAATAAAAACTGCAAGAATTAGTTGCCAAATCTAGCAAAGCCCCAAGCTTAATTGAGCAATACTTACCAAGGGATACCAAAACAGTCCAGCCCACATTTAAGAGGTTTACACATAAACAGCAAAGACATTAAGCCCTTTTCTTTACTCTGGAATGATATTAGAGACAGTATAAATACTGCAGCTGTGGTGTCTGTAACGTAGGAACTCGCTCTGTCTAGACACAAGAGAAATTTATTTTTTCCTTTCAAACACTTCCCTCAGTCCTAATTTCTAACCCAATTGCTCTCCAGTTCTTTCCCAATGCTAACTCAAGTCACAAGAGAACATTCAAAATCCCTCCTATTCTAATTAAAGAGGGCTTGTCTTGTATTGCTACGAGGACACCTTCTGCCCCCTCCCAGGAAGCTTGATGCTCTCTATTTTGAGAGATCATCAAACTCAAACAGGACAAATGAGTTGCTGAGTCTTTGTTTCTCTTTCTTCTCTACGGTAATTAAAACTGGCAGACAGAAAGAATGCTCAGGTTGACTTTCTTTTATTAGGGTCAGCTAATTAAAGCATGATATTTTGAAAGTGCCTATCACTTTCATATCGGAGGAGGAAATCTTTCAAAATACCTTCAGGATTCAGGACTTCAGGAAACAATGATTAAAAAACTTCTATATTTAGGACCCTGAGTCCTATGGACAAGGAACATGTCTGCAGAATCTAAGTCGTCTAGCTATTTTGAAAATGCCAGCCTGAGTGCAAAGCGGCAATTTGCAGCCACTAAAAGATAGGAAAGCTCATAGGATGTTCTAAGTCCAAGTCTCCCCCTTGGTAAGGACATGCAGTTCCCATGCCCACTAGCAGGGTAGATGGTCAGCATCTACCCAAATCTTACTTGGCCCCCATATAAATCCTCAGACCCCCCTCCAGCAGCTCTTCATAACGACAGAGAGTGCCCCAGCAACACTTTTTACAGACCGGGCTCAAAGCTAATTTATAAATTGTGAGAGTAAATTTACATTCCAAAAATTGCACAAAAGTGGTTTTTATCTATTAACAGAACTGCGCTGTGTTTACTCAAACTCTAGCCCTTTTCCCCAGCAGGCATGGAGGCACAGCTACACTGAAGTTAATGGAGCTGGATGGATTGACACCAGTAGAGAAGCTAGCTCAGGATCTGACTGTTTTAATACTAAACAGATTTCATTTGGACTCTAATTTCAACACACTGTACCTCCCGTCAGGCACTCATTTGATAGCCTGCATGGCTAATTTGTACTGAACATAAAATATGCATGTCTGCTGTTGTCTACGGGACTAAAATATTCAGCCTACCCATGCATGCTAAAGTCAGGTTCCCCTGTACGCTCTGGAGTCATAAGAATATGCTATAATAGGCATACCTATGCATTTGGGAATGCACCCAAAAATTTATAAAAACCTTTTCAACTGCTTACTGAGTCTTTAATTGCAGGCACTGATGTGTTTACTCCCCATGCGACTGCACAACAATTAAAAGATCTATTTGCACGCCTACAAATTCTGAATTTTAGCTCATTCTTCTTTCACTAAGAACTCAAATCCCACCTCAGCGGGGCGGGAAATCTTCTTGCCTAAGGTATTTTTTCTAAAATGAGGAATATTGGAAGTAAATGAAAATCAAAGCTCCTGAGCTACACCTTTCCTTGCCATCATACCAGCAGAGCACACTCTAAGCCCTGGGAATTACACTTCTAGCTGAGGCAGAGACAAAGTCAGATGAAACAGCCTAGTGCCAAGCAGCACTGCCGCCTCGCCGAGAGCTGCAGCACGCTGTCTGATGGGTTATGTGGCTGTTGCAAGGCAAAGGCAGGCAACCTGCTCCTCCCGTCTGCAATTTGCTGCATTTTGGTTATGCTACGGCAAAAGCAGGCAGGGTTACGCGCTGACGTCTGAAAGAAAATGCACTGCTGTGCCTGGTCTGAGTAGGCGAGAGAGTAGAATTCAAACTTTTAAATTAGGGAAATTATTTTTTTTGCACCAAACTTGCTTCCTTGCTAATTCTTTCCCAACAGTAGCCATAAAAATTCTGTCTAAAGAAAACATAATTTACTGGTCAGATTGAAAAATCCCAAGCTTGAAACTCTCAGGAGAAACCCTAGCCTAATCCAGGCATCCAGTATTCAGAGCAGAAGCCAAGGGGAATCAGTTCCCCATCTCTTCTGGCGGGTAACCTGACCATCACCTGAAGCTGTTAATAGCCCTGAGGTTCCTTGCCTAAATATTGCTTGCCTACTATAATCAGGAAAAACAACTTCCGAAAAAAATGAGGTTCCTTCTTGTTTTAATTCTAACTGGCATGGCAATATCTTTTAATTGGCTCTGCCAGCCCCATGGTACTGCTAGCAAGCCCCATCATCTCTTCGAGCTCAGGGAACGGAGCAATGCTGGGGCTTAGCGCATCCCCAGTAAGACAAGTACCTCCAAAGCACGTCCCTCGGTTCGGATGCCTGAGGAACCAGATCGGTCCAACACTGGCCAAAGACCCAGACTCTACGACTGACTTCCCAACAGCCTCCAGCGAGTCACTTTAAAGGCAATCTTAGGCTCCTCCTCCACTTCACCTTCCTTTTTCAAATCTCATATAGCATTAATTGGGATCTGACACTTTTCAAAAGCGGGAACCATCCTGCTTCTGGCTCAATTCCTTGCAGTAAAAACACAGGTGAGATTCGACAGAGAGTGTTCTATTTATCCTGGCAATAACTGGCAACTGGTCTATGACTAAAATGTTAAGACTGGCGAAATGAGGCAGCCAGAATAAGGACTCAAGAAGGGCAAATTCAAGAGAGGAAGGCCTGAGCCTGAAAGGAAAAGCTGCAAAAGTGAAAAGGAACGTGGGAAAAAAAAAAAAAATCTCTACCAGCTCCCACTGGCTGAGAGCTCAGGAGCAGCCGTGGAGCCAGAGAAACGTTGCAGTTTCAAACTGCGCCGAGGTTAACCTGATAGAGTCAGAAGTCCAGATACTGATTAGACATGTAGTTCACAATTAAATGAAGAGTGGCACCAGCCATCTCGCCAGCGCAAAGGAGCACCAGAAAACACTGTTTACCTTATAAAATGGAGCTATCACCAGGCTATGGGGGCTGTTGCAGCTGTTTTGCTCTTTAGAAAATACGATATGCAATCTCACTACCTGATGTGAGTTTGTTTCCTTCTGAGAGAAAAAATACTTGCATACAGTGAGATACACACTCTTAGACTCTAAGCTATATTATATATGTGTGTGTGTCATGATATCTTACACGATAACTAGGCCAGGGCAATTATTTCAACCCGCTGTTATGGACTTAAACTTATCAAAGACTTTGCACTGCAAGGTACCAGAACATCTCAGCAAGTCAATATATTGAGACAAACTGCTACTCCTGTATTTTACTCTATATTCAAACGATAGCCTACATAATTTTCACTGTTAAGCAGTCTGGCTAGCAAGAGCCCTCCAATCTTGTCAGTACAATCTATATTTATTTTTTAAAAACAAATGTTCTATGATTAATTTCTCTCTCCTAAAATAGCCTGATGATGAAATCTATGATTTAATTCCTCTGCAGTTATAGCTCTGACTACAGCCTAGAGTTCAAAATATTCTTTGTCAACTATCACAGGCTCTACTGAGCATAGATCTTTTGCTGCCAAAGATTTCACATGAAGTTGAATTTTAAGTACTAGAAGTAGATTAGCTTGGCAAATGGAAGTACTATTAGGCATTCAACAACTGTTCACACACAGCCTGGAACATAAAAATTGAGCTGATGAAACCGACAGCTTGACAGAGAAAGAAGGAGCATGAACACATTACCATTATCAATTTTTTTTTTTTCCCAGAGAGAGCTCTGAGACAGCAAACAAAGAAAATATATCACCCACCAGCTAATAACAAAGAAAGCAGGTTGGATTTAGATTTGGTTCAAAAACAGCGCAGGCTAACAACACACCACCTCTGTGCGAGAAGAGATTACTCTGGGTCTGATCCAGGGTATAGCAGAGGTCCATGTTCACAGCAGCTCTCAATGATTTTTCCCTCAGTCAGTAATGAGCTCCCCTTTTTCTCAAGGTTTCAGATTTTAATTAAAAAGTTAAAATGCTGTAAAGGGATTTTTTTTTCATTGTCTACAATTCATAAAATACTTAACTTGCATAAAACATCCTTCATGTTCAAATCACTGAGACAGTGATGGGTTTTAAGGGTCTAGCATTCAAAAAAAATTGTAAGGGTCTACTCTTCAAATGGAGAAGCCCTTTCTGTAGGCATCCAGAATTGCCTCTGTATTTTTGTGGTTATAGTATGGTCATTAACTGATGCACGTGTATCTCCATCTAAATGCTGATTCAAGGTTTCTGCTTAAAACAGATGATGCACTAGCACCAGCAATGCAAATTTCTTCATTCTGTATGGGCAACACGCAGCTTTCCGGTTCTCCAGAAACACATCTTGAAGGGGTGTTAGCTTCTATACCCAAATGTCTCTTCTCTACTGAGTTCAGCGCTAGCATCATGACCTCATTTTATCTGTGAAGCTGATAATTGATTTCTTTTTACTGAAACCATGAACCTTCCTGCTATCCATTCTAGATTAGCCTGCATTTAAACCACCAGCAGAGGTGATGGCTATTTCTTAATCCTACTAACAATTTTCTGAGCCGTGCATTGCTTCTCCTTCCCCTTCACGTTTGAGATACATCCCAAACATACAACGTTAGCTGTATCTAACGTTGTTTTAGAACTGTGGAGAGTGCAATAGTAACATTAACAGAAGAGGCGTGATTAAGTAAAGAGACGCCTCTGCTTCTACATGCTCCTTTTCAGAATGGTTTAATTGAATTTCCTGACATGAAGAGAGCTATTTCTGGTCATCTATTCAGTGTCTGTTGCCTTGGGAAAAAGTCTGCAGTAGGATGCCGTAGTCAGTTTTAACAACACAGACATGGAGCAATATTAGAAGGGTAAAAGGGAAGAGTAGGCCTGTGTAATTTTCTCTCTTACAGAGATAGGTTCTAAAGCACAAACTGATCATCACAAATGCAACGATTTCCAGAGAGCTCAGACATGCAAAAACAACACAGATCTCATGCCCCAGTGAGGAGTGCGCTGCAAAACCCTTAACGTGACAGTACCATACGTATTTTTCAATCACGTTACAAATTCTCTCCCACAGGCCTAGTGCCATGGCATGGGATGTTCCAGTGACATGAATAGATTTGGTTCTGCATTTCTAGAACTCCCCCACTTGTCTACGCTTGTTTACAATTTACTTTTCTATGTGAAAAATGTGCGTTCATTTATGTTTCTTAAACTAACTCTCACTTTGATACCTAGCAAAAAGAGAATAAACAAGCCAAAATAACATCTCCAAAAATACTGGCCAGTAAACTACCGTGCAGCAAAAATAAGGCATGTGTTTTGAGACATGCTCTCAGTACACAGCCCTTCAGGCAAGATTCATTTTCTCAGCAGCTCTCCCTTGAAAAAAAGAAAGTCTACCACCATTGCCAGGTCAACAAATTCAGAGTATTTGAATTGGTGGGATGGGAATAACGCACTGCAAGGGAAAGAAGCACTCCACGTCAACTTCCCAACAGCAGCAATGGCTGGTTTATAGTAATATAAGGTATCTTGTTTGCCTGCAGACCTTAGATGAGCCAACATTTTGCAGAGTAAAGCAGCACACCACAACTACAACACAGGTGTTAGCTCCCATATATAAAACTGGCTTGCAAACACACCTTCAGGAGAAGCTACCAGTAGACTGAAGCTAGCAAAGCGAGAGCCTAGGCTCAGGTAATGTGACATCTGTTCGAGAGATCAAAGGGCAGAAGAATTAGCGTTCCAGATCCTTCAATCCAACTACCGCTCCCAACACCCACCAGTTTGTCTTGTTCTAGCTGTGCGTCAACAAACGCAGGGCCTGAGTAGGTGGCTTCTCAACAGGCTTTGGTCCTGACTTCCTCCAGCATTCAGATTCAGGGAGAGGGAGAAAAGGAATCTCTACAGTAGAAATTTCAAGAACAGCTAAGAGCATTTTGCTGTGTAAAAATATTTGTGCTGCTTTTTAAATAAGTTCTGGAGAAGCTCTCATCCTTATTTCAAAAAGTTATGTTTTCTGTCCACAACTGAGATTATATATTTTCATACCCCAAAAATTCCATAATAAGCTTTAAATGTTCTAAAATGTACATGAAAGTGATCAGATGAGGGAATAAACAGCTTCCCTTGGGGTACCGTAGTAAGAAATGAAGCACTTGTCATTTTGCTCTATAAACACCTGCATTAAAAATACATTTGCATCAGCAAAACAATCAAATACCTTTTCCACAATCCCAGACATCGTCTGGGAATAGATGTGGAAGGATGCTAAGTCAAGGGGAATTCAAAAGTGCCCAATACCTCACAGCTGAACTGTGGTGCGTTGTGGGGTCTGACCTGAAGCAATAAAAACCTGCCTGTGTTCTGGATTTTTGCATAGGCAGACACACAAACCCACCCTGAATAACAGATATCTCTATCTTGCTTCTGAGACTAAGCTCATGCTTTTCACGTGTAAAAAATAACTGTGTTTCAGCACTGGCTGTTCTGGTGACCTCCATGAGGCTTTTAATCAAATCTTGCATATCGCTGGGGCTTCAGAGATTATTTGATTTCTTCTCAGGAAAGAGCGAGACAGCTCTTGTTTCAATTAATATTTCAATCTCACAGAACACTGCATAATCAAAAAATGTAAGAGGCCCCTGCAATTTCAAAAAATTGAACTCAGTAATTAAAATAAAGATTAAAAATATCATGGAATCCTTAGGTGGCCATAGCAGTATAAATATACCTCAAGATACCATAGCAACACTTCCTCTTTTATTATTAAATAAATTAAGTATCTTGCAGGCTCTTAAAATGCCAGTCAACGCAGACGTATTTTGGGCATCGCTCCACAGAGCGCGTTCCTCCGCTGCTGCTCTTCTCTTGAGCTTGTCATATTGAAACACTAGAGGTCAGGCTCCCAAAGAAAACTAACCACCGCTCTGGTATAAATCCACGAGGAATTATGGGACTTGGACTTTACCGCATTCTGAAGCTGCACTGGAGATGCAGCGATCAGCAGAGTGCCAGGCTCAAACCACACAAAAACCATGCCAGGGCATCAGGCCGAGGGAATGGTTTTGTTCTTAAGCCAATCTTCTCTGAGTATTTGGCTGATAGGGATTGAACCAGCTAGGCAAATGGGAATTTTGCATTATATTCCACAGGCACCCGTGTGAAGCCTAGAGAGCTGTCAAGCACAGAGACTGAATAAACAAAAGGTTCTGCTGTATTTTTCCCAGGACAGAGAATTCAGCTTCCCCTTTTTGGCCATCACAGATTCACAGGAATTTCCAGAAAGATAAAGGGCCCAGCAGCAAAAGAATGGTTTATTAAAGGTAACAAAATACTGACTGGTCCATAAAGAGAAAAGCTGCATTTCTTGCACAAAGAACAGAACAGTGCTTTTGTTTCTTTGCTTGTTATAATTAGCAGTGTTGCATTTACCAAGGATAAATCATGCATGACCAACCTGATCACCTACTAAGTGAAAACCAATGAATTTGGGGGACAAGGGGAGAGCAACGCACGTCAGGTACCTCAGCTTTAGCTTTCGACACTCTCCTCCAAAACAGTCATATATTCAAGTTTGCACATTACATTGGATGCACAATTACACGGATTGAAAACTGGTGCGATGGGCAGGCTCAGAGGGCAGAGATTCACGGGTCATATTCCACCTGGAGGCAGCAAGCAGAGTGGTCCTGGGACCTGTCCCGGTATCTGTCCTCCTTCACGTCTTCATCTATGACCTGGAGATAGGAAGCCATGGAGGCCACTCTCAACCAACTTGCGCTCAACACCAAGTCGGTGGTGGTGCTGGGGGAACGGCTGATAGCCTCAAGGGCAGGACTGTTGTTCAGAGGGACAGGCGGCAAGAACGGGCCAACAGGAACCCTGTGAAACTCAACAGGGACCAACGTCAAGTCTTGCACCTGGGAAGGAGGAACCCCTCGCAAGGACACAGCCGACAGCTCCGCGGAGAAGGAAGATTAGGTCTTGGCAGACATTGACCTGGTTACGCGCCGGCAAGGACCCCTGACATCAAGGAAGGCCAACAGCATCCTGGGCTGTGTTACCAGCAGCACAGCCGGCACGTCAAGAGCAGTGATTCCCAGCGCTTATTACACATCTAGAACGTGGCATCCAATTTTGGGACCTTCAATACAACTCAAGCATCAATAAACTGGAAGAAGTTCAGTGGAAGGCCGCTGTGATGATCGATGTCTGGAGCACTTGCCTGGTGAGGAGAGGCTGAGGGAGCTGGGCTTGTTCAGCTTGGAGAAGGGATGGTTTTGAAGGAAGGAATAGCAGTCTGCCGCTACCTCTGACAGTGTTACAAAGAACACAGAGCCAAGATTTTCACAGCACTGTGGGAGGATGAGGGGCAATAGGCATAAATTGAAACAAGAAGGGTTACACAGCTGGACACGAGGAAAAACTTTTTTACCCTGGGACGGTCAGGCAGTGACAGAGGTTGCACAGGGATGTGCAGTCTCCATCACTGGGTGTTTTTAGGGTCCCACCGGACAAAGCCCTGAGTAGCCAGACTTCTCTGCCCAGCTGACCTTCCTTTGAGCTGGAGTTTGGACTGAAGTACTCCTGAGGTCCCTTCCAACCTGAATGGCTTTATAACTTTTCATTTCAGGATATGCTGTTTAAAAAGCCTCTAAAGGACATACCCTTCTTTCACCTTAAAGCTTAACTGTGAAATTACACAGAGTTTCCCAAATAGGGGGATTATAAATTAGGAGATCTCAGGTCCAGTCCTCACTCTATCATTACTCTGTAAGGCAATCACTCCTTCTATTTCAGGTTGAAAGGCTTTACACAAAGGCAAAGCCTTATTAGATAGCTCTGACCTGTGCTTCTCATCCCGGGGAACAACCACAAGCACTTTAAGGTGACAGAAGCCACTCCACCTCAACACGCAACAGCAGTTCAAGAGTCCACAGCAACACTACACAAGACATCAGGCCAGGAGGTGAGGCAAAGTAATGAAGCCATTAGAAAATGAAATATCAGCACAATCTTAGGACAACTACCAGAACAGAATTGCCCAGACTGAAAAGGGGCCAGAATTCAGAGTGAGAAATCTGTTTCGACGAAATTGGTCATTAAGGTCTCGGATAACTAAGTGCAGGGGAAGGGCAAGCCCTGCTGAACCCTGGGATCCCCGCAGCCTCCTGCCACCTACTAACCAGGCTCCGTTTTGCTTATTTTGCTCAGTCCAGTAGAACTGCTGCCTGCGGCATTTTCTTTGTTTGCTTATTTGCTCACTTTGCTGAACGGCCTTTTCATCTCCAGCCATTTCCTTCTCCCACCGTTTGCCTTTTCCATCACCGTTTTTACGCTCAACTAGCTCTCCACTCTCCATCCCTTCTCCCCAGGCAGGCATCACTGCACTCCTTGCTCGGCCATAACCACCCACAAATCTCTCTGTCACCTCCAGCTCTTCCAGAGCTAATGACCAGAACGGACCACGTGAGGATGCCGGTGACATCCCACCTCACCTGCGAGCTGGTGAGACAAGCAGCAGGTCTTCTGACAGCAATTTGCTAGAGCACATATATCCTCTAGCTGCCAGATAAACATCAGAACGGCTAAATGTTAGTGACTGCTTCCTAGAGTAACGTCTACATTTCTCGTTTCATGACTCCATGAAAATAAAGGTGGAAGGGAGAGAGAGAGAAAAGGGATAAGGCTAAACGGAACTATTTTCATATGCAACATACATCTAAATTAGGATGTGGGAGAGAAAGGATGAAGAATGAACAAAGGATATTTTATCCCCAAATAGAAGTAAAGAACATTGTAACTTCTAGCCAAAAATAATGAAATGCTCTGTTTTGTTGCTGTCCTCCAGATCTCAGCTGAAAATAAAAATCAGCACAAATCCACTGCAGACACAGTAGCCCACATTAGCTAAAGCATCAGATGTTTTATTATAAGGAAACTCTATTTTTAGAAAGGCAGAAAACCTTTGTATTTTGTTTTCCTTTTTTTAGTGCATTCTTTCCTCATTTTACAAAAGCTTATTACTTAAACTATGCATTTGGGATCTGTATTTGGGATTAGAGGCATAAAAGTACGACTTCAGCGAGGCTGCAGGTCCTGAAATCCTCTGCGAAGCTGGGTCTTACTGATCCTGCCTAATGCAAGGGACAAACAACATAAATGTGTCTCAGGCTTGGCATGAAATTGCCTCGATAATCAGGTCTAGCACACACAGTGGGATCATCTAAGAAAGAAGGCTAAGAGCGAGCTGTGGAAGTAGACGGAAAAGACGACAGACAGGAAAGCACTACAAAGGACACTTCCTCCCTCCCTGCATAATTTAAGCCATGTATTTATGAAATGTAGTGAAGGTATAATTATGTTAGCTTGTAATGAACACTTATTTGTAATTAGCTACAGTTTCAAGCTGGAGGGAACAATTATTTTCATTACTGCTAATTAATGTACAGGATGCTGTGTAAGATTTTTTTTTCCCTAATTCTAACAAAATGACCTCACCCACTTCATTGCTTTCCTCTTTTAATATGGCAGGTTTCAGCTCTGCCTTCTCTGCTGCTCATTACAATCCTGTTCCATTTATTCTTTTGCTTTCATTAGTCCTTTCAAATTTTCAAGCTGTGTAATTTCTATCCATATCACAAATACAGCGTTAAGGTATTTAAACATTTTTCTTAGCATAGGTGTGTAGTCTCACTAACCTCAATGGGTTTCTCAGAACTGGACTTCAAAGAATTTCATTTCAGCAGATATTTTCCTGAAAATTGTTTCTTCAATGTTCTTTATTTTCTTCCCCCCTCCCCCCAGGCACGTAAAGGAAAAAAAAAATTATCCATTTTTTTGGCTGAAATATTTTGATTTTCAAAGTTATAGTGGGGGGAAAAAAATCAATCTTTTTCACATATGGGAAGAGTGAAATGATGAGATGAAGTTATTTATATGGACAAGAAGTAGTTGAACATGCGGCTTTTTTTTCTAGGATCAGTTGTTATACGGCACCCAGAACTACCATCGTAAAAACCATTTCCTGCATTTTTTTATTATTTTTAGTTTCTTATCTTCAAATCAGTGGTGGTGTGCCATCCTCACTGAATCAATTATCAGCTCTTTCCTCTGCTGTCTTCTCCTGACAATCAAGAACTGGGACTATGGAGTCAGGTTCAGCTTCACGTCTTTGGTATCTTTCTGGTAACATTTTAAAACGGTCTGCTATATGATCATCTAGCAATTACCTTCTTATTCCTCTTTGTCTTTGGGGTTGAGGAGGACTGTTTCTAATTCTTGGGAAAGTTGATATGAATTTGGCTACCACATAATTCCCAACAGCTGTATTATTATAGCAGAAAATTATAGTCTTTTACCGAATCTAGCACATTCTGAACACTCAGAATGCGGGCAGCACTACTCAGCACGTTTCAGCTTGGCAATCCTTTCAAAAAACAAAATTTGCATTCAAAATTCGCCTTTCCTGATTTGTGGCATAATGATAGGCCAATGGGAGAAAGCTTGCATTCCTTTTGTGTTTCATCTAGATTGTATAAACAGAAAGATTACATTGTCCAGAGAGTATTTTTGAGAACTATTGAAATCCACTGAAACAGTCAGAACTCACACACGTGCTTGGTACCATTTCAAGGCAAAAGGAGTCCAGGATTTTTAAGCATACATGCCACAGTCTTACATGTTACTCTATTTAATTCAGTTAATGAAACAACAGCAAAAAAAAAACAAAAAAAAAAAACTAGGAAGGATATAAAACCTGACTTCTCAAGGCATAAACTAGACTCTACTAATGAGACATGAGGATGACATCAAAGGGGAAGGCATTACCTTTCCTTACATGTTCATCTGAAGCACATGGTACTGCCTATTACTGTTCGATATGGACACCAGAGCAAATGGACCGCATGGTTAATCCAGCGCAATGGTTCCCATGTCTTCTGCTAGTCATTGCCACGTAGGAGAAAGAGGAATATTGATCTCTGTCCTCATACACTACAACTAAATCCAGGCATATTATGGCCTTTGAGAACCCTTGCAAAAAATCTCACTACAGTGAGCCCAGAAAAACAATTATCATCTCTCTATAACTACTAAACAACAGGAACAACCATCCCTGACATAATCTTATAACAGTCTCTGTTACTCCATAAACTCCATATAGGTAAGAGCCAGACCTGGTTTTTGGTCTGCAGGAAGACCTTACGCAAATCAAGGCTGACACTGTCGAACAGCTTGGTGCTTGCCACAACTCAGGACAATGAATCATTGAATATCGAGCTGTATGGATTGCATAGGTTACTACTAGGAGACGGCAGGGTCAGGGAAAACCTTCCTCAGAGATGGTTCAGCTCACTCAGTTCAAGTACAACTTACAGACCTACTTCAGGAGCATGTTTGTCTTCATAGAGTAGGACCCACCACTTTACAGACTTCCATATTTCAGGACAGCCAAAAAGCCCTTATGTGAAAACTAGTTCTATTGAATGTTACCTTATGTGATAAACCCACAATAACCTACCATAATGTAGGTTAACATGAAATGCAGTTTTAGTATTTCGTGTTTCTTTCCTACTGCATCTCCTACCTTGGCTTCTGTTTGTTTGGAGTGGTTTTTCAAACCAGTTTCCCCACACTGCTGACAGTAATGAATAAAGAAGCTCCAAAGGCGCTCAGAAGAAGTATTTGAAATCCTCTACAGCAGTATGTAGGTACACTAAAATAGCTCACAGCACTCAGGCTATTACCAGGAGGCATGTTTTAATATGACAGATGCATAGCAGCTCATCTTCTCCAAAAGCAGGGAAGGGAGAGAAGGAACACCAAGTTCTGTGAGCGCTTTGTAACATCCCCGATTCACGTAATCCACAAGCTAATGAGAAAAGGAATATGCAGATTCCCCTGGTGAAGTCCCAAGCAGCTAATATAATATGTCCACTCTTCCTATAGTTCTTTAATTAAAAGAAAAAACCCACTAGTCACTGAATATACCATTAGATTTCCCCGCAGCTTCTGAATAATTCTGTGATTTTGTCCTTGACAGGAGGTAAAGGAATAATGCACATCGTGAGGGCCAAGCCCATTTCAAGGAAAGAGGCCTTTTCTGCAATTTTTTCCATGGATAATTCAGAAACCAGATTCTATGAATTAAGGTCAGCAAATCAAGTGACATAAAAAGAAGATGAAATCATAAGCTGTGCTGCTATAATTCCTGAAGTGCAATGCAGCACTCCTTACCCTTGAAGCATTAACACCAACATGCAGAAGGCAGCACAAGTAGAAAGACACTTTATACTTTGGCTATCTACTTGAGTGTTACTATGCTGAAACACAATATACAAAACCACGTATTTACCACTATATATTCATTGCAGTGACCACACTACCTCTGGTAGGATGGAAAGAGAAGCCCTGACGCGCAGCCTGGAAAACACTATCTGTCCCATGTGAAACCCTCTCATAAAGGTGTCTTCAGCTGCTGGAAGTCTGGAATGAAATCAATTTTCCAGCCCTGGACAGTGGAGCAGCTCCTCAGGAGCCTCTGTGCCCAACACAAGCCTGGCCCCTAGCAGATGAGCACCTGGGGAACCTTGCTGTGGCAATTTAAGACGCTGCTATCTGCTCTTCCCCTCGGTGGGAAGGATGCATTGAACAGAGAAGCAAGCCCAAGCAACCACCACACGAGCCACAGCATCTCAGTCCGCACCAGAGCCAAAAAAAAAAAGAGAATTGAAGAGAGGCGACAGATTTTTGAACTATAGTAGCCGCCGAAAACACAGATGTGTTTCAGTATCAGCCTGCTGCTCTGCATTGGGGCAGCAGCTCTGACACGAGCCCGTCCTCAGAGGGGCAGGAGAAACTCATACTGCTATTGCCAGATGCGTAGCATCCGTAAAAACCTTAGGAAGCTCTGGGCAGAACTGCAGAACTTAGGTCTTCTATGGCTCCTCCAACACACCGTCTTCCAAATTCATTAAACTCCGCTGTGACTCGATTAGCAATTTAACCCATAAAATTTGAGAGACCTTTCTGCCTACAGCATGGTGGTGAAAGGCAATAGATCTACTCCTCCTGACTCCAAACAATGGGAACAAAATTATGGTTCTTATTTACTTTCCCCCTTTATTGCAGCATAGCCTGAGAACAAAGGAAAAAGCAGCAACTTCAGATCGGTATCAGAAGGTACGTCAGATCACACAGCTTCTGAGGAAAACAGAATGACAGCCGAGACAGCAAGGAGAATTCCCTGGCCTGTGTCACTCAGATCCCTTACATTGTTTTCACAGTTTTTCATGTTTATTTTCATACATTCTAGAAGCACAGACCTCTGCAGTTGCCACGAATCTTAATTATGGAGGAATTCCTATTTTTGGAGGGACAACAACACAGCCCGTACCATTCACAGGGTTCAGGCACTTAAAAGGAAACTGCACTCCTCAGGCATGTTTAGAAGCAGGGCTAGGGAAAAACCCAACAAAATAGGGATGAGTTTAAAAGTTTCTAGCAAGTTGAAGTACTAGCAAGCAACAGGAGGCTGCGGAAACTCTTCTGACTGGTACTTTCAAAATCTGGTTATGGGCCAAAAGGGATCGTACTATATGCGGAGTTAAGATTTGATTGCTAGTTTAATTAGTATCTTGCCAAAGCGATTTTAAATTCATTAGTTATTAGCACAACTCCAATAATGCTAACACTCATAGTCCACAATAATACAGAAAAGCATCATCCAGTTAAAATTGTTACATACACAAAAAATCCTCTTAGTAATATCTATTATCTGCACCTTTTCTACGGTATTATATTCACCCTTCCAGTGTCCATCTGTTTGATGGCTTCGTTTTTCCTCGAGCAGAGTGAGGGTACAGCTGACGACAAGTCATCAACATTCTGAAGTCTTCACGGGTAATTCAATGTTCACGGTGCCAGTCCCTTCTCCCTCAGTCCTCAAATCCACTAAAGGGTCATTTTCATGTTTTCTTGACAGAGTCTGTTTATACGATCTTTCTTGCCTTTGGTTCCCAATTATTTGTTGGGGGGTTTTTTGTTGTTCTCTGTTACCCCTACACTGGCTTTACCCAGCGACAAGGCAGCTCTCCTGTAGTGACTGCTAACTGGAACCTCCAACATCACCTTGCCTTTTCACCCTGCTACACAATCTTTTAATTTTTACGGATGGTTGCTTGCTATTACTCTAAAATAAAGCTAAACTGAAGCCAAACGATGCCATGATCACCTGGCTGCTGGACAATCGCAGCTAAAATCAGCCTGGCTGGGGCAAGCCCAGAGAGTCCCTCGCACCATCGTGTCAATACGAAGCCTCCAGCCTTGGACTAGGAATGATAAAAAATCCTATTCGCTGGGCTGTGACTCTTTTGATCAAGTCTGATCCATTGGTTGTAAAGCTTTAAAAGCTAGGAGACAGCAGGTTCTTTTACAAGAAGTGCCAAAAAACGTTACAGCCCGTGCTTTAACGAACTTTGGGGTAGGTGGGCCTGTCTGTTCTGCCATAGCAGCTGCTGTTCTCGGTGGGTTATTAAAATAATCCCGCTCAAAGAGGAGCTCTCAGCTAACTTACTGCAGGTCGAACTTCACTTTTAGCATCTACTCAGGGCAGCCATAGACACGTAGCAGGGTGAAGGTTTGGATTAAGGCCGCCTTCGCAATCCCAAACTCCACTCCCATCCCGAAGGGAGGAAGAGTCTTCCCCTACTTTGCCACTTCATGCTGACGAGGGAAGCCACCAGCAATCCCTAGGAGAAAGTATTTCTGCTTACTGCAAGGTGTAAGGAACTTCCCCAGGACCTGGAAGAAGTTGCTCCTATCCAAAGGAATTAGTAACAGCTGGAGAGTAGACCAGGAGACCTGGCTCCAGCAGCCAGAAGATGTAGTTACTTCTGTTTATCAGTATGGCTTAGTAGAGTACACCTTCGTGTCCTAGGCTTGAAAGCTTTTCTGAAGTGATCAGAACTCCCTCCTCACCCCCAACAAGTGTGAGGCTGAGATTTAGCCACTGTGAAGTTCGAACATTATATTTTCACAGAGGACGTGGTTTGCTGCTGAAAAAATGCCCCGTTTTGGCGTTCTTGTACTGTGTATTTATATCCCCATCTCTTTTAATTCAGCTGTAAAAGCTTGTTGAAAGCCTAGATCTAAGTGGAATCTCGCTTTCCAGGGTAAATTTGGGCTGAAAGATTCCCAGTTGCCAGTAGGAAGGCTGGAATTTGAGCACCAGTGATGGGAACAACAGTGACCCAAGTTCTCCCAGGTAATTCTGAGCCTCACTCAGATTTTAAGCCTTCCTATTCCCCATCAGCTTTTGTGGATAATTATAAGGCCCTATTATAGTCACAACATTTTTTTTTTTTTTACATTGCTAATCCATAAAACACTATAAAGGAGAAATAAAAGATTGAATTTTTAAAAAGGGTTCAACACAAAGAACTAAGTATATGGTTAATTTAACAATGTCCTTTTAAGTTCCCCTGATAATGTATGACTGAAATCCAACAAAAAAAAATTTACTCTCTATTAAGGAAATGTCCCTTGACCTTCACCACAGGATTAGTCTAACTCGCCTGTCTCCTCAGGATCTTACGGCTGTCTCGGATGCAGAGACCTTTTAACTTCCCAGGCAGTGTAAGATCTAAACCTCTTTCCTAGCAAATGGCTGAAATAATTCTATTCTGTGAGTTATGAAAGCCTAACAGTCTCTCCTGATCTCATCTGCTCACAACTTTAAAGTGTTTGAAACCTTAATAAATAAGCCTCCTCTGATTCCTACACACACACTACATTAACACAAGTGCCTCAACGATCAGGTCTGCCGTGAGCTGCCACGGTCTGAGATGAGAAGGGATGCGTGTTCGCTGCAATTCCCTGCTCTTGTTGTAGCAGGGAAAATATCAGAACAACATCCCTCGCTGCTCATCAGCACCCTGACTGCAAGACCATAAACCAAGGACAACTTACATCAATTCCAACCAAAAAAACCTAGGGACTTTTCTCTGTCACTTCAGCTCGGTATCACATCCCTGGAAGATCCAGTGTTTCAACAAGATTTCTTTCTTAATTACGATCTGTGTTATATACTTTTCTAAGTTTTTTGGTTTGGTGTGGTGGTTTTTTAAATGATCTTTACTGGATGATGGGCGTTAGGATCCTATAGTACTTCCAAAGGTAAAGAGTGAAGACAACAAGATCAAGGCTTAAGTACGTGTCAATAGAAGGCATCTAATTATTTTTGAAATAACTGTTGTTCTTCTTGATGAGGACTTCTGGCAGCACCATTCCTCTGAGGATTTACACAGAACAGCAAAACTAACCCAAATCCTGTTGCTCTGGGATAACGTAGTGCCCATTCGGTTCCAAAAATTTGAGGACCAATCCTGCGTTATCTCCGATCTCCTCAGAAAAGTTAATACACCCTGAGATTCTTTTAGAAGCACCAGTCTGCGCTGCCAGAATGAACTAAAACCTCCTGTAGCAAAGGAGTTTGTGGCCAGCACTATCCAATGCAGCATGTACAGAGAGCCATTCCTCGAGCTTACCTCCCTCCGATGCATCATCTGCTCCCCATGAAGACAGAACACATCTCGCCCAACAGTTTATTGGCCTTTCACATCCTACGAGATCAGCAAAACCTTCTCCAGAACCTAGGGCAAAATTATACAGCTCAGTTAAGGAAAAATCCCAAATGAATCCCAGAAGATCCTGAATATATCCATTTCCACTCATCTATTGATAAATCATAGTAATGTTAAACAGGCAGAGCATACAGATGTTTTATTTAAGCTTTATTAGAACTGAAAGTTATAGTGATTCTTTTGTTTCCAAGGATTAGCGATTGGGCCACAGACCAAATTGCCATTACTCTCAGCTTCAGCAGCCTAAAAATTTCACCTGTATTGGAATGGTGATTTTCAGAGGCCAAAAAGCTAAGTTTACTGCTAAAACAACAGAGCCCTGCTAAATTACAACAGCAAGGAATGCAGCACCAAAACTCAATGAATTGGATTTGGCTTGAGTCACAGAGCTGAGAGCCTCTGTCTCTCAAATCCCCTTTCAGCAGATCAGCAAACAGGCAATAACAGAGCCCAGCAGCATCCCAGCTCTCCTGCGCCAGAAGGGAAGGAGCACGGAGAGGGAAATGGGGATGTGAAAACCTGTCAGAGCCAACCTTTCCAGAGGGCCACAAGAAATAAAGTTCAGCCTCATGTGCTTGGCGTCATGGATGTATTGCTACTCAATAAATCAGAAATAGGTACTGGCTCCTGATCAGCATCTCCTCTCCACTTGCACGACCACCACCTGATGTTCTCCTCCCTATCTCAGAAGTAGACGCAGTCATGCTCCTTCTTACAAAGCACTCTGAAATCCTACAGGACAAAATCTTATTTATTATTCTGTAACTGTCAGGGGGCTGCTCCCTAAGGTGATGGTGAGCCAAGAGATACCAGCAGCCACCAACAGGGTTTAGCACCAGAGCTGGGCAAGCAGAATGGGGTGGTGATAGCAACATGTCCTATCAACGGTGCAGTGATCATCAGGCAGATCTAAAGGACCAAGTCAGGTCCAAGGTCAGTTCAGGAAACCCAAGCAGCGATCCAGGAACAGACCTAGGAACAGCTACACCTACAACGTAGTGGAAGGACTAGGTCCCTAAGCCTGAGCTTAAATGAAGCCCCTAGGCCCACGGGCAGAGGACGTGGCCAGACGCCCCAGATGAGACTGGGCAGAGCCATTAATGCCTGTTGGCAAGAAGGTGTGAGGGCCAAGAGGAATTCCAGGAACACCTTCTCAGCAAAGCAAAGCCTTTCCCGCAAGAACTCTAGGCTCCTTTCACACGACCAAGCTGCAAAAAAATTGCTGATCGATAAAGCCCTGAGAAAATTTTTCTGTTCAAAAGCTGATCCATGCGGGTGTTATCAGCTAAGAGGGGACTGAACGCCAGTTAATTATTCAGCGTAAATTACAGGCAAAGCAAGTCTGTACTGATACGCTGCGCTTGAACCTAGTTGACCATTGCAGTCCTGATGAGATAGACCACCCAGATGTGGCTTTGGGCTCTTCAGGATGGACCTGCACACCCTAGAGACAGAAGCACTGGCTCAGCACCAGCATGGAGCAGCATCGCCCCCGAGAGAGCAGAAGGAGCCAAGTCGGGCCCTCCAACCTGCGGGTAAATTTCACTTAAGTATTGAAGAATATCCCAAGGCTGTACAGTTTTCTCCACCGCCTGCACCAATCCACATCAATAATCAGTACAACGGACACAGCTTTGCTTCTCCCAAGTTTTCTTTGGGGCAAATGGTGCCCCCCGAGTGGATGGGAAGAATGTCACGGTGTTAACCTCAGCTCAGGCTGGGGCCATTTCTGCTCAGCTATTCCACTGTCCCTTACGTGCAAAGGACAAATAAGATGTCCACCTGCCACCGGTGACTGCACCTTCCCTACGTACGACCACCAAGGAGTTGGAGACTGCTGCCACCTGCACCTTTGCTGGGGTGAATCAGGTGAGTCTGTCCTCCTCTGCGTTCGGCAAAATGCCAAGATAGCAGCCCAAAAGCTTCGGACTGTTGGAAATAACTCAGAGGACTCTGCCTGGAGCAAGTCAGGGAACATTTGCACAACGTGCTCTGCTGGCAGGGCTCTGGAGACAGCAACCTCTGATGGAAGGGGAGTTATAAAGAACAGGGGCACAAAAGTTAAACCTGCTTCAAGCAAGCCTCAGAAGAGGACTTTTGCCTCTAAACTCTGAAAGGAGAGATGAATTTCACTTCTGATTGAAGACTGATGTTCTGCTTTAGCAGCTAGTGATCTCTGAGCAAAATAAAGAACTGATTAGAAATCAAGAGTTGGGCACTGGCTTGAAGTTAATGAAGTTAATTTATCATAGATCCTGCTTCAAGTAAAAATAACAGACTGTGTCTTATGAAAGTCTGGGATAATGGTTGCTCTGGCCCCGGTCAGCGCTTCTAGAGTGAACAGCAAAATTAGTGGTCAAGGAAATGAAATGTACATCGTGATTTATATACAGCCCCAGGTAATATCAGTGAAATTAGTGAAATTAGCTCCAGATATTATTTCTGCTCCTTAGGTAAATTATTTGAAACAAATGTCAGGCAAAACCTAATTCTTATATTAACTGAAATTGGCCTGAGTGAGAATGCATTTCCAGGGGTGTAAACCTGGAAAAAAAACCAAACCTGCAAGGAGAAAGAGAGATTAATGCATCATGATGCACAAGG
>JANXJC010000056.1:19534211-19549836 GCA_027564655.1 Leptodon cayanensis
AAAAAAAAAACAAAAAAAAAAAAAAAAAAAAAAAAAAAAAAAAAAAAAAAAAAAAAAAAAAAAAAAAAAAAAAAAAACACAAAGAGAGATTAATGCATCATGATGCACAAGGTGAGGGAAAAGGTCTAAACAACATAAAAGTTTTCATCATTAAGGATTTGTAAGGGAATGAACTAGAAGACTTACTGAATATGTTAAAGTGCCAGAGCCTACTGAGGGTTGAGTTTTGCTCTATCGAAGCCAATGCAACACTAACTGCTCCATTCCCCCCGAAACACACGTTCTGAATGTTCACATCCTATCACAATATACTACAGAAAGAACCCAGATGTGCACTAGAGATGGAAATTCAAGATGGAGTCAAGAAAACATTTGAGGCTCAAATGTTTCTTTGGATGTGAAAGTAACACTTGCAGTATGTGCTAAAATGGGTAAAATAGGTAGATAAGCAGTATGTGTGGTTTGTGAATGTTCACTGGCTTGTCTACATGATAAAGCAACCTCTGCAACATGAAAGTAACCAATGAATTATATTGTTTACTTTGCTAGTCTAACAGCACAATAAGGGCAATGATGGTTAGAAATCATACTGAGCCCACAGAGAGATGTTATCTAATAAACAGTGCTCAGACACTAAGAACTGAAGGAAGAACACAAAGGATTTTGACATTTGGAAGCTTGGCTTTGAGCTCATGTAAAACAACTATGGAAGTACAATTCTGCCTCACTAGTGTACAGAAAAGCCCGCTGCAGGAAGAAGAAATACTTAAGAGACAGGGGGTGTGTAACTGAAATTGATGCTGGTCAAGTTTAAGGGCAGCAGATGCTGGTGCAGTTTTAATAGGAATGTAAAAAGCAATAAGCAAATGTCTTCTAAAAATACAACCACTCTCAGAGGTAGGATTGACAGCTCTAAAACAAAAATAAGAAAAAGAAACATAAAGAAAAACATTGAATTTCAAATCGCAAGGACTGTTCCAACTAGCTGTTGAGGTATCTTAAAAACTACAGTCACCTCAAACAGAAGGTAGCAAAAAAAGTCGATCTCTGAAGGAAACAGTGTAATCCTGAGGAGGAGCAAGGAAAAAATAAAATGCATAGAGATGATAAAAACCTCTAAGCCAGACAAGTGACTTGCAAGTGCCATAAAGAAGTGGCTCTACTCTTTTCACTTCCAGGTGGAAGCAGTTGTGAGCAGAATGTGATTAACCACTGCGGGGCAGTGGAGAAAAACCAGAGTGGGAAGCATTAGCTGAGTTAACTCCTTTCCATTATTTTCCCATCCCAACATTTCTTTTGTCTTTATCCTCATCCAGCCACTCTTCCAAATAATCATCATAAAGAAGTTTGCTTTCCAAGATGTGTAAGCACTAAAACCATAACCATTTACTCCAATAGCAGTAGCATGCCTGCAGCTCTACATGTACAACTGAATGTTCTGCATCCAGTTGCTGCATTAAGGCTGAATTATTATATTTCATAAGCAACAACAGAATGTCCTGACCCTCACATCTCAAAAGTGCTGCTCTGTTAAAGACAGAAGTGTCCTCCTAACTCCTTGAACGGTCTTGAAAATTATACTCTGTATGAACCAGAAAAGCATGCTTAGAGATTTTGACATTCACAGAGATGCTGACACAAGGACTTAGACCTTGCCTCAGTCAGCTATGAGAGACTCCGTGATTTCTCCTTTTGTGCCTTACTCAAAGCGTCCATCACCTTCACTCATCATCATCGTGCAAAAGACCAAGCCAAAGGCTTTTACGCCAAGAAGCAAGACTGTCAGTGAAGAGTCTGTAGTCAAGAGCTAGTCCTTGTCGTGAAGAGCTTATCCTGCACAGTCATCATCGGTCTGCTCTGTAGAGGTCTGTGGGAAGAACCTTGCATTTCATCTATCCACAGCGAATGGCACAGAGTAAAAGACAAATAACGCGCGTCTGAAGGAGCTGACGTGACAGGTGAGTAGAAAAATGCAGGTTCCCAGTGCTGTGGGAGGGGTGGGCAAGAATTGCATTGTCATCACACCTCCTGATTTCAATAGGTATTGGCATCTCCATGCTTATTTTTAACTGGTTCAGCTAATAGTAGTGGTGATGAGAAAGCAATACCTCAAGTGTAACCAGACAACCCTCACCCAGGGTCAGCAGAGAGGTTCGTACAAATACTGAGGGCACTTTCATGTCCATTATCACCACTTCTACCGGGGAAAGTAGAAGGGGGAACAAAAGCAGATTTAAAAAGCAAACAAACAAACAAAAAATCACTGCAATAGAAGAAACAACAATTTCCACCAGAGCTTCTTAAAGCTACCAGAATTGAGCATATATATGCAAACACACCTTATCACGCTTTAAAATAAAGCTTCAGACATGGGGGCTAGAGAGAGATGTATCACATACAAGAGCATGCATAACCATTTGGATATCAGTAATTAAGGACTACTTTCTGAAACAAACACTTTACGATATTCCACACGTTCTTGCATAAAGCAGAGAGGGTGGCCGGCACGCCAGGAGCAGGCTGACAGCACACTCGGCGTTCCCAGCTGGTTCTGGAGCCACCAGGTACTTGGCAGTCCTTTCAAATAAAGGCTTCCTAGTCAGAACCAAATTTTATTTGAACGGCAGCGATCCTCGTGCAGAGAGCCTGACAAGCGGCACAGCTCTCTGCAGACAGATATTGCTGATGGGCAGGAGTGTGCGGTGACTGTCGTCGGCTCCAGTCGCGCTGGGAAAAGGGAAACTGCAACTCATAGCTCCAGCTCTGATGAGCTGAAACAGCCTCTTGTAACAAGAATCGGCAGGCACGCCTGAGAGCCACTCGCACGTCCTTTCTTCCAGCCCGTGTCCATCAACAGGCTGGGCAGAGCACCACCAGTGGAAAAAAAGAATAAATAAATTAAAAAAAAAATAATTAAAAAAAAAAATCAGATTTCACTGACTCGGATAATTAATTAAAACAAACTTCCTGTGTGTGAGGAGCAAACAAAATTAAGGGACTAAAGAGGAAGACAGACTGTATTCCTTATTTTACCCACATTCTTGCTGTATCACAGGCTGCTTTGTCCTTGCTGTCATGACATTACCCACCAGAAAGCAGGTGGCTGAAAGATCCAGTGAACAGCTTGGGAAAAAACAGCCCAGAATAGTCAATGGCAGAGGTAACGCAAGCAGGTGACAAGTTGCTCCCTGTGATTTGGGTAAGAGTCTGTTCACAAGGGAGGGCTCTGACATGAAAAAGACTCAGAAAAAGGGAAGGGGATGGTAATTCTGCAGTTTATAATAAAGTATAAAAAGCAGAAGCATGCTATTTTTTCAGAGTTTAAAGGTGGGTTGTAAAATAAAAGGTCATGTGTTTTTTAAACAGCCAGAAAGCAAACTTCTCTTCATTCTACAGAGATAGTAAGGCTGCAGTTCAAAGTCAATACTGAAGTTGTTAGCATCTGCTCAGCCCCGAGTCCAGCATTCTGATTAAAGGTCCTTGCTGACACTTACACGGCTCTAGCCCAATGCTGCTCCTGCTGCAATACTGTCTGTCACCAGCAATCAATTTTCTACTCATCCTCCTACTGCCCGTCGCTGTATCTTCCCTTTTCTGCCTTGTGATCCTGGATTGTGCTCCCTGCACTGGAGCATCTCTTCTGAGGCCCATCACAGATCCCCTTTTGCCACAGAGGGTCCTCAGAAACATTCCTCTCCCATAGACCCTTTGGAAAGACTTACTCGTTTTGGAGGACTGTCATTTTAAGAGTTTTGCGTTATCTAGCTTGCCTCTCCAACTGCATCGTTGTCTTTGGAAGTATCCCTTTCAATAGTCCTAAGCCTTCCGTTTGTCACATATCAGCATTTTCTAAACGGCCCAAAACTCTTCTTCCCCATATCTCAAACTAAAATAGCTGCTATCTACAAATACGGACAATATGCGAAAGAAACCACATTGTCACAAGTTTATTCGTCTTTCGCCGTGGTACAAATAATCACTCTGGCACCACTTGAGATCTAATTTTCAAGTCAGAAAGACTTCAATTTAGCAGTGTAAGACTCCAGAATGTGCAGTCGTTCTGCAGAATTGCAGCTTCGAACCGCTTCCTGCAGATACAGCAGAATCACTAATATTCAATGTCATTTGCTTAACGTGTAAGGCAACTGAAGCATGGCCCATCTGTAATTATAAAGATTGTCCTGTCAGGGAGAAGAAAAACATTTGATTCATACATCACTATCCTCTTACAAAAATTATTCCCCATTCATCCATGAATGAAATGGGAATTTTGCCTCAGGTGATAGTCCCCAATTCATAAGCCAGAAAGTACCTCCTATCTCTCTGTCATTTAAGAGCACATCCTTCAGACCACGATGTATCCACTTGTAAAAATACAATCTCAGCTGCACAGTGTTTCAGTTAAACCTCCAATATTAGTGTGTGGCTCTATCATAAGGGAATAACTACCTAATAACTGCTTCACCTCTCTCTATCTAGAGCAAATACAGATTTGTGGACAGCAGAACACTATGGTCCTATCCCAAGTAGATAAAAGCGTCTAGATTACAGTTAGTAAATTCCCTTCTAAACGATGGAAGATGATCTCCTAGAAAATTTGGGTTAGCAACATATCCAAGCACACAAGTTTCGTGTGCTATATGACCAAATGCCACAGCTATCCTGGCAGTGCTCATTTATCAAGGCACTAAAAAAAAAAAATATTCTCACTGTCCCTTTAGCCACACCCCTATGACTCCTAATTTAAAATACTTACCGGTGTGAGATTTTTTTTTTTTTGACCCTTTTTCAAATGGCAATATTTTAGGCAAAGCTTGTTTGGTACATCTCTAGGAAACTGATTATTCAGGTTAAGAGTCCTTTATGTGGAACGGGTTTATCAGCATGAGGCAGCAAAATAGCTTCACTCCACAGGAATAAGAGCTAAAAAAGCTGAAGATCAAAGTTGGGACTATTCAGGGCAGGCAATTCTCAGCTCGTAACTCTAGATGTAGTTCGTTACCAGAAAAGCTGAAATGAGTGAAATCATTTCCTCTCTGAAAATACCTTATGCCAGTGTCCAGGGTTTTGAGCCATCTGGAAGGATGTTGCACAGATAACACCCAAGCGTTCATAAAATACTTCCTCCATTGGAGCACATTGCCACCATCAGCACGCAAGGAAAAGTGTTTCTGAGAAAATACAGAAGAATGGAGAGCTAAAACCAGAAAACAAGGATAGACCACCACCTCAAAAGAAGCAGATGCTAAATGTCTTGCATTTGACATGGACACTGGAGGAAATAGTAACCAACAAAAAGGAACCAGGAGATGATTTTAAGATATCCCCACAGTTCCTGCAATGGACAGAGATTCCTGCTCTGACATTTCAGGTTTTGATAGTATGAACGTTGTTTGCCTCTCCACCTCAAAACACACACACACACACACACGTTTTCTGAGTTTCTGACTTTTTTTTCAAGCCATTTCCACAGCGTGGTTGAACCAACAGCTCTAACCAAGACCTAGATGCACAGCCCTACACTATTGCCCTTCAGAATTTTCTTAACTCCTTGGAGGATGTTATCCTCTGTCCCCACTCAAACTAATGTTACACCCAGTGCTTCCAAAGGAAACTTCCACTTCTGCTCCCAACACATCTCTGGCACAGACTAAAGCCTGAACAGCTCTTCAGCAGATCTAAACGTAGCAAGAGAATGAATTGGTTGAAAACTTCTTGTTACTTTACTCCTAGAAGACAAGCAAGGTTACAGAAGCATAAGAGCAGGGCGCTGCACGATCCCTGGCACACCAAATCCCTCAGCATCAGCAGCAAAGGTCATTACTGCGAGGAGCTGCAGTTCAGAGATGAGGGCCAGGAGGTAAAGAACAGCTCAGCCAAACTTCACCTCCCCTTAGCACGTGAATAAATCTTTTATCTCTCCTGCCTGCTGCAAAAACACGGCTAATATCTATTTCTTTGATATTAATTAGGAAAATGGAATGCCTGTTGGGCCAGGACCTCTCACACTTCATCTGTGCTTCCTGCCTTTTTTTTTTTTTTTTGAGATATGCTGGCTCATTTGCTAATGCTAAAGGCTGATAAGGGTTCCTGAGTGATGGATACAGATGTTTTTCCCTTTGATAGAAAGGTACCTCTACTGGAGCATCTTTATTCCTTTCAAGGCATTCATGGTTGTGGCCCCATTTTCATCAGTACAAAAATCAAAGTTGCAAAGATTGCGTTTGGGATAGTAAACCCCTCCCATTTTGTCGTGACTGATTTAAACCAATAATAGTGTAACAGTATAATAGAATAATAAAAAGATACACCTGTGCGTACTGTGCAATGAAGCACAGAAGTAGCTCAGAAAAGACCCACCAGAATCTCATCTGACCTTCAAGATGGCTATAAAACATTGACACCAAGGTGCATATTTTCTATACATCACTTTTTAACAGCTCAGTTTAAAGACCTCATATGAAATAGCGTGCACTGTGACATAAGCTCCATTGTGCAAGAGACAGAATCCCAAACTCAAAAAGCAACAACTCTTCAAATGTCGTATGGAGAGCAAGGCTCTTTGTTCCACTTCCATTGACACAAATAGGAAATAAAGTTGTTGCACTTTTATTACATCTACCAAAAGAACGCAACGTCTTTCTGTCAACAATACTCAGTCCTGAAAGGCAGAGACCATCAGAGCTTTTCCTCCCTCTTCTCTTTATTTTACTCATTCACAAACTGTGTCTGATCGTCAAAACCTTTCAATTTCTCATCTTCAAGCTTTTAAAAAATCACAATACTTTGGTAAAATCACTGTCAGGGTCTGCCTTCTGCAGGATGCGGGATTACGTTTATCTTATTCTGCTACTGAACTCTTCAGTACTTCTACGGCATTTCAAAGCAGAGAGTCTTTATGCATAACTATACCTCATGCCCTGCTTGATTATTTATTAATACTTCTTATTTAACTCCATTGTTGGATCAGTCAAGACTGGATTAAGGCAAAACATTCTCAGTTGAAGGTCTTGAGTATGAAATTCAGGCAAAAAGCACAGCATACGGTCCCTGGGACAAAGCCCTTGCAGTGCCTCTGCAAGTATTTTTGACAGCTTTATTCTTAATGGTTTTATGGGAGCTATTCATGCTTCTCTTGCTTTCATTTTACAGGCTGTGTGTTTTCTAATAGGGGTCTTCCAGCCCTCTGGGATCCCTTGAAAAGGCTTTGTTCTGATACTTTTGTTTAGTAATAATACAGTTTGCTATTTTGTCAGATTTTTTTCTTGCAAGTTAGCTCTTTATTATGGAAGTAGCTTATCCTGGAATTAACGCTACATGTTTATGGCACCGAATGGCATGCAGACACCTATGAAGCAGGAACATACTGCACAAATAATACATATTGAGCAAAGGTGACTGCAAGAGGGAAGACGCTGAAGGTGGAAGGGCTCTATATTAATATCCGTGATCTGGGAAAACAGGCTGCACAAACCAATATTAAATCAACAGGAGGGGGAAGGAATGTAGGACCGATACATGCCAAAAATTTATTGTATGAAAGTCTAAGGTTTGTCTAATAAAAGCCTGTGTGCATACACAGGCACAGACACACACTGAGATGTCCCAGGAAATCAATTTTGACTTTAAAAAATAGGAAAAATGCTGGTGTGGATGCCTGGCTACTTGATATATATGGTTCCTGCAGTGGTGTAGGCACCTCTTTTTGAATGTCACCAGACAACTTTGAATCTAGCCTCATACGGAGATGCAAGATGTTTTTTCTTTGGATCATGAACAGAAAGCTTGAGTTTCTCAGCTGCAGCATTTTCTTCACCACAGAGAGAAGCAATCTGCTCAGTCCCCGTTTTCTTCTCCCTTACAACACCTTAGGTAAGCTTCTTTTCTACAGCTGGTTGTATAGAACTTCCTTACAAATCAGTGCCTTCCTGGAAGATACATAGATGTAGATATATATGGAATTTTTATGGAGAGAGAGAGAAAGTGCAAGAGAAAGAACTGTGCTTAGTTAATTTAAAATGCTGGGAAATACGACCTGCAATCTCAGTAGGTACAAACATATTCTCTATCAACCCAATCACTGAAAAAGATTTCAAGTCCGTACTGAAAGTCAGTAAGCACACCTCCTTCTTTTAAATTATATTAAGTTGGAAGTTTGCTAGAGAGGAAACAGTTTTCTCTCTTGCTATCTTGAAGAGTTCCTCTCCTGCTTCGGTCAGACCTTGACCAAGCTTTTCTTGCTTACACAGAACTGACGTGCTTCTTCTTTCAATTGCAGTCTCTCGGGGAATTATTCCTGCTCAGTCACTACACCAGAATGGTTTAGACAAACGCACACAGTTCTTTCACCAGCTGTACAGAAGTATCTTTTGAAGTCAAGTCATCTTTCCTGTAGCTCACATGCACAAAGGCATACTAAAACCTTTTAGTTTGGTTCACCATACTCTGATGCCAGAAGCACCTCTAGACAGCAGTTACTGTTAACAAACTAAGTGGCTTCCAGATCAGCTGTAAGATAAGGAACATTTAATCTTAAGTTTATTATTTTTAATATGCATTTATGCATAAACTGAACTCTAATTTGTTAAACTATCATTCCTCATTTGTATAGCACAATAATGATACATCATTCTACTCTAGCAACATATATTAGACAAAAAGCTTACGTCTACATCATTCAATAATACAGAAATGTAACTGCATACATAATCAGCCAGTGTTACGAATAACTGTATTTTTCTAACACCTCTTACAATGTAAACCTCAAAGTGTTCTGCAAAACTTCATAGTGTCTCTCAACATCTGTACTATGAAGACGACTAAAATATGTGGAAGTGAAGCGATTCACACGGTCACAGAGTAAGTAACATAGCCAGCCCTGCGGCTCAATTCAAATAGAGATTAGCTAGCAAACCACAAAGGCATTCTACATCATTACGTGATTTGCAAATCCTGTGCTGAATAAGTGGGATATTTTACTTTTATAACTCCACTTCTCACCTGAACTAAATGGTAAGATGACTTGGTTTTGCGTTGGCATTATGAGTCTGGAAAAATTGTTTGATTCCAAGCATATCAGCTTTGATATATATTTGCTTCCATATTCTTCGCTTTCAGTCAGTGATTCAGTTTTACAGAAAATAACAACTCAACTTAGATGTAAAAAGGTAAAAAAAAAAACCTTACTTCCAAAATATGGTGAAGGAGGTTTTACTAATGCTTGTCTGGCCAGGAATGAATTGTAGCCAGGCTTAGAAGAGACTCAGAACTTGTGCTGCAGAAATACACACAATCTTGACAAGAACTCAAGCCATGTTACTTTGAATCCTCCAAGTCAGTGTCAAATGTTGTTCCACAACACCTGTAGGCACTGCAGTCTCCAAAGTTAAAATACCACCCTTGTGGAAAACATCACAGAAATAAAGCACAAAGTATCTATGCTTGAAAAAAAGAGGTCTAAAATGATCAAATGGCAACACTTGGGTGCAGTTTTCTAAACTTTGAACTGAATGACATGGAGCTTCAAACCTTCCCAGCCAGTATCGCACATCTCCAGAGCCTGCTCCTGCACTTACCAACCAAATTCTTTTGTTTCAAACCCAATACAGATAGGCAAAAAAATGAGAATGGTAGTAACAGGAGAAAAGGGCAGGGGTATGAGCACACCCAAATGAGCTTCAGTTCCGAGCGGGACAAGATCATGTTATACGATTCACGAGGGCACAGAAGGCTTGAATATGCAGGAATTGAGGCTACAGAGAAAACTCGGAGGAAGAAAAAAAAGCAGCATCTCACGCTGGGCAGTGGTAGGAAGTGTTAGAGCAGCACCGAAACAGAAAGGAAAGGAGAAGCAGCAGAGAGGGAGCTGCAAGGACTGCCAGGAACCCACAGGGCTTGCCGTGAACTCGGCTGATGGACAACAGCAACAGTGCCCCACGAAACCTGGAATTCTCATTCGTCTGAAAATTCCAGTAGTTTGGAACAAAACTCGGCTTGCACTCTAAATTGGAACAAAGGTTAGAAATATGGATATTTTTCTATGAATATTTGTTATTTCTAGGGAAAATAAAACTAACTGGCTAAAATTTTCTTTGAAAAAATCCATCCACATCTTTATCTTCAACTCTTGGTGACTTGTTCTCAACCCCTCTCTTCCACCAAAGAAATCAATGTCAGACAAAAGTGCTCCCTGCCGCGGACCGCAAATCTAGGAACCTCGTCAGCCTTAGTCCGAGGTGAGAGTGTAATGCTTTAAGCAGTTCGGGAGCTTTGCAAGTTACACTGGCTTCCACAGCTAAGAGAAAAAAAAAAAAAAAAAAATCTATATTGCATCCCTGCAATGTGAAATCCCCGCACGCTAGCAGGGAGCAAAAGGAAAACAAAAATATTGGCGTGCCCTCCTCCTGGCATGCGTCAGCAAGAGGGGCTTACCCAGACAGGCGCAGTGGGGGTCTCTGCACTCCTGTTATGAATATAGAACATATGAATATATAAAATACAGTTATTCATAACAGCAAAGGGAAAACTGGGTCATCGGTGTTAGTGTTACCTGTCCTTCCTCTACTTTCTGAGACTTCTCTCCCCACCCCAACAAAATAAGAGAATTCTAGTCAAAACCTGCCTTCTAAATACATGTAAATAGCACTGCTTCCAGATGCAACCACTAGTAATAAACTGGAAGGAAACCTTCTAAGACCAATTCATTTCTGTATGTTATCTTGACATCAGAAGTCTACATACACAAGCACGCTATTCCAAATTGTCCATTTTTTTAGTTAGCCAAACATTTTATTTTGCCATTTGGGGTTCACTTTGCCCCCCGCCTTCTTGCTTCCTTTTTGTTTTACCCCACCCCAGTATCCTGGATGAAGACCACCACCAGCAGCACTGTTCTGCATACAGAGATTCGCCTTCCTCCTGTTCATTATTCGTTAACAGCTATATGCCGTTTGACTCCTAGTTTGGGGGGATTTTTTTTAAAGCCCTGTTTTGTGAAACACAGAGTCTGGAGTGAAAAGGATTCATCAAAGTCATCATTATTCCACATTTATCTGCAGTGAACTATCTTTCTCATCTATTATCCCTTAAATGATCTAAAGCCTCCTATCTGCTGTGTTCCTCTTCATTACCTGCTGTTCCCCTCTCATCCGTTTCTCGCCAGCACTGTCTTTGTTCTCTGCCTTTCATTTTCTGCGCCACATATCAACACCGCTCGCCGTGATCTAGAGGTTCACAATGAGGAGTCGCGCAAATGATTTTCTAAGTGTGATGCAGATCACAAAAAAAGATTTTTATGCTGCGCGTTTGGATACTGTTGTTATTCAAACTGAGCCCTGCTCTGCAGAAAGCACCCCGGCTGCTCTCTTGCCTTCCGAGGTTTTTTCTCCAGAAACACTCGGGAAATGGCACTGCTAGACTATAACTAATGATAGAGAGGCTTGACTTTCATATATCCCCACCTTCGTCTTTCTCCTCCGTATTTACTGCTACACACGCTTGACTTTGTGACACTTTTTAATTTCATATGTTGAACAGCATACATACATTAGACTGATATACATTTCTCTATAGCCCTGACATCATTTATTAGCAGTGGCTGAATTACCCTTGTCATGCATTTATTAGCCTTTTCGAAGATGTCTCTCTCTGAATCCATAAACTAGCTGTATCCTTTGTCAGCATTCAGCAAAATTACCGCTCTGGTAAGTGGGAAGCGACTGAACTAATCGAGTTGAGCATGCTACACGACTTGCTGCTGTTTCATAGCAAGAACTTCATGCAGTTGATCAGTCATCAGGTAGCCACTGGCTTTCAGACACCAAAACGGAGCTAATCTGCTTCTCAACAACTCTGGAACATGAATTTCTAGCTCAGAGGTTGCTAACAGGATTGAAGGATCGCAGCGCTCCCTTCCACTCCTTTTCCGTACAACTATGGATGAAATACATGTAGGAAATATAGCCCAACCCACAGGAGGAAAAGCATTGAGAATATGTTATGGGAAAGACTGTTGAAGACCAAATAAAAAGCATTTCAATGCCTGTAATACTGGCTTCAGAGTCTATTGTTCCAATTCAGTCATATGCAAGAGATATAAGTATTTAGAATACAGCAAACAGAGACCTATGCTAGCTGTTCCCTCTGCCAGGGCAAGACACAGCCCAGATATTACTCCATCTGGATTTGCAGACTGGAAAGCTTGCTTTTTTTTTTCCCCTTGCCTTTATGTTTTTCATTCTCTCTAGTTTATAACTTCTGAACCTTTCTGAAACCGTGGCGCCAGGTACGTCAGTAGAGTCTTAAAGTCACATAACCAACAGAACGACTGTGCTTGAGGAAGTTTTCCTGCCCGCTGGGAATTAGGCAGTGCCTTCACATGACTCAATCAAATTGACTGAAATGAAGAACTCCATACCCGGTCCTGCCTCGCACCCACCCCTCCCGATGTTTGCAGGCAGAGGTGAAACACTCCCAGCGGTGCGACCGCGCAGTGCTGGTCCGGCAACCTTTCGCTTTGTGATTAGACATGGTGACTTCAGTACAACTTCCTTGGAAAATCGTCTAGAGCTTCGATGGAAGTCTGCTTACTGTCTGCTTTGATTTTACAGCTTACAGGGCAGAGGGTCAGCACAGAGAAGGACAGAAGTGACTCAGCCTTATATTCACCGCAGAGCTACCACAGGCAAATGATGTAGATTACTAGAATAAGCTGGCTAATGAACTTTGCTTAAACCATTGCCACCTTAAAGTTCACCAGGGCAAAAACTGAAGACACGTTTGACAGGGGGTGGGGGGAATAGGGAGCAAGTGCTCATCACTAGAAAATCTGTTCTATCAGATAACTAAGTGTATTTGCATCAAAGTTTTAAATTATCAGACTAAATCAGCACAGGCATTGAAATACTGGGATGCAAAGAAAGGAAATCCAAAAGGAAAATCTTGCTTAGGAAGGCAGACTTTGGTGAGAATTCAACTTCATACTCACAAACGTCATCCTATTCCTCCTGCCTTATAGTGGAGCTTACAATAGTTTTATATCTTGCATTTGATGCTCTTGTCCTGTTGCAAATACAGTAGTGGTATTCGTGCCTGTACCTGCTGAGTGAAGAGACTGAAACTGGGTCCTGTTCCTATACAGGAGAAAAAAAAAAACAAAACTATAAAGCATTTTTTTCACTGTACATTTACACTCAGAATACTCCCAAGCAGTCAATTCTGACTCCGCCTCACCCACTTGTCTAATGCTGCCTACCATTCAAAAATAACCTGAGACATAAATTCCTCCCATACGTGAACATTTCAGAGTGCCACAATGTGACGCGCCTCAAAATACCAGGAGCACAGGAAAACAAAGTACTTCGTACATTCAGGACATCAAGTTCTTTCTGCAAGACAGGGGAGTTTGAGAGAATTGTATTTGCCAGCACAACTTTCGCACCCAGAAAGGTGGCAGTTTCGAACACTTCTGAAGATTTTGAAATGCAGGCAGCGTATGTTGCCATTGACATACAAACGATGCTATCCTTTGTTTTTCAAAGAATAAGCTTTTGATAGCCATTGTCAAGGGATGTGGCAATCTATTTAATAAAAGACAACAAGTCCAGATTTCAGCTGCTGTAGATCCCTGCTGCAACGCCCTTGATAACAATAGGGCTACGTTGGCTCGGAGCAGCGCAAGTTTATAAAATCTGCCCCGATAAACTCATGATGCATCAGAACACTGCCATCCTCAACAAGAAGCCTAATGCAGCTCAACCTCGTTGTCCGAAATGACCTGAATAAATGGACGGGAACTACATTTTTCCTCTCCTCTTTAGAAGTTCATGGGACCGGTAGGCATTGAATGGAAATGGGGTATAAAAACAAACCGTACATCGTTCTATAAAATCCAAAATGATACTAAAGATATAGGTTTATTCCTTAAGAGACCTGAATGTTTCTCAGCTAGAGTTGGCTTTTCTCACAGAGAGAAAGTTGCATGGGTTTAGTCATCTTTGTTTAAAGTACTATTAGTAAACAAGAGGAATTAGCACATACAAGAGTCAATTAGATTGGAAAAGCTTCTCTGAGCATTTGTTGTTGTCCCACTTTGAAGGTTACAACTACAGGTAATATTGCCAGGTACACTACACGAGTTTATCTTAAAGGACATGAACAGTTTATCTGTTCAACTGGGCCTGAAATCAGTCTGGATCCTCTAAATCCAGCTCTAAAAATCCATTCAGAAAAGAACTTCTATTTATATATAGTACCTCTCGCACAGTTTTCCAGGCACTTTTCTTAGCCTTAAAAATTTTATACTACCTTTTAACTATACCTCTGTAACTGTCAGTGGATCTACCTTAACGTTTCCTACTTGAAGGAACAAACATGACATCGAATTTCTTGCTACGCTGTCAACACAAGAAACCTGCTATGGAAGTAGGAAGGAAAAAGTCTCTTGGTTCCCTCTCCTCCTCTTAGAAACCATGAAAATTATTTATTTATTTTTTACTGTGAGGGTGGTCAAACATAGGAATAGGTTTCCCAGAAATCTTATAGATTCTCCATATGTGAAGCTGCTCAAAACTCAACCAGATACAATTCTGGGCAACCTGCTCTAGCTGACCCTTCCAACCCGAACAATTCTGTGATTATGAGATAAACACTTTTTTTTTTTGTGGATGAACACTGAACCAGGCAGATGTTTGTTAGGTACATTCATATCTGTATCCCTTTTCTACCCTAAATGCGTTACTAACTTTCTGACACGCTGTTTTAATATATACATCTGGCAACCTACCCTCGCAGGTACCGTAAATGAAGCGAGAGTTTGTTTTTCAGTAAAGAAAAACTAAGTAAAGCTGGTTTTACTTTGATCTGTCTGGTAAGATGGAGATTCAAAAAAAAAAAAAAAAACAGACATTCACCTTAAGGAGTTACATCTACTGAACGCACAGCAGCACAGCCCTGTGGGGATGGAGCCGCTGAATCTGTAAATTTAACAGCACAAACTCTTCCTGTGCACAGCTAACACAATTGCACATCAGAGGTAATAAATAAAGGCTTGCTGACTTTAGTACCTTTTGTTCATCTAAGAATCTGTAAAGAATATCTGAAGGAAATATTTTATCTCAGCATTCACCTCTGACTAGACTTTCTTGGTTTACTGCAGGAATACCTCTATACAATTTTTCCACGTTAGACGGCATGCACATAGGGTAAGATGAGATTTTTGTGAGGACAAACCTCAGTGTTCAAAGTTTCTGAGTAACGATGCTATTCAAAGACAAGAATTATCCCCCCCCTTTTAAGCTACTTTGATAGGCATTAACTCTATCATGTAGGCTTCCACTAACTTAGCAGGAAAGAAAAAAAAAGTTGGCACAGTATACAATCACTCGGAAGCTGCCTTTTTCCATTATCCCAATGACAGTTATTTGCCTGTGTGTCATGCTACATTTAGTCACTTTGTGCATCTAGATTTGACTCTGGTAGACTTGAGTTCTGTCAGGTTTGGTAACTGACCCCAATGGCTGCAGAAACCTTACAGCAAAAAGAAAAAAAAAAAGAAAAAAAAAAAAGAAAAAAAAAAGGAAAAAAAAGGAAAAAAAAGAAAAAAAAAAGAAAAAAAAGAAAAAAAAGA
>JANXJC010000056.1:19568792-19598913 GCA_027564655.1 Leptodon cayanensis
AAACCCAAACAAAAAAAAAAAAAAAAAAAAAAAAAAAAACACCACACAAAAAACCAACACCACCCTACCCCACATCACTTTTGAAGACCAACCTAAACACGTCAAAGCGCTATAGCCCAGCACCACAGACTTCTTTAAGAACTTCCCCCCCACCCCCAGATGGTCTAATATCTTGCAACTTATCAGTGAAAGACAAAGCAGCCCTAGCAGAGATTTGTTTTTCTTTCCCTGTGAGGATTTGCAGACTGCAGCCAAGTTTCCCAGATGAAAGAAAACCCTATCTCCACCTGCTCTGCAACGCCCTGAAGGCATCACTCACTCACTTGAAATGTGCACCTGGTAAGCAGGGGCTCCCACCAGCCTCGGCACACATCCCACACACCTCCGAGGTCTCCAAGGGAGGCAGCACACTCAAGCAGATGCTGTGTTTAGAAGTGACATCCTTGGCAGCTGGTATTGTGAATATTCCTTAGAAATTCATGCCATTTATCTACTCATTCTTCTGTGACAGGCAGACCTAAAAGCAACTCAAATATTGATCCAGCTGGGACAGAGACGTGTCACCTTATTTAACACCCTCACGAGCCTCTGCTAGAGGGCCCTGGAGTTTAAAACCCTTTTGCAGGAGGATGCCTGGGAAGACGCTGCATCCCCAGCACCCTGCAGCGGTCACGGGAGGAAGAACGATTCCACAGAAGCAGGGAGTTTGGCAGGGCGTCAGGAAGGCTGTTTCGGCGCCTGGGGCTGCAGTGCTGTTTGAAACCAGTATCTCTGTACAGGGTGCCCTTACAACAGCTAGTTGGGTCTGAGAAGGTCAGAAGTTCCCCCGTGTTGGCACACAGTGCACAAGGCCATTGGAGAGGCTGTATCAAGTAAAATAGTTTAAACACTGCAACGGGACCAGTGAGATTACAAAAGAAAGTTCCCAAAGTAAGCCAAACAACTGCTTCTTATAATTTGTTCTCAGTATTTAGTTCCCAGCTCTTGGATTTGAAAGGTTTCCCAGGAGCCTCAGACTATCCTGTAGGAGTGGAAAAAATGTGGTGGCCACATGTAGCATTTAAACATCTCTTAAGCTGATCTGGAATTTGGTTTGGCACTTCAGCACCTAGCTTAAACTAAAACCTGGATCTCATCTACACTTCTACAACTTTTCCAAGCTATCCCCCACATCCACAGCTCCATCCCTTCACCGCCTGTTTCACAGCTTTTCCACACCGCTCCCCAAAAGCCAGGTAAAGGTAAACCTGGTCTGCTCTTGCTTCCCAAGCTCTTCCACCCAACCCCTGGCAGCTCAGGCTCCCAAATCCATCTTGTTGGGTGACCCAGAGCCCTCACTCCTCTCTCCAGGACACTTCCTACCTCTGCTCCAGCTCCAGACCCTTCAGCCATCATCTCCCATCTTTTGCCCCCAGCTGGCACTGCCCAAACTTTTATGCAGAATAAAGCTGTATCTCAGCTGCGTGATAGCCACCATGAGCCAGGCTTCCACCCTGCCTCATCAGTTTATCTAAAATTCTGTGCACCTGCCATTCAGATTGTGTTCCTCCATTTCCAAAGCCTCCCTCAGCCTCCCAGGCAAAGTCCTGCAAAAACACAGGTAGCAGTGGGTCAGGAGATACAGGATTAGGACACAGGAAGAAAGAAAACTGCTGGAGAATCACAGAAATGCCATTCTGTGTACTCCACGTCATCCGAAAAACTGCTGTCATCTTCTGTCATGCTGCCACCAGGATATAGACTGGTATTTATAATACAGTTTGTGTATAAAGAGTGAATACACAAAAGTTTGTCCCTTTAGATCATTTTAAATCCTGCATTTAGATATCTAGCAGATGCCAGCCTCCCATTGTCATTCACACCAGCATAGCTTCCCTCCCCTACCCCCCAAAAAATAAATCTGTTAACTTGGACTATCTGATCTTGAAAGTTACCTGAATTATGCTTTAATTATTCTGCATTTAATGACATATTAAAACATCAAACCAGCTAAAATTTCTGAGCGCATTGCTCCCACCACTTTCCTCAAATACATTAGTTGTGAAAATCTGATTCACAATAGTTTCACTTAGCTTTCAAGAGGAACAATAAAGCAAAGGCTGAGGTATACCGAGGGCAATATACATACTTTCTTAAAATAAAGAATTTCCATGTTAAACAAACCTTTCGTTAATCTATTCCTCTACAAGCATAGAAACTTGATTTATTACCTGACTTCCTTCAAGAAGAAAAGATAATTGACAGTATTATACATATGACAAGCTGAGTTACTAATCAGAGCTGGCATAAGAACAGATAAAACTGCAGTTAGAAGCCCAGGTTAAGGTTAAAGAAAACTTGTAATTAAATAAATTACAAATTTCACATGACAGGCATTTAGCTCCATTTGGGCTTTGATAGTTTCAGCTATAAATGTAGACAAACTATACTCAATTAATATAATTAAAATACAGAGCTGTCAATGTCTATGTCATTAACAAGAACAGATTTATAAATGAAGTTTGAGTCAGAATGAGTGTGAAATTCAGGACATTTCCATCTCCACGTTTGTTTCCACCTAATCTAATTTACAAGATGCTGTGTGGCCTGATACCCAGCATGATATGAAACAATAAGATTAAATAGCATGAAAAACAGGTTTTGGTCTCCCTCCATGATAGGTATCATTAAAGAAGTAAATATACATACACATTGCTGTTCAGTTACAAAAAGGCTACAAAAAGAATCAAGTTTTCCTATTTTTAAAGTACCAATTGAAAACACTAAAATTTCCTGACACCATGCTTCAGGGACACTAGAATAAGGAAAAAAAAAAAAAAAAACAAACCAAAAAACACACTCTAACACAAAGTTTGGGGAAAACTACTAACTGCATTCACAATCCAAGAGCTCTCTTACCTGCACAGAGGTGTAAACCCAGTGTAGCCCTGGCAGAAGAACAGTCAGCATCTCTGCCCTTGCTCATCCATCGAGAGCAACTCCTGAGCCGGGAGAGAGCTCCGCTAAGGACGCCGTGGCCCAAGAGGCACCGGGTTGAGGCAGCATCCATGCCCCACACCACCGTGCCCTACTTCTCCCGCATCCCTTCCCCACGTTGCCCTCCCACCCCGCCTCACCCCTCTCCTCGCCCAGTACATGGAAATCCTTCGCTGGGAGGAGATGGGAAGCGGGCTTAGGTTAGCCAAGCACAGCAGCGCAACCACTTCAGCCTGATTAATATCAGGGAGCTAATTTGCTCTGCTAAAAAAGACTAGGTTTATAAGCCTTGCAAGCCGGTATGAAACCCTGGGTACCAGCCTCCTCTGCAACATGGAAAGACCTCTGGCAGGAGCCACCCGCCCAAGGGATGGTTACCCATCGCTTTCACCCCTCCATACCCACCTAGAGATCAGAAAAATATCCTTGATGGTCCCCATTAACATTTTTTGAAAGCATAGGGAATGGGGCAGTTTTGCACCTTCAAAAGTAGCTAGGGGAGACTCAAGGGTTTGAGAGCACAGGGAACGTGTGTCTTTGGTGGGTATTGTCAGGGAAGGAGGACGGGAAAGCTTAACTCACAGGGGATGGAGAAGGGCACCCCTGGGTGCAGGCTGAATTAACTGCAAATCTAAAAAAGGAAAGATTTTATTCGAGAAAAATTGACAGTAAGTAGCAGCTTGATCCTGGTATCTGGCTGTATATCCAATAACGGGGGGGTCCTTCAGCCTGGTGTTTCTGCTGGGAAGACTGTGGATCAAAAGGCTAATGCTGCTATCTCTAGCAATATTATTTGCGTCACAGAGTTAAAATAAATAGGACCTTTCAGCCTGCCTGAAGTACTAGAAATGGGATAGTGCCTTGTTTCACATTTATTTCACAATCTGAAGAGCTGTTTTTTGTAAAAAGCCACTCGGATCCAGAAGCACGGTATAAGCAACCAGTCATATCGCATGCAGAGTATATGACCAAGTAATGTGACATTTTAAAGCAAGAATTCAAGAAGCTATTCTAAAGAAGCTCTTCCAGCCTCCCAGCCTGCCTCAAAGCTGGGGTTCCCACGGACTTGAAGCCACATCACCACCACGGAAATACATCCCTGGCACCCAACCAACAGCCCACAGCCAGAGCATCGCTGCCTCCACGTGCGCTGGGTGCTCTTCCCCTCATTAGCCAGAGCGAGGCATCAGATATATTTGCCAACCTCATGGTTCGGTGCCTAACGGCACGGTTCAGTGCTGTAAACACCTAATTGCTTCATCACATGCCGTGACACGTTATCCCCTCTGCTGAGGCCGAGAAGACTACAGAACTATTTTGGTAGCTGTTTAGTACGTTACTTCACAGCTATGCAGTTAAGCGACTGTTTTGCTTTCTTGTGAGCAAAGGAGTTGTCAGGGTGAGATTTGTCCCGTTGTTTAACTGACACTGGCTTCAATTTGACTCTTTTCCTATGTTCGGTGTCTCTTACTCATGTCTTCTTCGCGGGAGTTGCAAACCCCACACAGGCATTACCAGCAGCGAGCCTGAAGTCGTACTGATCGTCAAAAAGATGTTCCAAGAATTCAGCGCGGCGTGAGGCAGCTCAGGGTCTCCCAGTTTGTGAAAACCTGCCATCACATCTAGTAAAGAACGACCTCTCGCAGTGTTATGCTCCGAGAAACCAGAGTGCCAGCTGCTGTGTCAACAACAAGGCTCATTAAGAGGCAACTCTGACAGTTATTTTTAATATAATTGCATCCTGAAAGAGAGCGTACCTTTGGAGTCTCATCACTGGATGTTGACGCAACCTCAAGCAGGAACAGTAAGATCTACTGCTGTTCATCTGATCATGTCAATAAAAGGAATAAGCAAAGATATGACTGCTTAAAATGGGACAAATTAGTACCTGCTAATTACGGTAGATAAACATTTGCTGATTCCTTACCTGTCACTGCATGCTATTATTGGATGCATTAGCCATAGGCTGACTATACCTTTTCCTTTTGAACTGAATTCTTCTCTTTGCAAACCCAGCAATGAAACAGTCCACAAAGCGTTTCCCTTTCATCTCCCACATGCACACAACACTTGAAAAGCAATAAATTCTATAAAGCAGAGTCATTCAAAGGAGCAACCTTCTATCACACTGCCTACTAGACCTCATTCTAGTCCCGTTGCAATCAGTCCAAAATGAGTTTAACCAACAAAAAGAGGAATAGATGCAGAAAAACAAACAAATGGGACCAGTTGAGAAGGACAAGGACAAGCAAGCTCTGAAATTAGTAGCTGGGAGAAGGAGGAGTCTCAAGGAACTTGGGCTAAATGAAAACAATTTAGTCCAAAAAATTGCTAAGCATTTCCCAAGCAACTTCTTGCAAAACCAGGACAAACCTGAAACTTTCCGAAGTTATTTGGAAGAAAAAATAATGCCCTTCTCTATAGATAAAAGGGATGAATAGTGAGGGGTGGGACAGGGTGAAGAACACCACACACCAGGACTATTCTGGTGTCCCTTATTCTCTCATTCACCGGCATACACACACAAAAAGCCCAAAACCAAATAGAAAGTGTGAATTTCTCCCTTATTTCCCACCTCTTTCTGACCTGTAATTAATAATTACTAAGCCATATTCATGGATGGCTTGTCAAGATTGTCTTGCAAGACAGATGACTCTAAGTTTTATACTGCCAAGGATATTTATTGGATATTAAACAGACTACTCCTGACTCTCAGGGGAATCCAAGGGCCACCACTAGGAAATGTACTTCCAGGAAAAAAAAAGAGCAAAAAGAGCAGCACCCAGCAGAAATATTAGCACAGGCTTTTTAATATGTACGTGAGGGGCAGTATCACAAGCACCTATCAAATAACATATTTTAAGAGAAGGAAACCATTACCCCAGGTATATTTACTTCTCTCCCTCGGCAGAGAGGCCCTAACCCAACGGATCAAACATCGAAGGAGCCTCTCCTGTATGACTATCCTGACTCTACAGAGAAATAGGTCAGGCAATCTGTCACTCAAAATTACTCATGTTAGATGATTTCAACCCATTAGCACTGTCTGTCTGAAATCTGAGTCAGAGATCAAACTAAAAATACACTATATCCAGTAGTCTAGCTTTCTTGAAAGCATTAGAGGTGCAGTCTAAGTAAACAGTACGCAGACTGATCAAATACATATAGAGCACGCACCAAAATAAAGCGCATATTAACTTGGGTAAATAGTACTTTTGTCAAAATAACTCCTATAAATTTACACAAGTCTAAATGGTGTTTATCCAAGAGTCTAAAATAGCTCCCAAGTTACCACAGTACCCTACCATTTCCCAGATTAATTTACATTAAAGCATGCACAACTGTTGATCCGTGTTGGTGGTACATTACCATTTCCAAACAAAGCCCTTCATGACTACGGAGGTAGTGCTGGATTCTTGGGGAATATTTACCCTGCACGTCGAGCGTGGATGCGACACCGAATCGGAGTGTCCCACGTGCTTATTGTTAGTCCCCGCGTCCTGAAACCCTCAGCGTAACCACGTTGCTAGGAGTTTCGCAATAGCATCAGCTAAGGCTAGTTTATTTTATACCATATGCTCCTCTTTGGATCTTTGCTGCTTCTGCCGCACGTTTTCTCCGCTCCCTGTTTTTCCAGCATACCTTGTCCCTTCAACAGCAAAGCTTGACGTTTACTTCCCGCTTCACAAATTGGCAATGCCCCTGTAAAACTTTAGGATGTCGCTAAGGCTCAGCAGATATTTATTGGGGAGCTGAAAATAAGCAGTAACCTGTCTGGCGGTGACTATGCAAAAGGACAGCAAGAAGCAACACTTTACCGGTTGCTGAAAAGGGCTGACAAACCAAAAATGGAAGCTAGCAATAATTTGCAAGAGCCATTCGTTTGAGAATCGACCAAAACCACTCACGTCAAGTGTTTGAGGCAATATAATCCCAAAATTCCTTCATTTTCATTGCCTTTGAGTTTTCTTGTTACTCCTTTCCTCCAGAACCAGCTGCATAAGCACTAGCCTTTTGAACTCAGCCTGTAATCTGCTAACACAGCAATTAGTTTAAGCCCCAAGAGAAGCAGGTGGAAACCAGTAATTGTTTGTAGAAGGGATTACACTGTTCTAGCGATAACCAAAATGGCTTTGTTCCTTCCTTGCCTGTACTTTGTTCTTTGGAATATGGATGACCCAAATAATTGCCTATTCCATCAGACTCCACAAAGGCGAGCCCATTACTCTCGTTCGAATCACGCATGCAAAATAACCTAGAACTGTTAACTGCAGCTCGTAATCGCAAAAAATAAATCAGAGAGTAAGAAGCAGTACAATATACCCACTGTAATTACTAGCCAAATTAATACTTCTGCACTGAACACACCCTCCTTTTTTCCACCCAACTTCAAACGCTATTTCCTCTCCTACCCATATCCCCAGATTCAGAGATTCACTTTGCTCAAAATGCTATTTCTTCCACGGAGCTTCATGCTGAAAGTCTTCTTCTACCTAGTCCCAGCACTTACCTTGCTGCTACTGTGCCAGCCAGGGAGTTTGGTCAGTGACTGACCCCCAGGAGGTGGGTGAGGTTGTACTGGGGGGGTTGGCCAGCAAGACCTGCATGTCCCCCATGCAGGAAGAAAGAGTCTGTGTCTATTTAGCTCTTTTTAAAAGAATTCTGTTTTCTTAAACACAATTAGAGAGTCAATCACAAATAAATGACCTAATGAACACACTTCCCTACACACATGGCATAATTGAACAATGTCAGAGCCCTGAGTGCACTAGCAGACCCTTAGTCACCCTGAGCACCCTCACCTGGGACCCCCAACCAAACCTTTGCCAGCAGTGCAGAAGCTCTGGATAAGCTCAAGCTGCACTCCCCAACTCCTCACCCGAGCTGTGTCCTTGTCTGCCTTCATCCCCGTCTCCCAGAGAGACCTCGGACCTACACTGTAGTCATCCATCTCCCCCTCCCCACTGCTCCTGACCCTACCTCCTGCTGCTGATGCCCTGCATGGACCCCAGCGTGGTGTCCCCCTCCCCAGCTTTCGCCTTCTCTGAGGCTGCTGGACCCCACCACCAGCTCCCTGCTTGGATTCTGGGGGGCTGCACCCTGGGCAGTGCAGATACTGGGGTCTCCCTTGGCTCCCAGCTCACCCCCTGCCTTGCAGAGCAGCTCCCTCACAGGCAGAGCCACAGTCAGTCCTGAACTTTCCAGAAAGTTGTATTCCCTTTGCAGAAAAAAACATTCCCAGATTTCACAGGTCCTACGGATATTATAACCGCCTGCTGTAGAAGTCTTAGTTCAACCCTTTTAGATACTCAGGGCAATTCACCTGCACTCAAATCTGAGCCTGGTTGCTGAAAGTAAATTCATCTGTCCCTACCAAAAGATGGGAAGCACCGTTTGTCTCCAACAGGATGCAAATAGATGTTTGATCAGCATAAGGATGACACATCATCTAGATTTCACAGCAGAGTGGCAATATGCATATAGTGCAATAAGAACAGCAATATCAGCAGTGTGATAAAAATGGTCTTTCCCTTAGTTTAAATAAGAAATTAATTGAGTTCCGTTAACTAATCACCTGTGCTTAACCACGATTTTTTTGCACAAATCATTAGGAAAAGTCAGAAGGAGGCTAATTAAGGCACAGCTGTTAACAAGAGAGCTCCTCACAAGCACAAAGGAAAAAACACGGTCACCCATTGAAAATTTAGGTGGTGAAACGTTAAGACATCGATGACCAAAACAACACTCAGTCTCTCCATTTTCCTTGAGGTACAAATATCTACAAAGCTTATCATGAGAACTGGTCTGTTGGAAGGCTGGTACTTGCATAAGCACTAGTTCAGGCATATTTGGGTTATTACCTACTACAATTTTGACAGGAAAGCTCATTATCATAGGCAGGGATAAAAGGCAAAAGTGGGTGACACACTGCACCTGCTTCCCCATCTGGAGCCATGGGTGCAGCCCTGCACTAAGCACAAGCACCCACCACCCACATTCCAGTCCCATCCCTACTTCTCAGGCCAGTAACAACCCTTAGCCCCCAGTTTCAAAACAGTCCTGCTCAAGGATAATATTAGGTATTAAGAGTTCTTCCCGTCTAGAAGAGATAAATACAACAAAAACCAACAGGCCAAATTAACTCAGATTATTCAGATTACAGATAAGGCATTTTTCACTGTGAAGGTAATTAGCCACTGGAAAAAGCTTATCCCAAGGAACGGTCCAAATTAATGACCAGCATCAGAAAGCAATGTGCTTTCTGAATGACAACTTTTAGCTAAATTAAGTTACTGAGCTCCAGATGCAACAGGAAGAAATTGATGGAAGCGAGGAGTAAATGAGGTGAATCAGCAGTTCTGTTTAAACAAAACCTATTCCACCATTGCAAAAATAAAATGTAGCAGCCGTAGCACGGAAAACAAAAGTTATTTCCTAGAGCATCCCAGATAATTGTAGCAAGCGAGCACTGCAGAAGTTATGTAAAGAAAACTAGATGATTAGATTAGTGCAGACAAAAGCTTTACTGCTACATTACATTAATGTAGCCCCTGGAAGCACAAAACACAAGAGAAAGAAAAGTCAGAGACTATAATTTGAGAATTGGATATTAGACCTCATTGCTAACCAAAACCAACTTTGGGGCCCAGCCTACTTTTTGGAGGTCTTTTGGGGTACACAAAGCTTGAAGGAAAGAAAGGCTGTGCTAAATCATTTAGGAGATCAGATGGTGTTAGAGGAGCAGTTTTTAAATCACTGTTTGCCACTCCATTACTCACCCAAATCAAAGGTTTACTATGACACCTTCTCATCCCAATCATTAAAGATGTCCCAGAGCAGCCAGGTCAGAGACCATCCCACCTCACTAGCTGCCACCAGACCTCCAGCACAACTTGCCGTAGGAGATGCGTACTTGTACAGCGACCCCAGCCCTCCGGGGGAGCAATTCTTCCTTGCTTCATTCCTTGTTTCTTCCCCCATTTCCCTCTTTTAAACATCTGTCCTGGTTACAGCTGGGATAGAGTTAATTGTCTTCCTAGTAGCTGGTGTAGTGTTATGTTTTGGGTTCAGTATGAGAAGAATGTTGGTAACACCCTGATATTTTCAGTTGTTGCTAAATAGTGTTTAGACTCAAGTCAAGGATTTTTCTGCTTCTCGTGTCCAGCCAGCAAGAAGGCTGGAGAGGCACAAAAAGTTGGGAGGGGACACAGCCAGGGCAGCTGACCCACACTGGCCAAAGGGGTATTCCACACCATGTGATGTCACGCCCAGTACACAAACTGGGGGGAATTGGCTGGGGGGGATGTGGTGTGGATCACTGCTCAGGAACTGACTGGGCATCAGTCAGCGAGTGGTAAGCAATTGCATTGTGCATTACTTGTGTATTCCAATCCTTTTATTATTATTGTTATCATCATCATTATTAATTTCTTCTTTTTTTGTTCTATTAAACTGCTGTAATCTCAACCCACAAGTTTTACTTTTTTTTTTTTTTCCCCCGATTCTCTCCCCCATCCCACTGAGGGGGTGTGGGGGAAGTGAGCACATGACTGCACGGTGCTTAACTGCTGGCTGGGGTTAAACCACAACAACATGACAGAAGACCAGCTTAGCTGGGAAAGCCTGTGATCACAGGGCCAGCCCAGAGCAGAGCCTCTGGCATCCCAGTACTGCCGCTGCCCTGCCTTGGGCAGGCTGGCAAGAGCACTGGTAGCCCCGGCCCTTTGCCAGCAGGCAGGTGGTGGCAAAAAGCCCACGTCCGAGGCAGAAGCTCCGCTTTCTGCCTTTGGCTTATCCTTTGGCTCCCTCTTCTTTCATTGGTTTCGATTGTTTTGGTCGCACAAAAAACAAGATGAGATTTTAGCAACTGGCACTTCAGCTCTCTTGCTTCTCAGTTCCTCTGCAGACAAAGGTTAGACATAACCATCTCCAATACCAGGACTTCAAAAAGCTGTCAAACAGATTTTCCTTCCTCCCCCCAAGTAAAAACTCTCTTCCACTTTCAAGCACTTCGATTTTTTTTTTCTTTTTCTATAGCTAATAAAAGGTTACAAAGGATTTCCATGCAAGCAGAAGCCATGGGGCCAGGCAAGCAAACATGTCCTCTCTTTGAAGCCCAAGCTGCGCTTTACTGTTTAGCGCCATACAGTGACCTGTCTGCACCCAGCCAGAAACACAAATGCTGCAGACTTCAAACTCTTCACAGGCACCACGAGTAACACCTACCTGCGTCTGGAAACAACTCATCTACGTAATTGCTCCCTACCTGGACACTCATTTCTAGTGGCACTCGCTCCCTATTTTAGTCTTAGGTTAGAAAGAAAAGGTTTAAAAAGACATTGAAAGACCTTCAAAGGTTTTTGATAGAGCTAAGCAAAGTGACAAGTACAGGAATACCTGTCCGTGTTTAGAAGCACACCTTTTATTCTTTCGTGTCATAATTCTTAATATTTCTTTTCATTAAATTACAGCAGTAAGTGTGAATACATATGACAAATGCATTTTTATGCTCAGGTATTTACCAAAAACTCATTTTGATGCTGGTTCACAACTCACTACAGTGAGTGCCCGAAGTCATTCAGCAAGGGAAACTCTTCTGCTCTCCAAAAACAGAAGTCATAGCCAGTCAGTATAAATTTCAAACTCCAAGCTTAAGTGCTTGATTCTTCTCACACAACAGAGAAAGTGAGACCTGATCTGTAGAGGCTGAGAACACTTTCCCACCAATTCAAGAAACACACATCGAATGAGTTTCAGAGCTTGGGAGCAGAAAGAAAATGCGACTATTTTGAAACACGTTAAAAAATGAAAACGGCGCATCTGAGATTAAGGTAGCAACTTTAGCACCTGATTTCCAACACATTTGAGGGTCTTGAATTTCAGCAGGTTATTGCTGATCAGCTTCTGGAAAACCAGTTTCCTCCAGAGCACGCTCCTCGCTTCGCACTCTCGAACAACACTCAGGAGTCACTCAAAGTCCTTGGCTGGAATAGCAAAGCCTCGTGCGTCTCTCCCAAGGCTCCACACATCAGCTTGCCATCACACCGTGGGGGTCGAAACACGCATTTTTGCATTCGCAGCTCGCTTCCGTTTCTAAAAATTAGACCGTGATTGATGGCCTCAAACACACACAGCAAGTCCTTTCAAAACAAGAGGTGAAAGCTAACCAGCCGCCATATGCTAGTACTAAAGTGAAAGCTGTCATATTTGGGGTTTCTACGGCCGATGGTACCAGCAAAGGGAGCCTTGACAGCGTTGCGTTACTAATTTGCTGTCACCGACAACGAGTCACGGCTGCTCCGAAACGTGCATTGCACCGTCACTTACGACAGACTTGCAGCTGGAGGTTGCTGCGTTCAGGCTGCAAGTCTACCTATGATTTCCATAGTTTTTCTTCCTTCCGTAGATGAACATAAGTTTTGCAAACTGTTTTCTTCCACAAGCAGATGTTAGTAGAACTGATTATTTTATTACCTGCAACGAACGTTGCATCAGCCACAGCCAGCCGCGTGTTGTCTGGGCAGGAGGTCTCAGCGGAGGGGCAAAGCCCGCTGGAACCACGCTTTGTAACTAGGCTGAGCTATTTTAAATTTTCAATTTGAGGATGTGAAAAGCCTTTTAAGAGCAATCAGCTTACATCCAGTTGTCTAGAAAGCCGGTGCGGTCCAAGGGGTGGGAGAGATCAGCACGACAAAAGAGGCGGCAACTCCAGAGGTGTAACACCACCGGGACGCCAAGACAAAACTAGAAGGATCCTCCTCAGAGGATCAGAGCACGCTTTAATCTCCATCCTCATCTGCCAACAGGGGCAACAGCTAGGAGCATCTTCATAGGGAGGACAGGAGGAAATTCTGCCTAAGGGAACTAGCTGCCTCTGCAGGACTCCAAAACCCTTCTGCTGCCTGCCGAGCACCTCACTGCTGGGCTGAAAGCACCATCTAGTGCCTGCAGCATCTCGGCGGGTTCCCCAGTTCTGTTTGCAAAGGCCCCTGAGGACAGAGCAACACAAAACTCCCAATTCCAAGGTAAAAAGAAAATATTCAAGTCCCAGCTCTCTGTCCCGCTGCGACCCACCTAGTTACTTTTGCCACTGCGAGGCTGACCACCAGTAAATACGCTGGCAGGTGTTATTCTGCTCCACCAAAAAAAAAAAAATAAAATAATCAAAGCCGTGAAATTCAAGATCCCGGGGACTACACAATCAGACTGCATGTGTTTAATTAGTGGCAGATTCAAAGGTTGCCCCCAAGCTATAAAGCAGGAATTTTGGTACCATTGTATGGTATAATTTTAATAGTCTAATTAAATCTGTTTAGAGCCTGGTAGAAATAAGTGAAAGTGATTAGACAATATCCAGTCCTTCTTATTATCCCTTGTTACGTAAGCTTACATACTTCCATGCTTTATTTTCAGAGAATAGTTATAACATACCTCTCTTGTTAGGATTGCACCTATTATATATTTAGCTTATTGGGGGTAGGTGGGGTCTAACCTAGTCAAAAATCAGAAGTAGACATTTTATTAATAACTTTCAGAGCACTTCTGATTTACTGACAACAGCTAATATTTATGCCATGAACTATCCTTCAACCTGAACATGGAATAAAAAAAGGTTTAAACAGGTGGGATGTTACAAACCCAAGCAGCAAGCACGATCTGGCTCAGCCATTTAGTCTTTGTTACTGTGAAATGTATCTCCTTGTCTAACTTGATACCTGATGTCATTTAGATGTTGCAATACACTGAACTATACTAGAGCTCTGCTTCTTTAAAACCTATGGGTTTCTTGACCTGCCATAGTTTTCCTGCAAAATAATGTCCAAATAGCATCTCTGACATTTCAAAGTGACAGCAAACAGGCTGAGTAAGTACATTCACGGGAGGAAAAAAAAAAAAAGAAATCAATAACAGAAAGAGAAGGCATTTGCTTACAGTAGGGTAATGAATTCTCAGAGCTGGGCTAAGCAGACATACTGTCACGATGAGAATCAGAGAGTTCTCGCTTTATTTTTGGCTTCCAAACTGTAATGGAGGGGGGGGTCCCATAAGGTCATTTTGTGGAAGGAAAGAAGGGGTGAGAAGAAAACTCCAGAAATCCATCTGGGAAGCATAGCTACCCCTTATTAATCTTGCTATCAAGTTTTCCAGTTCAGACTGGAATGCATTTGCCATAAAAGTCAGCTATCTATTTACAAATGATAATAAGTGCATGAAGTATAGCAGTCCCTTTACCAAGGAACTTCCCAGATGCTGAAAACCTACAGAAACCATCAGGCCGAACCCAAAATATTTCCCACATTCTGATATTTCATTTCAATAGGACATAAATTAGTGACAGCAGAGAAATATGCTAAGCACAAGAATTATTTCTTCCTGCACAGCAAAAATGACTGAAGGTCTTGAAGAGCAGCAGTCTCTGGTCTATTATTCAGATACAGTGGACAAGGCTGTACAAAGCAGTTTGGCACTTGGCGATATAAGTGATTTCTGAATTTAAAAAGGATATAATTCTGTGAAAGGTTGATTGTCACAGCAACCCACATGCATTTAAGTGAAATGGATATAATAGATTTCATAATGGGAACAGAGAATCACAGGTAACCCCCCATAAAGCTGCTATGAAAAGTCACTAGTAAATAGAGCACTTCAGCAGTCTTCGTTGCAAAGGGAATGGACACACACAATTCTACGTCATTTTAGGAAAAGCAGCCATCTCCTCTCTGCCGATGAAAGGCTGTCCTTTGACTTGACAAGGTAACAAGGAACGGAGGCACTGGCAACCAGCATTCACCTTACACATTTAGGCAAGGACCAAGTCTGCTCTTGCCCTACCACAAGTGGGAAGGACATCTATTGAAAACAGCCAGGATTGAGAAAACCAGAGGGAAAGCAGTTTTCTCACCTGTACGTTTCAAAAGCGCCAAGTGCCAGGCCCCCTGGAAATAAAACCAGGTGGTTTACCCCACTAGAGCTTCAGGGGGCAGGTTGAGAAATTACATTTCTTCAGATTTACTCTTTTGTAAGAAAATCATCATGCCTCCTGGAAGTCCACATACTGCTGTGTCAGCAGGTAGAGGATTACAGAGATTGCAAGGCCTGACTCCCAGAGGCACCTTGGATCCATGCAAGTGTCATACGCAGCCTCTGCTAATGGCACATTTCCTTGCAACGAGTCTTAGGCACCACTTTCGTTTTAGTGGTGCTACGGCATGGAAGTTGCACTATTAATCTAATTTTTCACAACTACTAGATCAGGAAAAATAAAAATAAAAAAAATCACACCAGTTCCCACAAAGACAGGCTGTGAACACTCAAGAGGGAGAGGTAAAAAAAAAAAAAAAAAAAAACTCTTCTTTGGATGCCTAGAACAAGTTGGCATGATTGCAGGATCTCTCTACCATCTAATCCTCAACAGAGATCCATCTTAATGACCACAATAACATTTCATCCAGAGATTGACACTTGGTGATACTAGTCAGTCTTGCACCATGAGAAAGGCAGCATCCCTCCTGATCCCCCCCCCCCAAACCTGTCCAGCATTGCAAGCACTTCAAGGAGTTATTAACACGCACCTCCATTTGGAGAATACATGTCTTTGACAGCAAGAGCACCCAAAGCTGTCAGATCCCCTTGAATTTACTTCAAGCAGAGAAGCATAAAGAACAAAACCCCAGGAACTCGATTTGAGCAGCGCAGAGGAGAAAGTTCTTGAGTATAGCAGTAGGGAGTAATAAAATGGGGCAGGGGGAACCGACAAACAAAAGCAGTAAAAAAGGTCTTAAAATATACCTGGTATCAGCATGCTTTCCCAGGAGTAGATCAGGAAGTTATGAAGCATGAAAGCCCATCTCCAGAATGTCTCTCCTTCCTTCAGTCAAAAAAAAAAAAATTCCCTTCTAATTTAGCAGTCTGGTATTTGCAAGATTACAAAGGAAGCACTGGCAAGCGTACTTAGCAATGACATTTCACAGGTGAAGAGATTTGCTGAAATGCTGACTACTCACTCAAGTTTATCTTTTCCTCCCCAGTACAAATAGCAGCCACACATCAGTACGCTGACTGCACCTACTTGGACATGCCTTTAAGTAATTCAGCTTGAACTCTCAATCAAGCACTATGAATTTGTTTCTAAGCCTTACATTTTATATTGCATAAGTCCAATTGGGTGGCAGATACTGGATGCTCTAGTACTGCTGATGCACCCTCCTTACCTCTCATACCTCCACAATGAACTGCTGACAAGGACTTCTCTTCTAAAAGAAGATACATAAGTATATACAAGTCATTTTAGGATTAAAAGAGTCCCCACAGGAGAAGAAGAATAATAAAAAAATCAGATTCCAAAATTGTTCTACTGATTTACACTCCAAAACACCGATTCAATCACACTCCTTCACTGGCTATGCTTGCCTCGGGCTCCTGGCCAGCAGTGGAGAGCAACGCTTGCCCATGGGGAACAGAACAGCACCCACACTCTGCTCAGCGATCTCCACACGAACACAGCACGGGGCAGGGAAGCTCCTACTCAGGATTTCCCTCCTGGCTACATTTTAGACCCAAAAAGGTGCTCTGCGCTCTCAAGAGCCAGCCTCGCGTTCCCAGGCAGGCAGAGCAGAAGCAGTGGGATGACGCTTGCAGAGACCAAGGGATTGCCCTGTGTGGCCACAAAGCATTTTAAGGCTCTTCGAGTTCAGGGAGATACCCTATAAGTTATTAGTCTGTGTCATTAAATCTGTGCTATTACAGTTCTAATTTTATTTTTGTTCCAAGAGACAATTCTACACCGATAACATATCAGTGAAAAAACCATATTATAACATAAGGGCGAAACTTATTTGCAAAGCATTATAAGTTACAGGGAAGGAGCATTTCTGTATTATTAGCTTTAAATAGCAAGGGTTTTGCGTATTTTACAAGTAAGCAAGCTGAAAAAAAAAATATGTTTCTCATTCACTCACAAATGCCCAACTATACACTGAAAGTGAGAAGCGACCAATGCAGACGCTTCCTTTGTTTCAGACAATTAGTAGAGGCTTGAAAGGGATACAGTAGTTAGATTTTATAGTTTATTCATTCTAAACAGAAGTGTATAAACATACATGGCCATAAATGTAAGTTAGCATTGGTTAAATTTGCATTATTTGAGTTATGGAAGAACTATACTGAATTACAGCTGTAGATTCCACTCTATTTATGCTCGTCAGACTTACAAAAGGAACAAACTGTATTACAGAAGCAAAACTGGCAGGAAAATACCACAAAATAATGATAACATAGTATTATATTTTATGTCCCCCAAACGTTTCCCTGTGATTATTTTCCGAAGACATCTACAGTTAAGTAAAGTGCCTGGTTTTAAAGTAAGTGATGCTAAATCCGCAGCATGAGCTATAAATTGGCCAGGCACAAAGAATTCACTCCTCTAGAATAAGCATGCGATAAATTCTAGAAGTCCTTGGGAATTCAAATCACTACTAACAGATGAGGTGCGGTAACTCACTCAGAGGCCAAAAATCCCTCTTCCTATAATGGCCAACGAGCCTGGCTTCAAGCTTTGGATCACAGACCACTCATTTTGCAGAGGAACATCAGCAGCCAGCCACATGTGGTTTGAGCAGATGCCTGGAGCAGAACCTCTGTAGTACCAGAGAACTTTAACCCTTTCATCCCCTTCAGATGTTGGCTCAGTACCCGAGCATCACAGTCAGCAAGATCAAGTGGGAGTATCGCGCTCCCAACCAAGAGAAGTTTCCCTGCTGTCATCTCCTCATTCTCATTCCTGTCCCATTCCTCTGCATCACCTTCCTTATAATTACCTCCAAATCCTTCACATAGGCTTCACTTAAGTTCCTGCACAACAGCTGCTAAAATGTCAACATAAAATGATAGGTAACTGAATAACTGTCAGCAGGAGATAATGGAGGAGACACATAGAAGTCCCATTTCTCAGCACTGATATAAATTATTCCTCACTCCTAACAGGAACAAAGACAGTAAGGTCACTACAGGACAGGCCATGGTGTAACTAACTCCCAGCTGTGTAGGACAAACACGTAGTGTAACATGTACCCTACAGCTGGGAAGTCACTGAGCTTCCTTGCAGAAGAAAGGAGCAGAAATTGATGTAAATCAGGATCTATGGATGAGTTCTCTAGCAGGAAAAGCATCTTTAAAAGGAAGATGGAGAAGTCACTGCCAAGTTCTGAAAGAGGAATAAGCTCTGACTGAAAAGGAGAACTAACATCCTCAGTGTTAAAAAAAAAAAAGTGTTGAGATCCTGTTCAGTTTTGTGTTCCACAGATAAAGTGGGTGTGGAAAGAAGGTAGAAAAACCTTCAAGATTGTGGTTGAATGATGAAACCATCAAGAACCTTTACCCTAACTTGGGATCAGGTCTTTGGGGTTTTAAGAACAACAAGAGGAAGGTACATTGACACCAATTTGTTTCACACTTGGATATCCACAACCGACCTTCCCTATCAGTCACCCTTCAAGATTTCTTACCTCAGGCAAGCACAGGCTGAAGGCTGCACTAGAAAGGCAGCTCAGCTCCCACACCACTGTGAAGTTGTGAAGAATCTGATTCCGACAGTGGCAAAGCTGTAGGGGTCAGAGGTTCTTCTACCCTCTCAAGATATCTACCTCTCCTCACAGGTAACTGCGAGACAATCTGCAGAAAAGCAAAATCGAGAACTAGAGCAAGGAAACACAATCTGTGAGAAGCTACAAGTGCGAAAAACATTAATATACCAAGCACACTTTGAGCAAAATAGATCTATAGACAGCACGAGCAGAATGAGCATATCCCCACTTACATGAGGAAAGTTATCCCATGCAGCGTTACTCTAACAAATATGCTTTCTAGTCTACATATTTTACTTCCAAGACTTGATCAGCAAGCATTTGCAAAAATCCACGAGAGCCCCAAAACAAATATTCTGTTCAAGAGTACATAACTGGTTGCCGAGCCCCTGTCAGAGGTTACATTTCCAAATCCCAACCCTGCAAGCAGGCATTCAGACATTTTGGTGGTTTGTTTTTTTTTATTATTTGCGCAGATAGCATCATTCATTAGTGTCTTGTGTGTACAAGTACTTCTCCAAGAGGAAAAGCTGGCCAGAATAGTTATTACACAGCAGCCCCCAGGCTGACATCTTCCTATACCAGCCTTCTCTATACGGGATTTCTCTGCATCAGCCTGCTGTCCGATAGCTACGACAGCCAGCGTCCTGACACACACGAGGCTTAAATATTTAACGGATCGGGAATCTCTGGGGCAGAAACGATAGCATCTTAGGGCTTGTTTGTAAATTGCCTTGTATAGAAGAACCCCAGATCAGATTGTATAACAATGCAACCAGCAGCAGCCACGTGAAATTTTAATCCAAGGAAGCAAAACGGAGACCAACTTGTTAAACATAACAAAGAAACACAAAACAAATTCTGATGACGCAGTAAGTCAATAGCGCAAGTTTCTGGTTGAGTAAAGGCATCAATGCGTTTTGGAAGGTATTTTAAATATAGCATAATTCAATTGTATGAGACGTGAGGCTGGTCATAAATGCGTTCATCTAAATTTATTGCAGTGTGCCCTAACAAAGCCAACACCACAACAGCTGCAGGGAAACAAAACTGAAATTCAAAATCAAGTACAAGTGAAGGCAGAACATCCACCACTGACTTGAACAAACCAAGCCAATTAAAATTCTGCTGATTTTCACAGAAGTCCTCTGATGTGATGGAACCCACAGGACTCTTAAAATAGAAATATTAATAGCAAGCATTTTACAGTATTGTTAAAATGAGCATCACAGTTGAAAGCAGATGAAAATAGCACAGAGGTAAATAAAACAACTCCAACTTGCACTTGAGGCAGAAAGGGCATCCATCATTTAGGAAACAGGTTTTCCACCAGAAATTGAACTGGATTGTTTTGTGTCAAAGTGTTATTTGATACAAACATAATGTCTGTAACACCATACCTTCCCGTCTGTATTCTCTGCAAGATGACCCCTCAGACAGCAGCGACAGCTCAGTCCTACACTACCGTACATGTTCAGAAACAGCACGAATTACAAGATTTAAGATGATCTAAAGTCAAAACCTAACCTACAAAGCCCTGCAAGGTCCAGAGGACCAGGCTTCCAGCCACGCACTTGTTTGATTTTTTTTTTTTTTTTTTTTTTAATCTATTCCGAGCAAAAGCTGGCTATGCTAAAGCTGACCTGCCAGCCTCATATGCTCAGTGCTGCAGCTGGCAAGATGTCACACCCTAGACCGGGTGATCCGGGCTAGGTCTGGACACAGCCGAGCCAAGGGCATCCTGAGCTCTGAGCACATCCATCGTCCTGTTGACTTCACAGGTACTGATCCCAGGCCAAAAGCCAAGCACTTGCTTATGTAGGCTAAGGAGTTACTGCTCAGTACCTTTTAGGATCAGCCCCCAATGGGTACACTAGTCCTCTGGGCCAGTTTACAACATCTTTTAGGTAGAGGAATAGAAACTGATGGCACCCTAATGAAGTCTTCTCCCAGATTCTTCAAAGCGTGATACTTTGGCAATCACATGCCCAAAAATGCTCCATCTCTTAAGGAGAATCTTCTGAAACCATCAAAATCTGTGTCTTCAAACCTCATATTTGATCAGTGTGCCACCTGAATATAGGAGATAAACCAACTCACATCCAGAATCAAGGGACAAGAGTCACAGTATTAAGATTACTCTGTGTAATAGATCTTAGCTACCAGATCAAGGCAGCAAAGGTTCTAAACATTTTCAGCAAAGACATTTACACACAGAAAAAAGCCAAAGATCCTTTTACCCCATTTTGCTTTTTTAGTCTACCCCTGCAACACAGAGAATGAAAATGCTGCATGATGTTTAAACTGGTTGTTAAAAAAAAAAAGGGGGGGGGACTTTCCACAGTTCCTGCTACAGCAAAGATGGATCACACTTCGCACCTCAGTTAGGCAGTGCCCTTGTAAGATAAGACGGAAATATTTCAATAATGCACAATATCAGAACACTATAGTGGCATCACTGCAGTCTGATTTACTTCTGGAAAAGAGTTAATCAAATAGATCCATTTGTGATGAAGAGATGCACAGGTGAGGGCTGGCACATATTAGCCCCAAACTCAAAAAAAAATTCATGTTATTATAGATTTTTAAATTACCACCAAAAACCTACAAGAGAAGGAATGTGTGTTTCTCCTGCTTCATTGCTAACAGCTGAGGTGCTAGAAGAGCTTTTCAGGGAAAAACTGCACGTTATAAACATACACATCCTCCCCTGAAGCCATCATTGCTGGTTTATCTTCCCCAGTCCCTGAAATGGTACAGCAGTTCCAGAACCAGACAGTAGCACAAGCATGCAAGTAACAAAAGACAAATGACCATAACACTAAATAACTCCACCTAGATGCTTTTAAAGCTTTTGATTCTCCCAGATCTATTGTTCAAGGAAGTTCTATAGTTAGCAAGAAATCCGGTAACATTTCCCAAGGTCCCCTCTGAGCCATCCCAAATTGGAATTTTAATTTCAGTTTTTAATAGAACTAACTGTGCATAGCAGCATACTTCATAATATGAAACAGAAAGCCCTGGATATACTGCTTTTATCAAAAAGGTGGGTTGTTTTTTTTTCCCCTCAAATCCAGAATAAATAAAACCAAGTAAACATAGCATAGCTTTAACCTCCTACTTTGAACATGCAGCATCTTATTTGGTAATGGCTTAAATGAAGATACAGGAGGAAATATGTAATAGCAAAAAAAGCAAACACCGCAAGGGAGGAAAAAAACACATGTATTTAAATTTCAATTTTTCCCTGTTTGTTGTAAAACAGTTCTTGTATAATCAACTGTGCTTATCACCTAATCTACAAAAGACACATTATACACAGGCTTTTTTCTGTTCATTTGAAGACACAATTGGGATGCTAATGTAAAAACAAAGGGCGTTTTCTTCACCAGCAGAACAGAGCTCCCAGACAGCCACTACAGATGCCCCTATGGCTGCAGTTCTGCTGCGGGAACATCTACTGCCCAGCCTGGCACCCGAAATCTGTGGTCATAGCTTGAAGAACCAGAGGAGGTGGCAGGTATAAGCTTTACACAGACACCAGTTGACCCTGGACTGCAGTCATCATTATCTCCAAAACAGCCCTGACAGCTACACAGCCCTTGCTGCCGAGACGGGACATTTTGCAACTAATGACTTGGGGCAGTTGAACAACACGGTTCCAGGATATTTGGAGCTAGCTCGTGCCATCTGTGTGAAGCTGCTTCGCCGAAACCCCAAGTGCAACCTGCAAACTCCCTCATCAGGCTGCTCTTCCAGCCTTGCTTCAAGACAGCACCATCCCAGTCCCCATACATTTTCTTTCCTCTGTTGCTTCCTCCCTGTCCTTAAACATACGGCTGCTATTTGGAAAAATAACCAACTCGTGAAACACCTAGATAATATCAAAGTCTTGTTATCTGTGACTTCTCTAGTGACCGGAGCTACTTCTTGAGAAACAAATGCTCTCCCACGTCCTTGGGGGATTTGGCTGTTGTAGCCTGAAAACACCGGGGGGNNNNGGTGTTATTTTTTTGAAGCATGCTCCATTGCTTAGCAGCCTCCGTAGTCATCTACAGCCAAGTACAGCGAGGCAAGCGTTAAAGGCACTGATAGGTAGGAGCGACTAGGGAAGGGCTAAGCGATGGAAAAAATCCAGGCTATCGCTCTGCAGCTTCTGTTTTCCCCTTTAGAAATCAGAGCACAGTGCAGCACTGGGGTTATTCTATCCGCCTGCCAAATTACCCCTTCAGGCTTTCAAACAGGTATGGGAAAAGACTTCCTATAGGTGTGTTTTGGTGACTCGAACATGAGACTGCTGTCCAGCGTGCCAAAGCACAGGAAAATCCATTTTTCTTGATATGAAAGCTCCTTAATATGACAGTGACATTATCTGGGTCCCATTAACCTTTAGAAAAACGATGTCCTCATTTCTATATTCTTCATATTCCAGCCTAAGTCCTTCTTTTGCCCTCCTTTCCCATTTAAACATGCACTGATAGATTTAGCTGGTGGACTTACTTATTTGGTGGGCAACCTATACAACTGAGACTCTGCCCACAAAACACAGATACAGTACCTCCAAACTCTTCTTCTCTACCGTAACTGCAAACCACTTGGAAACACATGCCAGGCTGCAACACATTAATGAAGTAGAGTTTTACATTAGTGGAAACTAAGGGGAAGATAGGAGAGGGGCCACAATTTTGAAGGTCAGTGCTTTCCACCTTCCTAACTGTGGGATAGTACTAACATATCCAAAACCTGCAAAATACGCTACTGCTGGAGAAGAGGGGGGAAAAAACTTGCAGTATGGTGTAATTAGAAAAGAAAAATGCTCCTCAGAAGAAATGCCCAACTGGCACCAGGGGAACCGTGGGTGTAAAACTCTTAAGTGTTTGAACACCATCTGCAAAGATATTAAAAATGCAATTCCAGGCACAAAAAGCAGCATAACAAATTCAAGAACCTGCCGAGCACAAGGGTTCTGAAATCCTAGCTCCGAGAGGCCAGGAAGAAAAGAGTTGATGAGATGAGAAACGTGTTTCTTGCTACATACGCCTGGTCACCACTGTGAATGTATACAGTTCTAAAAAAAACAAGCTAGTACGAACAAGAAAGCATATTCTTTCTTTTGAGAATCAGTCGAATAGCTGGTTTTGAAGTACTTGTACTTACTGGCAGAAGTTATTTATTGCATACTCTTTTTCGGTATAGAATAGAGTCATTATACAGTAAATATCCTAGTCCAGAAACACATCCAAGCATTTATTCATGGCTGCTCCTGGCCTCCCTCCATTAAAGTTATTTTCCTTAGAGGCAACTCTGCTCTGCACTTCAGACAAACAGTCAGGGTAGTGCACCACCAGCATTGCTGATTTATACATCTTTAAAATTCAGTCCAAGACAGCAAGCACTGGGCTCCAGGAAGCAAACATGGCCTTGATGCAGCTTTCTCTTCCTATTATTTGGAATTTAGAAAGATTCCAATTAAAATTATCCTGTGAGTGCTAAAGTCAGATAAAACGTAAACTAAAAAGCCAGTTTTGGAAGCAGTTACACCTGAAAGACAGATAAACAACAGGCTGTCTGTCCTGCACTGAAGCTGCTCTGAGCTGAAGGTTAGCTACAAAGCTGTTTCAGAAGCAAGCATGGCTAAGCAAACAAAAGATAATAAAATCCCAAAGAATAGATAGTTCCAAAAAAGCAGCAAAGTACCCCTGGGTCAGGAGACTGAAAACAAAAGAAAGAAAAAAGAAAAAGAAAAAAAACAAGCATTGTCCAAATCCCTTGCCTTGCTCCGTGGAGCTGGACTAACAGACATACAGCCTGTGACTGGGAAGGAGGTAGGGGCCCCAAAATAAATCCTCCCTGCTCCCACCTAGGCTCAGACACATCACACCCTCGACAGCCCCAGCCGGGCCAGTAGCCATACGAAACGGACTCCCTCAGAGTGAGCAAGAAGCCCCCAAATTGCTCCACTTGCAGGGCCTGAACACCAGAAGCACCCTGGGGGGGCCACACAAAACACAGCTTCTGCTTTTCCATCAAACCCAGGCAGTGTCATCGCATACAGCAAGTTACCACTGCAGCTAAATCCCATGCAGAACCAACCAAAACTGAACGTACTGGGAGATGTGGTGCAAAAAACATACCTCGGAATAATTCATTGCGTTGGAACAATTTTAAGGTTGGTCATTACATGTTATCTGCATCTCTATCAAGACTCTTGGCTTAAGCATTATTTGGATCTCTAGAAGTATTGCATACCTCCTAACAAGCTAAAACACTATGTGCTATGGCTGTGAAAAATGTTAAGGTCACATTTTAAAACTAGGACACTTGTAACAAAAAGGAAGAATCTCAGATGGTCTATTAAGTATGCCACATTCAGAAGTGGTCCATAAAGACTGGAGCAACTGGATTTAATGGATAATTATTCCCCCCCCCCCTCTCTAAGTACACAAGCACCAATACTGGCAAAAGCAAGCATGACCCTGTACAATGTATAGCACACAGCTGCATTTGTTAACAGGCCAGAAAAATTTTGTTCCATGCCTCTCATATGAAAGATGTCTGCAGAGCAGAGGTTATTCTTCATTCCATTTCCATCCCAAATCCCTGGTTTGGGGGGGGGGGGGGAGAAAGCCTTCTTTAACAGAAATGGCTAAGAAAAACCTCATTCCTTATACTGGTATTTGAGCAAGTATTTCAGCCAAGAACAAACTGTGGCATTTTTGTGAACCCCTGGACTCTCAATAAGGCTTTTAATTAATCAATCACTAATTCATGAAACCCAAATAATTGATTCAGCACATGGCAGCAGCCCCCTCAGAGAGAAAGCAATGAGATCAGCTCGTCTGCTCATACTCCCCACGCCTGGTGAACCTACTCTCCATCACCCCGGGGGTGGTATCCTGAGTAATACCTCTGTGCTCCTCGAAAAAAAGAAGTGGGTACCAGGCTTCGTACTGAGATAGGCTCAGCATTAAATTAGAGCACAGGGATTTGGTGCTAAACTCTCTCATCACTTGCCTGGCTTAGCTGACCTCAGAGCCTCAGCTCTCTGGGCTCAGAGATAAATGGCTTTAAATGTTTCATCCAAATTCCTACAGCTTTCCCTTCCAGGCATACCAGGGCACTTTTCACTGGGATCACCTGTCTTTTCAGCTACCTTAGCAAGAAACTGGATAGTCCACTCGGCCAGGTACTGCCTGCAGCAAATGACCAACATTATCATGTCAGAGCATCTTCTCTCTACTGCTTTCATCAGCAAACGAATGGCTTTTTTCACTCTAAAAATGTAAAGAAGTAGGTATATAGCAAGACTAACTTCCTTTCTGCCAAAAAGTCACCCCGCGGTCTCCGTGGTACTAGCGGGCTGTAAGAGTGGGTGGATGGATGGAAAAACTGGGGCCCTTTGCGGCGCACATCTTGCATCTCTTGCACCAACATTCACTACCACCGTCTTGTGTTGAGGCAGAGAGCCGGTGAGATACGCTGCAAAGAGATGAGGTTTCACCTTGCTTCATGCTTTTCAAGAACAGCGTTGCTCTACGGTCTAGTCTGCAACACTTGCAAGCACCAAGTTATTCTTTAAAAGAAAATTAAACCCCAGAACAACTGCAGGATTTCACTGTCCATTTGGAACTTTGAATTTATAGGGCTGAGAAGTGCTTTTTCCCTCCAGAGACTCAGTTGCCAGAAGGGAGTTGCAACCCCTAACTTGTAAGTACCACAAAAATCTACCGGAATCCAAAAATCCCACTTTATATGCCAAATCCTGTTTCCAATGAACATGGGAAGTTGGTTGCCTGTGTGTAGGATCCCCAAAACTTGGCAAACAAGTTACCTTGGCTGTTCGTCAAGACAGACAGAGAAGCAGCATGAGGATCAGAGTTAAAGAATTAACTCTGGACCAGAGGGAAGCGACTGTCCCTGTGTGGGAGCCACAGCCACAAATCCTTTGCCCTGGGATTTGTTTCGCTTTTGTAATGTACTGAAATAGTTGTAGGAACACTCCTTCCCTCTCCTGAGGGACTGCCTGTGCTCACAGCAGCAAACATGAAAAGAACCCCGTCCCTACCCGTGCCAAAAAAACCCTCTAAACTAAATAATGTCTGTAATCAAGCTGTCCATATAAACAGTGTTGCTTGATTTAATGAAATATTGATGTCCACATATTTGCCTGTGCACAACACATCTGCGGATGCAAACTGTATCTATTCTCAATTGATTGCACGCTGCTTGCTAGTTGGCTTATTCTATCGGAAACTCAGAATAAAGATCATTATTTCAATGAGGGCAGATGACCCTGTTGCTGAGTAGAAAGCGTCAGAGTGCTGTTACATCTACCTGCCTACAGGGCCTTCCTACAACTCCTTCATCTAAATTGGATTTTTTTTTTTTCCTCCTGTTTTCTCACTTTTTTATCCACAAACTAAAACATCAGCAGTAAAGATTGAACTATCCAATTTCTTGCACACTTCAGCTAGCACTGCCCTCCATCCAGGAGCCAGTCCTTGCTGGGCTTACGAAGGATGGGAGACACCCAGCATCAGTTCCTCCCTCGCTGGGAGAGGAAAACTGATGCTGATGCCCAGAATTGCAGTCCTTACTGGGGAGGATGGGAGACCTGTGGCCTATTCCCCATACGCTCACCCATTTGTCAGAGGGTATATACTTACGGATATGACCCAGGGGTCTCCTTTCTCTAGGGAGCACCTGAATAATTCAGCTACGTAGTAATTCTCTTACTATTTGGAGAAATTGGTGCTTAAGTACTCTGTAGAAAGAGCTCTTCCCAGCAAGAAAGGGAGCACGAGAAGCCTGTTTCAGGACTCCTTATGGCCAGGTTCACTTAGAAGTGGAAAACATGCATTCAGAGTGCTCCATCAGGAAGAAAATTAAATTAAATCCTAGGACTGCCTTCACTGGCTGAAGGCTCTACCTGTTGTGTACCTCAATGAAGAAATGAGGGCAGGCAGAAGGAGACCTTCTGGATCATACACATTTCATCACCCAAATGAAGCATCTACTTTGTTATAAGCCACTTATAAAATAAACAAAACTTTTCTTGGGCAGAGAAAATAGCCAGAGCAATCTCTGGACCAAAGGGAAAAATGTCACTGTAGTGATAACAAAGTATTACCAGCCTAGGCAGTGAAACTACCCAGGTGAAATTATCAGATTCCTGGAGGCTGCAATAGCCAACACTTAGGTACAAGCCTTATTGCCAGATAAATGAGGTGAAAGGACCATCACTGGAAGTAAAGTAGCTTTTAGTGCTAAAAAAAAAAAAAAATATTTGGTAAGCATGTTCACTATAGACATCAGCAGAGGCCTGATCCTGTCAATTTTGTACTAATTCAGCTGCTTCAAGGATCAGACCTTGCGGCTATTGTCTCTACCCTGTAAATATGCAAACTGAAAGACTTCCAGACTCGCTAACATATGCAAAAGTAATTGCTTCAGAGACCCTAGATAATGCAAACAAATAACATGCCAATTTAACGTCTGCTTCTCTTGTTTGCAAGCACAAAAAATTGTCTCAGGATTTTACAGCTAACTATCCTCGATACTGAGGAGAAGATTTTTTTAATGAAGTTTTTTGCCAGGTAAAACTATTCTTCCCGTATTTACAGATCCACAACACAAGCTCCCTAAACCAGCATACTGACAAAAGACACACACAAAAAATATACTATGAGCACAGAGACAACACAACTTTCACAGAAGCAGGTTTTAGCAGGTTTTTGCCCATTGGGCCTTCTAATTTCTCAGAGTCAGGTTGGGGGGCAGGGGGGACGTGTTATTGTTTTTTTTTTTTTAAAACACTCTTGAATTTTTATACAGTATATTGATTTAATATATCAAGAAATTAATTTCATAAATATTAAGTGAAGTACATTGTAAACTCTTTACAACTAGAGAACAAAAAGGTATTTTTATCTCCAAAGCTTCTACCAAATAGGTCCTGCTCTAGGGTCACAGGCTTCTGTGTATGCAGACTGTAAAAAAAATGCTTATTGTGTACTGAATTCAAATTGCTTTCAAGTCTGAAATAAAGCTTTGATGCATACACATGCTTAGTCATCTCCTCTCGAATCATAAGCAGAACACAGTTTTGCCACTGGCTTATTTACCTACTTCCAAAACTACTATTAACAGGGGGAAATCCATGTTTCATTATTAAATGACCCAAAAAGTCAGCCTGCTTCCCTGCTCTTCTAGCGTGGCTAAGTCCATATCACATGCCAAACATACCTGCTCCATACAGCCTTAACTGCAGCACATAGATCAGCTCCTCAAAGTCATTATTTGCCAACCTTTAACACATAGCAGGCTCTGACACCACCTTCTTCCTCTACAAGGCATGTATAGTGTTTCTATTATTTAAGGTCAACTCATTAGAGGCAACGACTACACCACTGCACTGTAATTGATAGGTTTTACACATATTTACATATTACTTGCAGCAAGGCACCTCCTGCAAGAGCTTATAACCAATTCCCTCTAAGCATCTTTTATGTTGCACACAGAGCAGCAATCATGAGAAGCCAACACAGGAGGGCATCTGTGACCCACGCAACTGGTCTGGAGTTTTAACACCACCAGCAGCCGGGCCCAGTTTCAAAGAAGTGCAGAGCTTTCATCTGCACCATCACCCAAATCCATCTCTCCCATCTCCCCCAGCAGTATTAAAGAACCATCTTTTATCCTCAGCAGGTCATACTTCACCAATATCACTCTTGCGTGTTCTCCTTTTCGCGGACTCTGACAGAATTACATGTTTTTCTGGGTATGCTACAGAAGGCTTTTTGTTCCTCTTTGCCTACCAACTCCCTGAGTTAGGTGGGACATCTGGCATCCACCCCACATCCTTTCTTTCAATCACAGGTGACTTAAATTCTCTTATCAAACACAAGCCTTGCTGTATGTTATTGCTCACATATTTAATTGCCATGGCCAAAATCGATCAATTAGTGAAAACCCAAAGGTTCAAACATAAAACATGCAAAGCAGGCAAGCTCTGAAAATGCAAAGTTCACATCAGATGAGCTCATCTCAAGGAGCTGTTACACATGCTTACACTTTGTCCCTGTGCTTCCTGTGGGGTTATCAGAATCTGTTTCCATCATGCTCCCTGTGAACAACACTTTCTTTCTTCCTTGGATTACACACCGAGAAATTGAATATACTTTCATATATAAACATCTTATTTCATGTGTAATGCATCTAAACTCACATATTTCTTAAAAAAAAAAAAGCAAAAACCAAGCAAGCAACCAAGAGATACTAGGATTACCTTTGAGACCCACTGAAAGGAGCTAAAATTCAAGCTACAGGTAGTGCAAGCACAAAGGCTGAGCAGGAGGAGATGTCTGCCCCCAATGGCATACACAATTTCTGTGGCCAGAACCCAGCAGTACTGGACTAGGAAGCCAGACACAAGGGTTGGAAAAATGAATCTACATCCCTTTTTTAAGCTTTCACAATATTATTCCCCAGAAACTGTCCTAATAGCTCAGTAGGTTTAAGCTTTCACAATATTATTCCCCAGAAACTGTCCTAATAGCTCAGTA
>JANXJC010000056.1:19607405-19635969 GCA_027564655.1 Leptodon cayanensis
AAAATATGTCAGCAGTAGAGTACTAAAAATACTTAAAAACAGTATCACAGAATATTTCAAACATTTACACTGGTCACCTAAGCACCTCATTCTTCCAAACACTGCAGCTTTCTTATTCTGACCACACAACTGCACTTACAAAAATTCATTTGACCAAGAAACAAACGTAACATTAGCAACAAATAAAGGATAAGTCTTCCCAGACCCCTGCATAAAACAGGCATTTCAGTGGTTATGTGTGGCACTCACACACACATCACTAGGTATATGATGCAGGCAGTAGCTCTTGATGGTTTTGAACTGAATCAATGTTTAAAAAAAAAAAAAACAAAACAACAAATTTAAAAACCCTAGGCTGCCCAAAACATAATTAAACATTTATTATTTCATTACCATCCCCTGATCACTACCGGGGGAAACAAGCAAGTGACAGGAATTGATATTAGATATGGGTCAATACTACAAAAATCAGATCCGGACTTGGAATCCCCTGAAGACTGCAGGGGTGGGATCCCATATTTAATAACAATATACAGCAAAGGCTCTTCTCTTATTTATATGCCTAGGACAGCAGGAAACATTATTTTCAAACCCAGTAGCCTAAATCTAACCCTCTAGTTTTTGAATCAGAGGTCTAACTTCAGGACAAAACAAGTACCACAGATACCAATTTATTTTATCAGCTTTCACTTAGTCTTTCTTGACAAATCTCAGCTGTGAATCACCAGTAAAGCAAAAATGAGCAAAAAACCCTATATTTTCCTCAGTCACTTTCCCTGCCATTTGGCAAGGAGGAGGCCACAGCAGCTTAAGGTATTTTGTTCCAAATGTGGCACGTTTTCGCTACAGCAGCCTGAAGAGGTGCTTGTGCTTGGGATGAACCTTGGTTTATGCTACAGCTGGGATCTTGCAGAGGACAGAGACAAACTGTTCAGCCTTCCGTGCCCAAGGCTTCACACTGGGAGCAGTCATTCGCAGGAGTAAGCCCATTACCTTCAGTTACTACTCAGCAGTTGGAGTATCAGCATCCCACTAAAGCATCTCCATTTTCTACCGCTGAGCGCTCACACGTGCTCACGGAGCCAACAGCTCTGAAAAGTGTGTAATTATTGTAAGTTTATCCCACTGTACAATGTATAGTTTAAATATGTACGGTTGTAAAACTAGAAGACATCCTGAAAATTGCTTCCCTTCTCCCATCTAGCACCTTTTTATACCAACAAAGCCTCGCATGTCATGTAAACTGCAAGTCTACCCTGATGGGTTTTATCCTACAAGATGCCTTCTTGCAGTTTGTTTTCCATTGCAAGGCTAATGGCTAGCATTGTATTTTAATACTTTAATATAAAACATTTCATTGTTTCGTGAAATATTAGAGTCCTCAATGCATCCTTACGTAACTGCTGTAGGTGTCTAGACTGCCTGCTTACTTCAAAACTCCTATGCTGCATAAATTTAGGTTTTCTGTTACTTTTCTAAATACATCGTTTTCTGAAATGCACACCCTGCCTAACATATATAAAAAGACTTTATGGATAATTGTCTTCACATGGCAGCACTCGTACCAGCTGAGCGCAGGGGTCTTTGAGCCCACAGTCCTGCCAAGATTCATAAAAGAATTTAAGGATGCACAGAGTTTAACCTGACTCCTGCAGTACCCAGATAAATATTACATATCCTCCTTTCCGAAATCAGGATATTGCATTATATAAACATGCTCCTTCAGAAGTCACAATTCAAACGCACCCGTGTAGCTCCAGCACCAATTTTAGCAGAAGCTAAAATCCCAGCGGTACTTACACTTGTGCCAATATGAAGCCTCAATGGGACTCTAAGCACATGCTTAAAGCTAAATCCATAGTGGGAACACAGGGACCCATGTGCTCTCCCAAGCTGACATCAGTCCCCTGCAAAGGGTTTGTCTGATCAGGGTCAGCCCATGCAGCAGGGCAGGAGGTTTACTCTGGTTTCTTTCTGGTTTGGGGTTTGGTTTTTCTTAGCAAAAGCAGCTAAGTTTTTTCCCCACATGGAAAGATTTGAACTTCCAAAAGTCTCAAGAGCCTTACCTATCTTCCAAAAAAAACTCTGTTTGCTTGGTACCTCGTTTCCACTTCTTTCTTATTCCCATCCCTAAGGCATGTTCTGCTTTTTTATTGCTAGTAACCCACATGATACTAATTTCATACAAGTTCAGGGAGATTTCGATGGTAAACAGCATAAAGTCCATTAACCACTCCAGACAAGTTGCCAGCACCTGTACAACAACAGGCACCTCACCAAATCCTAAAAGCTTAACAGCAAAAAAATAAAACCAAGGACCTGCTACCATTCTCCAGTAACTACCCACAGACCTCCAGCAGCAGAGCTTCTATCATTCGCTTTACAATCAGCCCTCCAAATATTTTGCAGTCCTTCCTCCCTTCTAAGCTTGTAATGAAAAATGCCACTGAAGCCCTCGTTTTACATATATTTTGCAGGCAAACTTGGGAGCCCTTCTCCAGCTTGATGGAGCACAGGGTGGAAGCACTGCGGTGTCACCCTCAGCCACAGCATACCCGCATCCTCACTGCCAAGACACATCTCATACACGGGGCTGGGGGTTACACATGGACTGCATAGTAACCATTTACACAGAGGTGGATTTCCACCAGGAGAACAAAAATTGAAGAAGCCTTCGGTTTACTTCTTCTCTTGGGTCGTCTCAGTTTTTATCTCTATATGTCCACCTGAAGCGAGGTATGTCATGTTTGCCACCTACGCAGGTTTGCTTATAGCTGTCTCTTTATCCAACACAGAACAGAGAATTTTGTACCAGTCTCTAAAAAGTTTTCCCATGAGTCTGTATTGTAAGTCAGAGAGTGACATCCCTATCCCCTGAGTAGAACAGTTGTAACTTAATAAGATAACCTACAAAGTTCACTACATTTTCTAACCAGCTATAATACATGTGCTGCAATTCTTCTCGACACAACATTGAGCTGCCAAAACCACACTCATTCTGGAGCAATTACACACACAGAGCCATAACCACAGACGCTGTACAGTCACATTTAAAGAACAATCATTTTCAAGGGGCTTTCCCTCCGAGACACAGTAACCTCGCAGAAGTGTTAGACAGCCAATGTTAACCTGGAACCCAGCAAAGTCTCCAAGCCCACAGACATGTTTAGAGACCCCATGTCTGCTCCAGGTAAGGACAACTCATGCTTCAGGAACCCTTTTAGCAATGCAACTCCCATCTGCCCCCCACTACTCAAAGACAACACGGAGGAGAAGGGCAGTACGGATTCAGTGCCTAGCAAGGCAGATAAGACCACTCTCCCAGCACCACCTAAGTCAAACTTTAGCATTGACTTCAGATGCAAAACTTTTCCTCCAGCTCTTCCCTCCAAGGACCCTACAGCACACAGCGTGCTTTGCAGTAACTACTTACTAAAGAACAAACTCACCTTTTGCTCCAGAGCTTGTGGGGGCACCTCCTGAGCTGACAGCACCCTTCACCCTCTGAAAAGCCAGGCTATAGAGCTCCCTTGATCAGGGGAGCAGCTTGTGCAAACACGAAGAACTTATCTCAGCTTCTAGTAAGAGTAACCACCAGACTTGTTACTTACAGATGCATGGAAATAAGAGCTGCTACAGCTGTGTGTGTTTAAATAGTTCATGCCCATTTCACTGATGAGTGATATAAGGAAGCTGGGAGAGTCCTAGTTCTGCTTAATAGGTGGCAGCTGTGAAAGGGTAGGACTAGCTTCATAGGGGAGAGCTGTAGCAACATACCGCCTCCCAGTAATCCAAAAGGGCTAAAAATTAGCTACAAGTCTTCAGAAACCAGGGAACCCTTCCTGGTGCTGCTGCTCTGGGCTAGAGGGCTGCTTGCTTATTCTGGAAGAGTAACACCTCTGAGATTTCTTATCTGGCTTCTTCCAACAAGGCTGACCCACTAAGATAAACTAAAATAGAGACTTTTTTGGCAATCTTGCAGGCGCAGTTTTCTTCTGTCAGCAGCTGCCCCACTTCTTCAACCCCTCCTCTTCATGTACCTTGCTGGAAGAGGGGGTGCAGGTGTCTTAATCCCAACTGCTGAGCTTGTCCTTCCTCTCCTTGGCCAACCTGAGAAGCAGCAAAATTCTGGCCGTTGTCCCGGGGTAAAGCCTGCGTGCAGCACGGGCCTATCGCCCTGATTTCCCACCAGTGCAAAGCACCGCATGGCACAACAGAGGCATGCCGCTGTTTCCTCCATCGCGTCCTTGGCTGTGGGGACAGGGTCCCAAATTTCCCCCCCAGAGCATCAAATTGCTCCCAAGCACACCGCGGTGTAGTACCTCGACCCCTAACAACACACGGGTCCTCCCCATCTGATACACGTACCACCCCTGTCTGCTAAGAGGAGAGTCTCGACGCAGTCCCTTTGCAAAGGATGCTCACGTTTTGCGTGTCTTCTCTTACCACTATAACCTTGGGATGTGTACAGCAAGGAGCACGTAGGACAGTCCTTCAGACCCAGCGTCTGCGTGGCGAAGGTATGCTCTCCCGGCTTTAAAGTATGGGAGTCTTACCTTGTGGGTGTTCTACACCTTCGAAAGTCAAACAATTCATTGTTGTCACCTGAAAATGGACCAAAAAATACAAAATAGGAGGTTCTGACCTGCGTGATTTGTTCAAGATCACGTGGCCAGAGATGAGGCCAGAACTATTAAAGACTATCATCTCCTCTTCAAAAGCACTCTTGATTTAATGAAACCACAAGTTATTTAAAAGCAGTGACCAGAGCCCAGAGTAGCAAATTATACCTACAAAGGTGCCTTTATAAGCCCATCCAGCCCCCACAGAAATCAATAGGGTCCTGCCCATGTTTAGCTCAGACCCTGGAAGCCAGATTACCCTCCTGGCTATGTAGGAGTGATTCTTCACACCAACGCTGTCTGAGCAGGGAAGAGAATGGAAAAATTCTTTCCCCATCAGATGTGCTCCCCGGGCCAAATGCTCCAAGGCGCTCTCTGCTACATGGCACAGCTGCCTTCTGTTTTCCAAAAGTTTGGTGTAAGTGTGCATCCTGCAGGTTAGCACAGTTTTCGCTCCAATTCAGAAAAGTGCCTCTTCCTTATCTGAAAATATGAAAGGTCAAGAAAGAGAAGCAGAAAAATATTAACCTGGCATTAAAAAGAAAAGGAAAAAAAAAAAAAAAAAACAGAGGGAACTCAAAGCCATTTCAGATTTCGTGGATAAGAATGAGGCGTAGAGGCAGGGAGAGCGAAAGCGATGCACAGCCATTCTCCCTGTCTGTCTGAGAAGGCGCTAATTTTTTCTGCGAACACCATTATTCTGTCTACCCCAGTAAGGAACAACACTGTTTCTAGAATTAACAGAGCTCGTTAAAGTTACCTAGAGTTAATGCTGCTGATCTTTAGTCCCCTCCGCTCTAGTTCATAACTGCTGTCGTATGAAAGGCATTTGAGCTGTGAGTTCACTTTTGTCGTATTCCCCTGTAGACAGGCAGTGGCCCTTTTGCAGAGAAACCTGGAACGAACTCTGAGATCCTATTAGGAGTGGCAAAACCTCCCTGGATTTTAACAGGGTTGCGATTTCCCTCATTTTTGCCTCTTCAGAGATTTGCCTCTTCAGAAGGCACCTTTCTGCATGGCAAACCCCCTGCAGAGTTTGGAGGCTTGAGCTGAGCCCCTCCGCAGAATTGGGTGGGTTCCTTGCTTAAGTCCCTACCTACATGTGTTTCTCCTATGAAACCTCACTTTGTTTTGCCTGCTGCAGTTTGAACACCACAGGTAAGGGTCCCGTCAGCCTGTCTCCTTGAAGATTATTTTATTGTCACTTGTCCGGACTGAACGTAGTGTTGGGCTCCCCGGTCCGTGCTTTTATTTCATTCTTGTAGCATATGGCCGTATGTTTTAGTCCTTTCTTCTGCCTCCAGAAATCTTTCACTTTTGACTCCCCCAGGTCTTCACAGGGGATACTTAGGAGCACTGCAAAGATGTGTGAAGGTGCCCCAGCCCAGCTTGACGCCGGGGTGTCAGTGACCGTCTGCCTCCCTGACCGCAGCCATTCCTAGGAGCGTTGTAGCATCTGCTCTGAGAGCAAGGGCCAAATTCGACGGTCTTCATTTGAGCTCAGCTTGCGGGGCCGTCGGTTGTTAAGGAGGACAGATTACCAGCAGTGGGCTTTCTTCTTTCCCTTTTGGGCCCAGCTGGGGGTACAGGAAAGACTCCTGGTGAAGTTAGCAGAGCTGAACCAAGCCCTGGTACCAGGAGGGATTACACACCGAACAGCCCCTGCCTTTTAATAACACCACCAACTCTATGGGCTCATATAAATTTTCTAGTATGCAATTTTAACAGCTAACAAGCCATATCATTTTTATTACTGAGACAGTAATAACAGTTTTATTAGTCTTAAATGCTGTGCTGGCAGGCAGAGGATTTTCTCTTCTGCAGAGCATCTCTTGCTCACAAAGTCTATTGTCTGCTGATAGATAAGTGAGAGCTGCCCGCGTTTGGAGTGATCACGGTGAAGACATTGGAGACAGCAAACAAGAAAAAAAGTGAAGTGTGCTTCAATTCAGAAACCTGAATTAATCAGAACTAATTTGTTCTGCCACCCCACCTGATCCACGTTTCAAGTGACACAAGTTCACAATAGATGGACAAAAAAATTCTTTTCAGAAATAGGAAATGTTCGCAGACTTCGAAAACTAGAGCAGACTTTTTAAACAAGTACATGGCACAAGGTACAATGAACTTCCAGACGTGGTGCAAAACTGCAGCACGAGAAGACGTATTATTCCAGACAATTATTTCCAGGAGCTCTTCTCTGGTCTCTGCTAATTGCCATAATGACATCTGCAGCTCCAGCATTGCGTCATCACCTAACACCAGCATTTCCCACTTCCCTCTCCTCTGCACGGGCAGGGCTCATTGGAAGATCTTCTTTCTCCATTCCCCAAAAACCCACCGCTCGTGGACCAGCGCTGTATTGGGTTTGTGCAGCAAGGTTTTGGTAGCTGGGCAGGGGGAGTTACAGGGGTAGCTTCTGTGAGAAGCTGCTGGAAGTTTTCCCTATATCCGACAGAGCCAACACCAGCCGGCTCCAAGACGGACCCGCCGCCGGCCAAGCCTGAGCCAATCTGTGATAGTGGTAGCGCCTCTGGGAGAACATTTTTAAGAAGGAAAAGAAGTTGCACGGCCTACAGAAAAGGCAGCCGGAGAGCGAAATGAGAACCTCCAAGAGAAACAACCCTGCAGACCCCCAGGTCGGTGAAGAAGGAAGGGAGGAGGTGCTCCAGGCACCGGAGCAGAGATTCCCCTGCAGCCCGTGATGAAGACCATGGTGAGGCAGGCTGTGCCCCTGCAGCCCAGGGAGCTCCACGGTGGAGCAGATCTCCACCTGCAGCCCGGGGAGGACCCCACACCAGAGCAGGGGGATGCTTGAAGGAGGCTGTGACCCCCGTGGGATGCCCACACTGGAGCAGTGTGCTCCTGAAGGACTGCACGCCGTGGAAGGGACCCACGCTGGAGCAGTCTGTACTCGAAGGACTGCAGCCCACGGAAAGGACCCACGCTGGAGCAGTTCGTGAAGAACTGCAGCCCATAGGAAGGACACACGCTGGAGAAGTTTGTGGAGGACTGTCTCCCATGGGAGGGACCCCAGGCCAGAGCAGGGGAAGGGTGTGAGGAGTCCTGCCCCTGAGGAGGATGAAGAGGCAGAGACAGCATGTGATGAAAACCCCATTTCCTGTCCCCCTGAGCCGCTGGGGAGGGCTGGGGGCGGGGATAGGTAGAGAATCCAGGAGTGAAGTTGTGCCCGGGAAGAAGGGAGGGTGTTTTGAGATTTGGTTTTATTTCTCATTACCTTACTCTGGTTGCTTGGCAATAAAAATTAAGTTAATTTTCCCCAACTTGAGTCTGTTTTGCCTGTGACAGTAATTGGTTGAGTGATCTCAATAAGTCCTTTAAATATATTTTTCTCTCCCCTGATCCGGGGTGGGGGGAGATAGAACGGCTTTGATGGGCACCCAGCCAGAGTTAACCCACCAAAGTCTCTTTTTTGATGCGCCGCCCGGGAATCGAACCCGGCTCGCAAGAATGGGAATCTTGCATGATACCACTACACCAGCGGCGCTCGCCTTTGGGAGATGCCAGCAGGGAAGGCAGTCCTGGGGACAAGCTGCTGGGCAAACTGGTCACCTCGTAGATACTCACTCTCTAAAATGGACCAGATAACAAAAGAGGAGACAGGGAAAGAATGAAATAAACGTTTTCTCTTTTATCAGAAAGTTTCGTCCAACCAGCCTACAACAGTTGCTTGGGGAGAGAGAAGCCCGTGCCGCATTACCAGAAATCAAAAAGAAGTCACTCTAGAAAGGAGCAAATCAAGCAATAACAACAAAACCGGCAACATGAGGGAAGACCCTGTTAGAATAAATATTAAGTAATAGCCTGAGTCATCTATTATTGTTCAAGTTATTTTAAACTAACTTCTCTTGGTGTATTAAAACCTGCTAAGACTCCTAATTTTTGTACACGTATAAATCATGTTAGCTTGCACACGTCAAGGTGAAATGAGAAACCTGTCCTTGGGAACCTTTTTTCTCTCAGTCTTACGATACATAACGCCAGATGTTCTCACCGCGTCTAACGTTGCTAAACAATTGGGGAAAGGGTAGGCAGTGTGCTAAAAAATACACAAACACATCTGTAAACATGCATTCACTCAAAAAACAAACTTTAATACTCTGGAGTAGCATATCCTAAGGCAAGCCTGACTTTTTTACCGCAAATATGGTCAGAGAGACTCGACAGCAGAGTTAGCAAAACTTCACCAGACTGCAGCCTCCAGAAGGACTTCTTTTCTTCCAATTGCACCTTTGACTTCTTCACAGAAAATCTGATTTCTCACTATCTTTCATGACGTTTCTTGCTGGAGACCGACGCGCCTTGCCCTCATTCCCATTTACAGACACCCCTTCGACAGCCCTCTGCCAGCACAGAATGCTTGTGGTCACTCGCAATTATATTGCACCTTTAATAACCTGAAGGTTTAAACCAAATCAGAAATATGAAGCCAAGACTTTTTTCCGGTTACAACATGAATATATTTAAAGGAATATATACCTAAGAGGCTATATCGAGTTCTTTCTAAATGGACCCTGTAATGTCACAGTCAAGCCTCATAACTTTTAGAAAGTTGATTTAAATTTGACTGCAGGAGGAAAAAAAAGGCTCATTTTAAAAGGGAGGCTTCCTTAAAACTTACCTACAAAGGAGATTTCTGTTTCTTTAGGTGTTATAAGTGTGATACAATAACAAAGAACATAGATTGAACTAAAGTTGAAGCAGACTGAAAAACATTAAAGGAATCTGTGCCGGGCTTTCTGCCAACAGCATGCAATGGCAGAGAGCAGGAGGGTAGCAACAGAGCCGGCAAAAGGTGTCGGGGCTAAATTTCTGGAAAAGAGAGCCTGGCTATGAGAAAAGTTCAAATAAGAAGGAAAGAAGCTAGAGGAGAAGACATCAAAAGTAGCAGAGGACAGCTTCTGCCTTTTCGGTGAACTGACAAAGGGGCAAGTTATGGAAGAAAAGGTTAATTTAATTAACAAAATACTCAGGTGCAGACATGACTTCATGTCTGCTGGCTGACAGGAAAATAAAAACAATTTCTGATCAGTTTAACATAACCTTTTCAGTACTAAAAGGTGGTGTTTTATCTTCTTGTTTGTCTCTTTAGCAACTGACGATCACCCACTGCATCTTCACTATCCGTTCCCCGAAATGTCTGGTCTGTGGTTACGTGGTTTCCATAAGTAATTGGCTGACCTTTACTTCAAGAACAGGAGTGCAGCAGAGCAACGAGAGCATTTAGAAAATACAACAATGCATGTAATTGAGAGCTTTAATTGGGAAACAAAATTGTACGTATGTCCCCTATGCCCAGATAGGATGAGCCTGAAGTCCCTTGCATCACTGAGCAAACTCAATCTATTCCTGTCGGGATGTGGGGAAGCCCCTGTCGTCGTCTCCAACCTGCAGCACGGGAAAGTAAAATATTTAGAATAATCTTGCCTTTGGAGCCCTCTGCTGCAACCTTTCCTTTAGTCTCTTTTCCCAAGATCAACACGAGCTAACACCTTGTTGATGGCCCTTGGTTCGCCTGCTCACCCGGGTGGGGAAAGCACCTCCTCCAAGGGATTTTCCTTCCCAAGGAAGCAGTCGTTTTCAAAAATGGACATATTTGGTGTTGACCACAGGCACCAGTGAGCAGCCAGGAGTCAAAAGGACCTCGCTGAGGAGTGGCAAGGGGAACAGCCGCAGGAGGTCGCTGCACCCAATTCCTGAAGCAGTGCGCTAATCTCAATATACAAGCTATCGTCACCCTCACAAACACTCATCTAAGACCAAAATCATACATTATTTAGCAATTTTTTCCCAAAATGGTGATTAAAAACAATGATCTAAAATTAAGAAGATTGATTCCTAAAATACTACTCCAGGCACGACAAATAACTCGCCCATCTGAGCAAAAACTAGAGCATATGGTATGAGTCAAGAATAAACTGGCAGTCTTTAATACATATTCTCATTTGAAAATTGCATCTGTGGTTTCCTGTATATATGTGCTTTTGTCATGCACAAACCTGACATTACATTTTTCTGGGAACCAGTTAACACCAACAACCACTCCAGTGCCTCTGAACCCTTCTAGAATTGCTTCCCCACTTGGATTATCCAAAGAAATTGAAAATATTTACTGCAGTTATTTCTGCCTTACTTAAAAAAAAAAAAAAAAAAACCTGCTTCAGTCTGTTTGTTTTTTATATGGTTCAGGCTAGAGAAGCACCTGCTATGATCAAGCCCATCTTCCTCATGGATTTGGAAAGCTCATCCCATGGAATGAGCACCTTCAGCGACACACCGCGGCGATGCTCCCCACAACAAAGAGCACTTCACACTGCAGAGGGACACCTGGAGTCTCCACTTTGCAGACTTTCCTTCTAAAGGAAGCAACATTCTTTATTTATTTACTGCATCTCTGCTTTTTTTTTTTTTTTTTTAAAAAAGACCTTAAAGATGCTACTTATTGCCTATGCTGGGAACCAGTCCTTCCCAAGCTTTCTCTGTAAATCCACACACCTCACCTGATTCTTTGAAACTCTAATTATATAAAAGAAACTGTGGTTGTAGGGGCTGCCATCCCTCCCAAGAAAAGACAAGACAAATTCTTCCGATATCCAAAGTTTATCTGTAATGTTGATAAATCTCATGGCATTTATTACATGTTATATAACAACATTTGGTATATATGTTCTTTAAAAAGTTAGCTCCTGAGATGGATCGCATGAGAATAAGTACTGTTCCTAGAATCAGAGAAAATGAAAATATAAATTCTAAATATTCAAAGCATGAAGAAAAAAACCACTCATTTCTTCAGTTCATTGTTTTAAAATCATAATTTTCATTTAACTTCCTAACCAAGAGGAAGGAACAGGGGAGAGAGGAGTAATTTTAGGCTAATATTCACAGCTTCTAAAAGCCTGGAACTAATATCCGAATGGCTCCTGTGTTCCAAAATATTTCTGAATTTAAAATTGGTAGACAAAGTGTGGAGACTTTATCTGCAAGCAACACTGTGCGAAGAACAATAGTTCTTGGCAAGTAATAGTTACATTCTTTGTGGAAAAGTAAGAGCCTACTGTTATCTGTAGCCCAATCTACCGTCGTCACTCCAATGATACTGAATTTTAGAACAGTCTCTTTTTTTTGTTTTAATGAAAAAATTTTTAACATTCCGCAAAGCTTGGTGGCATTGTCATTGCAAACAAAATCCAATACCTAAATTATACATGACCTGCTTTCAGCAAGAATGTTTTTTGTTGCTACAGAAGCCAAAGCACAGTGAACGCAGCTGGCCAACAGCTCGTAATCATGCTCCCAGAAACTAAGGCAGGGTCCGTTTCATAGAAAAGGACCTATCATAACATGTAATTGAATACAACATTGCATACAGGAGCTATACATGCTGCACATTTAATGCTATGTAACAGCTACAGATAAGTATTAGTTGCTTTCCTGTGTTGAACAAGGAGATTAATGCTGGAAGTCCCGGTGGCAAACAGCAAGTCATAGCACTTATCAATAAAGTGCAGAGGTCTCGGCAAGAAGCGTAGGATAATTATACTGCTGTCATACTGTGAATCAAAAGCTAGGGATTTTAGCACATCATCACCAATAAAAATGTGGTTTCTTACGGTAGTCTCCAAAAAGCACTAATGCCTATTGCACTCTGTAGCTTTGATGTTGTTTTCAGACACAAAAGCAGTAGCTTTCCAAATCAAGTCTTAGCTCCAGCCCTAATGACCTGCATTCGACTTTATTCACTGCTTCCACAAAACAATTCCATTTAGTTGTATTTGCAGTCAAAAACATGAGTAAAGGTTTTTGAAAGTGATGTTGGCTTCACTTACTTTAATCACAATATTCATATGTTTTACATTACCTTGTGTGTCGTAAAACGGAAGTCTTGCTTTGGGCAGCAGCAGAATTCAGCTTCTTGGGAAACTCTTCCATTGCACACTTGCTATTTCGTATCGTAATAGCGTACGTTGAAGATGACTGTGTACATATCGGGTCACTAAAAAGTTCTTTCAAGGCAGAAAAGAAGCGGGAGGTTGCATTGAAATTTTTCAATTTGTTATCAAATTTTAAGTACTGCGCAGCTCAGAAGTTACACTACATATGAAGGGAAAAGATTCACTCTTTTTCTTTTCCTGTAAGAACACAGCCCCCTTTTCCTAAAAAACCCCAAAGTGGAGAAGAAAACGAACTCCTTCTTACAAGGACAATGGTGAGCAACGTAACAGCTGCAAGAAGTCACTATCTCCTCAAAGCAAATTTTTTAAAAACAATATTGCAGGGGTTCAAAGACAAAGCTTAAACATTTCTAAAAAAATTAATTATGTCATCTTTTACCCCCAAACCTCACTGAATAACCTTCAGGATAGGGAAAGACAAATGTGAAGCATAGCACACCATACACGTGAAACAAAATGGTGTTTTCTATTAGAAAGACTGGAGTCCCGGCATCTTGATGGAGAAGCAAAACAAAAGTACTGCAGATTCTGTGCTAACTTCCTTGTATTGTAAGACAGAGATTTATTTATCATCTCTGACGAGCAATGCTAAGACAGTCAGACTTCAAAGAAGAAAAGGAAAATTTAACAACGACTAACACCCCAGGTAAATGTCCTAAATGGCTCCTGCAAACTGAGAAATCATGTTTCTGAAATATTTCACAATTGCTTACTGTTGGAACTTGACTTTCCCCTTTTTTAAATGGTAAAGAACATTCAGTTTTAACTTTGGATGATGGTTTACTCTTAAACCCTAGCTGCACCATGTTCTCTTTGGTACGTACTCCAGCGCCAGCAAGGCACAAGCAACGCCTACTTACTATTAACATGGACATCACATTCCAGAAATAAAAATAAAATTAAAAAAAAAACCAACAAAATTAGGCATCATCATCACCATTCTTCCATGGGTTATCTTATATGTACTGATCCCCAAGCGAGCAACTGCGTAAGACCTTGCTTCTACCGTGTGAGAGAGGGAAACTGCGTGGTAGGGGCCAGGTGCCAAATCCGGGCTGAAAGAATGAAAAAATGAAATCTTTTGACTTTTGCCCCACCCCGCTTCCTCTCTTTGTGTTTGGTTACTGGATACTGAGCCCGCTGTGCGAGGATGTAGCTGCTCGTCCGCTATAATTTCAGTAAGACTTCCAAGGATGGTTCCCAAAAGCCTGGGCAATACCAGCTGCCCGCCACAACCTTGTTTCTCGTGGAACGCATTCCTTCAAAAATGTTAATTACGGATCCCCTCTCATGGCTTTTCTCCACTGACGTGGGCAACTTGCATGCGCGCAAAAAATGAATGTCAATAATCATACTTTTCGTATGTAGAGCTTCAAATAGCAAAGGAAACAGAGAACAAACTCCAAATTTCCTCAGGTGACCCGACCCCCCTTTATCACTCCAAAAAACTTATGCCAATTAGCATTAAATATAATATCACAAAGAAACTCTTCTCTAATAACATTAACACAATTTCAGCACCTTTCAAAGAAGAATTTTGTTAGAAATTAGTCACTACCAAAGGCATTTGAGCACAATTTTTTCAATAATACATACATCCTATGGCAAAGTCTATATGTGAAATCTGCTTTTCTGGAGGGTGGCATTTGCAGACAAACAGCTGTTGAATTTTTTTGGCTGACCTCATTTTGATTAAAGGATCCACAATAAGCTGTGAATATTTATTATGATAATTTATGTGGTTTGTATTTTAGCGACTATCAAGTGCTAAGAGAGCAGGATAGACACTTTGTTATAAATACAAATCAAATTCCAAGACTAATAAACAAAGTCAGTAGGATATCGTGTAGAAAACGTAATCAAATAATATTCACTACCTTCTCCTAAACCTCCCAAGTGGCTGAAAAAATCGTATTAGGAAGGAGCAGTGCTGATTTACATTCACTGCCCATCCTTGCTTTTTCCCACCCGAACTCGTCCGCCTCGTTCCCGGAGTGCTTCCGTAGGAGCTCCTGCCTCCCGTTGGGTATCAAAGGGAGTCAACAAAGAGCAAGGCCACGTCACCGTCTCCCAGTTGCTCACCTAAGCGCGGAGAACTGCACTGGGAGCCTACATTTGCGTGCGTACTCGTACGGACACGCTTGCAACGACGCCGTCCCCTTGCGTTCCCACGTGCGGGGGCTCACGAGGCAGCATCCCAGTGACTTCCCACAGCGCTCCGTGTGGCGCACACATTAGTTTGAAGCGGACATGGTAGCTCGTATGAAAAATACCTCCTCGAAACGTGCCAAGTGTGAATTAAACACCAACGCATTCACGTATATTTTTTTTTTCCTACAAAGGTAACTACTATTTCTTCTCCCCAGTTTCTGGAAATGAAATTACTATCAACTATTTGACCTTCTGTTGCTGTTGTGCATCAGCACAAAGAGCTGTTTCCCACTTCAATTCTGGAAACCGGCGCGTACAGAGGGGTTTTTGCTAATTGTACCTCTTACCAAAGGGACTGCTGGCAACCCAGGCAGCGTTCTCTCTGTGGCCTGAAAGGTTTTTCTCCACAGCTGGAGGGAGTACCTCCCCGCCCATTAATTCCAGAATGAAATTAAGGGCATCCTCGTTCACAGGGTAAATCCTACATAACAAAAATTTTAACATTTTACACAATAGCATAAAAATGGTAACAGGAACAATACATAGAAAGCTTCGCTATTTTCTAACAAATCCTTACCAATCTACATCTTAAGGACAGAAAACCATCAAAGGCAATTCTGAAGTAATTTTGACAGCATAACCCTTGCTAATGCAATTAGATCTTCCTCCATTAATTTTTAAGAGTAAGTTAGACTGGAAGAAGAGTTATCTGCTTACAAATGTACGTGTCTCAGTAGTAGGCAGCACCCTCCTCTGCAGCATTTTGTTATTCCACCTAAGCTCTGATAAGGTCTCCTGGAAATGCTTACAAAGCCCTGGCAACATCACATCTGGAGAATAAATAAAAAATAAAAATAATTTTAAAAAAGCAACTATATTTAGCTTTTTTTTTTTAATTAACAAGTGTTTCAAACTCTCTTTCCAACAGACATTGCGCTTGTACATATCCCAAAATTGGTCTGACTTACGTTTCAAATCATTATAACATGTGAAGAACTTCCAGCAATAGCTTAATTGGGTAAGCAGGTAATGCAGCAGGTATGAGCAACCGTTACAGTATTACGTACGATAAAAAGCCGTGTAAGTTCCCAGAATAGCTTCCTGCCAAGATATATGCATTCCTGAATTCCCATCTAAACGGGCAATTAAATGCTCTAAGTGCACAAAAATATCAGACCAAAAATCTTTAATAATTGGCTTTTTTCAAGAGAGTCATGTCAAAGGTTAATTCTATGCACTTTCTAGTCTGGTTTTTAAAAATTATTTCCATTTTCAACTTTAAGGGACTTTGTGTTTGACTGCAACCAGCAGAAAATCATTTTTTTTATACAATTACCAAAAAAGCATACAAGGGAGAGACCCGATTGCCTAGCTCTTTTTAAGCAAACGGTGACTTTGCTTTACCACTAGTGACAGTGCCATTAAAACCAGCAGTGCACTAGACTGACCAGGACATCGTTGTACAACTGCTTCGCACAGTGAGCCAGAGACAGTTAATCAGCCGTGTGCATAAATGTCATTTATCATCTATAATCGTCCTGGTATTTTCCAGGATGAAATAGCTAATACTGCAGCTGAGCTTACAAAAATATCAGTTTTCTAGATTATGATATGATAAGCACTATTTTAAAAAGCAGATTTTTCAACAAGGCGAGCAATCCGTATAAAAGTGTTTGTGGATTACGTAACAAAAAATTAAAAAGCATTATATATGCTATAAATGGGCAGCCAGGTATGGTTGTTGTGGAATTGCAATTGTGTAGTACGGTTACTTTTGCAATTACACTTAGTCTTCTATATATAAATATGATCTACAAAGCCACAGATATACCAAGCTTTAAGTATACTCCTCTGCTTAGAAAAGCGTGAATGCCAATGAACGACAGCATTTCACCAGATGCAATTAAACCCACAAAGAGCAGAACATCAAACTCTTATAAACATTTTTTAATGTAACTTTTAGCTAAAAAAGGTTTTATTGAAACACATTTTGACATCTTAACGGTATCCGAAATATAAATCAATATTTAAAACTAAGTAAATCTTAAAATCCTGCTCTTTTCATATAGTTAAGTAATAACTTTAGTGACATTATACATCTTAAATCACGTTGGTAAAAGCTCATAAATATGGAAGTCTAAGGATCTTCTCATGGATAACAAAAACCAGAAGAAAATACAAATACTCTCTAATTTTAAATACAAGTTTAATTCTATAGGGCCTAATTAAGAGCTAAACATTACCACACAGTTATGTCTGTGGGGGAAAAATACAAAAATCAGACTGGTATTTTTGCCTTGTTGTTTTGTTTCACACGATCTCTAACCGTACCCATTTCCTTCCCTCCTAACCTTGACGCAGCTTCACTTTACTTTCATCTCCTATCTCTCCAAACCTCCTTCTACGCATTCGAAATTATTCTTGTTGCTCAACAAAATTTGTGGGCGAATACGAGACGTTCACTGTAAGAATAGAGAAGCGATGCTTTTCTCCGGGGTAGTAGTAAAAGAGTTTTCATTACAGCTTTCTTCCTAAAAAGGGGGAAGAAATATATTTTGCCGAATCTAGCCTTCACCCATTAATTTTTTTATTCCAGATTTTCTATAACCCTCACCAAATCTGATCATGGTAACTAATTATCACCTACCATCCTTTGAAAGCACATGTTAAACTAGCCAGGTAAGAGCTTTGGAGATTAGCATACCGTATTTAAATAAGCAACAGGGTATTATCTGCTCACCAGGGTCTGCACAGTAAATTCAGCGGATTAAAACCACCCGACAGCAGATAAGGCAGCCGTTCCTCGTGCTCTTCGTGTGCTTCAACTGCGTAACTGAAGCAGCATCAGAATAGAGTAAACTTTTCATGTGACGAGGAATATCCTAAATTAATCCAAAGTAGGGTGATCGCATGTTTCAGGCGTATATACATTAAATCAAAACCCAAGAAACACAAGGAACAGCACATCCTCTTGGTACACCACAGAAAGCATCTGCCACTTCACTTCTGCTAAGCACCGCTGAGAAATTAAGTTGCCTTTACCAAAGACACCCCCCGCCAAACCACAGAAAAACCCACCCAGGCCTCATGACTGCCGTTATTTCTAGGCAGCATCAGCTTAAAATAAAAAAAAAAAAAAAGTTTCGAAGACACCAGTCCTTACATTGAACGTGTTTGTTGGGTTTGGGGCGGGTTTTTTTTTTCTTCCCTCCCCCCCAAAAAAATCCCTTCAGTTCCTCGCCTCTGTAGGGCTGCGGTGCCGGCTGTGCTCACCTGGTGTCTGAGCAGGGCTGCCGAAATTCCCACTCCCCACGTGGGATACACGGAGAACAGAAACAACGCCGAGTCCTCCTTTGCCGGCAAACCTCCGTCTCCGTATCCCAGGGATGCTACCACCATTCCTTGCCTGCTGCGGGCTTCTCCTCGGCAGGCAACGCCGCGCCAGCTTGCTTAGATTTCGCCTTAAAACTGTGCCACGTGGAATATCAAAGCATTGCGTCTCAGAAATAGGGACTGTCCTAATTACTGGGAACTTTTTTAGGATTTGCAGTCAGCTGTGTTTGTTGTTCAGCTCCGCTGAACTTCAATTAAAAAAATATAATTGCTACTTTTAGACTTTGAAGAGAAAAAAAAGATATTGAGATCATTTTACAGGCTTGCAATTAAAGTGGTGGAGTTTAAGCGCACAAGAGCTGTCAAGCAAGAGCTCATGATTTTAAGTACGATTTCTTTCTACCCTCAGTTTTGTAACCAGACCTACAGACCAGAAGGTCATACGTTCTCACAAGGCCACTGAATCCCCAGAGCCTACTTTAACTCGCACAGTAACTCCTTCCTTCGTGCCCAATAAAGGACAGAAGGACGCTGCCAAAATAATTTGCTTTCCTTTGCCCTCCTTGCAGTTAGCAGCAAATCACATTTCAACATTTTGTTCATTATTCTGCATTAATGATAATACAATAACAGAGGAATTTCTGGCCAATAATTGGTGTGTTCCTTTTTACTTAGTAATTCCACTACACATCACTTCTGTGAAGCGATCTGGAAGCTACCAGCCTCAGCTATAGCAAATTTTTACTACAGTTATCAGGTCCCTCTTTCCTAAATTATTGTATCATACACCAAGAGCAGGACAGAACATGCTGTCCAGGGATGTTTAAAGACACTTTCCAGGAGTTTGCAGCAAAAAATCATTAGCAATAAATCCTAAGCCTTCACTTCACTGCAAACCTCATGTCATTTACAGGAGATGTGGTGAAGCCCGTTCTGTTTATTACTGAGATCGGCGAATTTACGTGCGCAGTCTGGGATGTGGATGAGCTCCTGCCTCAAGCCGCCCGCTGCCGCTCGCAGCCCGAGCCCAGACGCTCCGGGCTGCTCTAGGCACAGTCAAGGGGATATCCTTCATTTTAAAAAACAAAAAGCAAAAAAAACCGCACCGTCCCCTTGCTGATTTTTTCCCCTGAAAGAAGCCCTTTTAGTTGAAGTGGGATAAATTCAAGCAAAATGTTACCGCGGTCTCTTTTCTTTTAGGAAAATTGCAAAAATGGCGGGTTATTTATTAATTTCAGGTACTATCCCCAGCCTGATTGCCAACATTTGGTAGCACTTTTAAAATACTTCTTAAACCAACTGTAAGAATGTGCAACCCTATTAATTACCAGCCGGTAATTCTCAAGAATATTTGAGTGAAAAGCAATCATATTTATTTAGAAGCGCTTTGTCTCATTTAACATTTGAGATCAAAACATACTCCCTATCCACTAAAGAAATTTCAAAAACAACTGAAAACTTCAGGAAAGAATATTCCAGCCACACTAATTCTTTCAAAGGCTTCCCTCAGCGAAAAGAAGTGCACCACCTCAAGACCACCATTTTTAATGAGAACAGGTTTTTCTCATACCAGGTAACTTCTCAAATCGCCTCCCCACGTCTACTCTATTTTGGCCTCACGTAGTTATAGGAGTCAGGTTGCAAGAGGCACTTACTTTAAATTTTAGTATTTTGGCTAAGGAGCTCTGCAGATAAAAATGTTCTGGAATCTAATAACGGTTAAAGTGTTGCTTGCTTAATTTGAATTTTCTTCCTTAAATAAAGTAAATCAGAGCCAGTCACATGTGGAAGAGAAGAAGAAAAAATGAGACACTGAAATCAGGATTCACAAATAAAAGTAAGCCATCCCTGAGAGCTATGGTTTTGGATCAAGTGGATAACTTGTTGGTATTTTATGAATAGAGGATGAACTAAATTCACTGCTATCAAAAATTCATGAGACACTGTGTTAGGATTTGAGTTTAAAGAAGACTTAAAAGCCTTTACGAAAGTGTTTTCCTTCCTGAGGCACACTGGCCACTTGTGTTACTTCACTTCATAATGCTGAGAACTGTCTGTAAAGCATGAACTAAATTGAATTCTGGCAATATACTAAATGAAAGATGGCAAGTAGCCAAAGACAAAAAAAAAAACAAAAAAACAAAAACCACAAACTTCCAAATGTATTCTCTACTACTTGAAAGTTCCTGTTTTCTCTGTTGTTTCCCAGCATAAAGCAGTCTCACACACATGGACTCAAGTTGCCATCAAAACCTGTAAACTCATTGATGCTATAGCCTTAGGCAGTACGCAAAGCTCAAAACTTCCAAGAAGCGGCTGAGATTTGATGCTACATCTTGATCCGAGCTGTGACAATATTTAATCCTTTAAATAATATTTTATGCATTGAACCTGTTTGGTAGGAGGACAAGGAGAGCTCAGAGAGAGTAACATAAGTTTTTTTAGAATAATACCGTACTTTGCCATGAATTAATTCCTGCAGAGTTAGGAATGAGAATCTGTAGTACTAAAGGAAAAGGCAATGATAAGGACATGAAGGCAGCTCACTGACCTACCATATGTATGCATATATATTCAAGAGTAAGGCTTTTATATTCTGTTCTTTTTCCTTGGCAGTTATAGGCATTGCATTATAAAACAACCATTATTTTATGTTCTGGTGTACAGCAGGGGGGCGTGCACCACATGCCATGCAAAAAAATGCCTTGGGTCATGATCTAAAAGAATTTATCATTCAATAATTTCAAGTCCTCATTAGAGTTATTGCATTGAACTGATATTCTGCTTGCATGGCACGGCGGTCTTGTTGCGAGAATAATGAAGCAGGGAAGGTACGAAACATGGGGGGGCAAAACTTTAGTTATAAAAGTATGTCTAAAACTTAAATAGCTTTGTTTCCATGCACAACACTGGCATGCGGAGAAAGTAAATCAGTGTTTTTCAATAACTCGTCCTTACTGAAAAGAATCTAACTAATTAAGAGCCCACTTGATTCAATTACAGCATCAAGCCAAGTTCCCAGAAGACAGAGATGGGCTGCTACGGCCTTTTGAAAGCACAAAAACTAGACTGCAATCATGTTGTACAAGACTCCTCTTCAAATTGCTGAGCTTCCCAGAGGAGGTTTCAGCACGGTTGTTTAGCTCCTGCGCGTGACCCCAACCCCGCACATCATCCAGGTACTAAAGGCGTAACTTTGTCATCTCAAGAGTTAAGGAAGAAGGGCAGGAAAACTCTGCACATGAAACCAAAAGAAAAAAAAAAAAAAAAAGAAAGAAAAAGAAAAAAGGCAGAATGAGGGCCAACACAGTTATGAATAAATTCAAAATGTAAGAGGTAAGCTTACTCTTTTTGAAAAGCTGCACACCTGAGCACGTGATCTGCAGCCAGAGGTCAGGCACTTTTGAGCATCTGGGCTGGAGTCTTCTTTAAGTAACATTTCCAAACATTCTTCATCACCACCACAAACTGCGGAAGACACGGGGGCTCACTTTTTCTGCTCCTTTGTCACAGATCTCCTCAGTATTAACAACTCCAGAATACTGCGAATATTTCAAGTCACTAATTATTTGCAAGACATTATGGAACATTTTCTGGTCATTTCTCATACGGTCATTAAGAACAAAAATCCTACCTATTTTTTTCCACTACTCGGTCTGCTTAAAAGAATAGCATTTATCATTCAATAATATGCTCATAACAAACGCTGTGCTTTGGCACTGCTTTGCATCGCTGACTGGCTGTATAAATTGCCACGTCCAGGCTCAGGTGCCTCTAAAATCTTGTATTCCATTATCCTAAGTAGGCAGGCAAAAAAAAATGTGTTTTAATTAGAATCAGAGACAGACATTTGATATTACCCAGCAACCCCTTCTACAGCAATACTGGGTGCCCGTGGTGCGCATTTAGATCCAGGCTTCTCCGGAATTTGGAGGTTCTTGTGGTTTGACCCCAGCTGGCAGCTAAGCACCACGCAGCCGCTCGCTCATTCCTCCCCGCTCCCAGTGGGATGGGGGAGAGATTCGGGGGGGGAGAAAAAAAAAAAAAAAGAAAAAAAAAGTAAGTAAAACTCTTGGGTTGAGATAAAGGATAAAGACAGTTTAAAAGGACAGAAAAGGAAGAAAATAATTCTAATGGTAATAAATAATGCTAACAATAATGATGATGATGATGATAATAGGATCGGAATATACAAAACAAGTGATGTTAGGTTCATATAGCGGTATATTGTACGCTAATAATAAAAAAAAAGTGTAAGAAGTAGAGCTATAAATCATATTCATTGCTTATTACTATCTACAATCCTACGTAAGCATTACGTATGGTTTTCTACTCCTACTTGGAAAGGAGAGAGACTGGGGCACCAGTCGAGCTCCCTAAAAAATGAGGGCAACAGCAGATAAACAACTGGTAAACGTGCTGGAGGAAAGGCAACGGGATGGATTGTATTTCTTTGCCATACTTTCTGGGTTTTGTTGGTTTTTTTTTTTTAATATATATATGTATATATTCCCCTGCAGGTACTGACAGACCAGTTCGTATGACTTCTCTGCTTAGGTTAAGTCACCCTCACGTTTAATAGCAATCCATTTAATTTTGGTTGAAAGGAATAATTGCACTTAATTTTTATATGTCTGTGAATGAAATTATTGCTGTCACTTCAGGACTAGAGAGAGATTATCTTCATCAAACAAAATCCTATTACAGGAACAACGTCATCAGAATCAAACCGCTTTGCTAGTGCTACTGAGGGTGATTAGTAACACCCTGAAATTTGGTCTTGAATCTGTTCACAGGTTTGATTTCCTATTTTTATTACTTAAGGAAAAATATATCAAATTACTGAAACAAAAATATTTAAATAATTAATAATGGTTTCACGTACCTGCTTGCAACCAAAATTAAATTGGAAATATTGAAATTTGACATTACGATGTCCAAAAGTAGAACTAAGACTGTAAAACTGTATCCGATGACAATTCAACGCAAGTTTAAAAACCCAAGCTAAAGGAAAGACAACCATTACCATGGGGTGGAAGTTTTCTTCAATTCTCCAGCTTTCCATGCTGAACAGCAACAAACAAATGTATAATTCAAAATCATCCTCACATTCCTTGCTCGCTCCTTTCTCCAGGAGTATTTTTTTTTTCAGTATATCCCTAGAATAAATATTTTTGCTCTTAAAAAACACTGGGGAACTGACATAGCCTATTTTTTCCCCACATATTCCAAACAGAAATCAGAAAAATGCAATATGTTCAATACTCTAAACATAAGCTGAAAAATTAATGGTGGAACAAATTAGACAAATTTAATTTACTTTTTCACGTTTGCTCATTTACCCAATAAATAGAAATGGAAATTGAATTAGTTTATTAGAAGCATTAAGCTAATATATTTCTGTTCTGGAAATAGGTCATATATCTCACTTATGAAGAGATACTAAACAGAACTCTTTCTCAAAAAATCTCATAACAGATTCACTTCCCAGATATAATAAACGAACTCGTAAGTACATGCAATATTTATAATACTTAAATAATTATTGCTTTCTAACAGCTGATGTAGTCTCAATACGCTCTTGTAGTGCATTTCAACTCCATTAGCATTTAGACTGCCTTACAGCTGTCAGGTTAGGTTGGGGGGGGGGGAATATATCACCCAAAAACAATGTAAAAAATATACAAATTATCATTCAGAACACAGCAGTACATGGAAATGAGATTATAGGCTTACAGGTTACCTGAAAAGAAGCTTGGTGCAAAGAATTCCCTCCACTCTGAGGATGGTGTCCATGAACATTCGCTCCATGTTGGAGCAGACCCTTTGCAATGCCTGCATGCCCATTTTCAGCAGCTTCAAGCACAACAGTTTAAAAAAAAAAAAAAAATCTTATTAGGGAGATATAATTAAAGGATTCAGTGCACAGCTCAATGGTTTCGTCACTAAATTCTCACTGCAATAATTGTAATTCTTTTGCTTTTATCCTCCCCTCTCACACCAAAACTAATTTGTCCTAAATGATCACGCAGCTCTCGTTACCGTGATGTTTGTAGTCTGGTCTAAAAAATCAGACACACGCCCTGCCTTCTACTGTGTTTCGTGTAAAACAAATTCTTTGCAACATTGCTTAGAGACAGGACAAAATATTTCAGGCTCTGAGATGAAAATTAAGGTATAGTCGGCGATTAGAGAAAAGGAAAGGGGGAATCCCTTTCTTCAGGAGGCACTGCAATAGAAATCAGAGTCCAGTAAACTTATCAGTACCTAAGTTCTTACCCTCAGAATTAAGACACTTTATTTTAAAAACACTCATTATGCCCACCCACAACATTCATATGAGGAAATTACCACAAATAAAGAGAGGCAATCCCTTGTGCAAAGCAGTCAGAATTAGGGTTAAACTTAGCATTCGATGATATTTCAGAAGTCCTTAGCAGAACGTCATCTGTGCGCCTTCATAAGAAACTGCTATTTTTCTGATTAATTAGAATTTCCTCAGACTGGTCTAAAAAGTAATTTGAAACTGTAGGAACTTTCTTAGGCGTAGACGTGGGCTGTAATGGTCCGAATATGTACGTAACAATTCGGACCAGCCACCTTCCTCGTGTCCATCGCACCCAACCCAGATCTTGCCAATGCAAATTGCAGGTAGCAAGGGGGTTTACTTCTGATTTACACCGCAGGTGGTGAGCACAGAATCAGTCCTATCAGCACGAGAAAAGATTCCTTATTCACTTTCATATTAAAGATGTGTAAAACGTAACTATGCCTGCTTACGGATTCTAATTGAGATATAAATCAATATATCAAAAATACCTACAAACTGTTAAGTTCCCAAAAAGCAATCACTGGAAGAAGGGGAGACCCTTTTCTCATTACATCTACTACTGATTCACCCTGCCAGACACTGTGAATATTAAATGTCTCTGCGTTTTGCAAATATAAGACAAGGCTTAATAAACTTTGCGCAGCTTTTCAGAAGGCCTGAAAGCAGAAAGCAACTGGACTTGTAAGAAAACCATGTTGGATGTCACAAGATCGTCCTGGTAAACGCCATTTCAGAAGATGTACCTTTGTCTTAAAATGTTCTGAACCCCAACAACACTAAGACGGTTATCCTTCTCATACCTCAGCTTATTAGCATGCATTACTGCAAAGGAAAGCTGATATTTTAATGGGACTGTTAAAAGAGTAGAAAGCTAACTACAGTTTGCGTTTGGTACGCTGCATTTCTGGAATTTGTACAAGCACATTTGGAAAAATAATATCTCGTAGAAGTGTTTATACTGGGGGGTGGGAAATCAAAGTACTGGCAGCCAAAGAAAGCAGCAAGGAATTCACCAAAAGTTGTCTGTGAGGGAAGTTGAGAAACGTTTGCATGGAAGACGTCTCGTAACTCCAAGAAGTCTCTAGGACAGCTACCAGGGAAGGCTTAGGTATCAACAGAGAAGAATTAGAAAAAATACAAGTGTATGACCAACCATCCAGAAACTATCTAAAGTTAATTACTCCTGATGTAACATTTCTCCTTCTTCAGTTTTGCTTCCAGAAGCGTCTCCTCCTGAGAGCCGGAGCTCCTGCGGGTGTTCTAGGGAAGCCGCTCACTCGCAGGCTCACTAACACGAGCCGTTGTCAAACATTTGTAAACCCGAGGACAAATTAACAGGGAAAAAAAGATGAAAAGAAGGAAAAACTATGTCATTTTACCCAGAGGTTTGTCAAAACATGTGCCTTGTGTAACACAAGGAGTATTAACAATTGCGGGTGGTGACAGACTCCCCGCTCCTGCAGCAGTTCAAGCTCTCATGGACCTACTAGGAGAGATTAAAAAGGCAGAGGCAAAACCTTAGAGCTGAGGCAAGGGATCAGACTCATCTGATAAGACCTCTCCTAGACACTGAAGGCTTTCCCAGAGAGACCAATAAAGATTAAAGGCATTGTTCATCACATGAAAACATCAAATCCCTCAGCCCACGAGTCTCATTTGAGCCTTACTGAGATGCCTGAAGAGGCATCAGCAGGCAAACGCGACTGAGTATCGATCCCAAAGCCTTACGGCAACCCGGCACGGTGGCGAGTCCAACCCAACCGGCCCCGATGAGCAGCTCGGTCTAGTAGCCAGGGTCTACCACCACGGAGCACAGCCTCCTAAGGGCCCAGGCAGGTGTCTTGGAAAGTCAATGTGCAAAAAACACCCACTTTTCTATGAAAAGCACGACTCTTTCCTCAATCGTTTTGAATCGCTCCCTTTAATCCATCTTGTTGAACTGGGAAAGCGAGAGCCCAGCGCGGCTTGCCATGCGGAGTCAAAAGTGGGCAGGCCGCCTGAGCAATGCTAGGGCTTTAACGAGCAACAACCGGAACGATCATAAAGTAAAATGAGATGTTACAAACTTCGAAGTGCGCTGCACCCCTCAAGGAGTCAAAGTTGGAGTGAAGGAACAAGTAAAACTGCTCCTGCGGGCTCTCTGGTAAATGAAGCTAGTACAGCAAAACATAAAGGACCTAAATCTATTCCATATATTGCACTTTGTTACAGAAAAGGCTATTCCGTATTTCTGTAAACAGTGGTTTTATAGGTGAGCACACAGGTCTAAGTCAAAATCTCTTGGAATGTTATTATATTATGTTATGCTATATTGTATAATACGTTTTTGGATTCTCTTTGAGAAGTGGATAAGACGGGGTGAGCTGAAGCCAGTGGTCCCAAGAAACAAGCAGTGCAACTTCAGGAAAACCCCCACACCGAGCAACGCACCCAAGGGTAGAAGTAAATTCTCTTTGAGAGAAGATTTTATTGATCAAAACAGACTGGAAAACAGAAACAAACAGAATTCAACACACCGCGTGAAGCTAAAACGTGCTGGACCTGCTCACGTCTGTTATACAAGCGCATCTCTAATGCAGTCAGCATAAGCTGAAGCTGCCAAGTGACCTTTAAGGTTGTTCTTAATAAGAAAGTACCAAAGTATCCCTGGCTGGAAGCAACAGATGCATATATGTGTGTGTATATATATATGCATCTTCCAGCAAGATCTGCTGGAAGAAGAAAAGTTGGCAACTCTCAAACCAATCACAAAGAGAAATGCTGTATGAAACCCTGTCGCCGTGAGGATCCAAGAGATACCTTACGTTCAGTAACCCAAGCCGATTTGACAAAGGCACAGCATATTTCCTGAACACGAAGATCAGCTGCAGTTTCACCAGCGTCTCTGGATTTTCCCCATCAGGAACATCACTTTCGGCTTCTTTAAATTAATCCTCTGCCAACCCACACTCTTGAAGCAAATCTCCACTTTGCCTAGACGCTGGAGACGCAAGAAAACTGGACTAACTGCATCGGATGACCAGAAGAGCTAGAAGCAAGAATCATTACCGTATGAAGAACGGTCCAAGAGGTCTTCATCAGCATCTCCTGTGCTTTCTGAACGGGGGAACGATAGCAGAATGGGTGCAGGACTCTGCGGATGAAAGGTCAGGATATGTGTGTTCTCCCTCGTTCCTCTGATATCATTAAGGAGTCACCAGTCCACCACCAGATTTTTGGCCTCCATAGGAGGAATACAAGTCTGAAGTAAGGTCGGGGCTTGATATAAAATAGACTTAATAGAGCAGCATAAATGGGACGGCGGGCAAATCTCAGAGCTCAAGCATTACACTTCAGAGACATACAATTACTGGGGACTGACTGCCGAAAACGATTGCGTCGCACCAAACTAGCATTCCAGCAAGACGCAAACAAATGTTGATGCCCCAAATTCTTGCTCCATGTACATTTAGAGACTAACAGATGGTCCACCTACAGACCCCGCTTCAGAGTTCTTCAGACCACGGGTCAATGTATTTTGTACTTTATTTACAACAGCCTTTCTGGGAACACCGTTATAGCGTATTTAATTCATCCCCTATGGCATTTACACTTGGCAGTACGGGGCACGCTGCCATTAGTCTAGAAACATTAAGTTCGCACATGAGGCATCTTTTACTCCACTTGGTTCCCTCTGAAGAAAAACCTCACAGATACCACTCGAGCTTCCAGCTGCTTCCCTTTCCCCTTACTCCCCATTACCCCACTGGGGCATCAAAACGATTCATGACTGCACAGGTAAGCAGCTTTTCTTCCTTCACAGCGCCTTTTATGTTATTTTTATATCCTTCTAAATATTTCCAAAACCAACACAAAACCCACTTTGCAAGCTGTGCTGGAAATTGTGCTTATACGGGACCCCTGGTGGGATGGATCCACCTTTCAGCGTGGGATTACAAGAGATGCAGCGCTACGGAGGAGCAGAGCCGGTCAGCTTGATTGTGGGGAAAGAAGGGATGGTGGAAGACAAGATAAAATGTTGTCGTGGTTTAACCCCCAGCCAGCAACTAAGCACCACGCAGCCGCTCACTCACTTCCCCCCCCGCCCAGTGGGATGGGGGAGAAAATCGGGAAAAGAAGTAAAACTCGTGGGTTGAGATAAGAACGGTTTAATA
>JANXJC010000056.1:19636069-19655304 GCA_027564655.1 Leptodon cayanensis
CATACTGAACTCAAAACACAGCACCCTACCAGCTACTAGGAAGACAATTAACTCTATCCCAGCTGAAACCAGGACAAAAGTACTCAAAAATCAATGCATCTGGGACCTTCCCTATGAGGCACTAGGCATCAAACGGGAATTGAATGTATTCTGTGTTTATCTTTACAAATACAAGTATTTCAAGTCGGAAATATTTGAAAAATTCTGTTGACTGCCCTCACATTAAGATATGCAAAAGCTTTCTGCCTTTCCCAGTATAGAGCAGAGGATAACCAACAGTGGGACTTGCATCAGGAGCAGCACCGCTTCTCCTGGCCCGAGATCCTATTCACCCCGAAAGGTTTCTAGAGCTGCTACAGGTGAAGAAACAAGTGAAACCACGCGAACGCAGAGCACAGTTTCCACACCAACGCAGACTTCAACGAACAGGTTTCGAAGTTGAAGTTAAGAGGTTGTACCCAAAACTTCTGGGCTACTTTGAAACCTTTTTCCTAAACGTAATGAGTTCCAGTTTTAATGTCAGCGTTTTTATTCTTGCAAAAATGCACTGTGCTGCTCTACAAGATGGTTTTCTTATCAGCATAGGACTACATGCTCCATGAACTTGTCAATGACAGTTGCTCTCAGGCAGAGGACATTAGTCTGGAGATACATACTCTGATCATTTTTCTTTATGGATTTTTAATCAATAATGCATTATATTTCACTGTAATTATTTGCAGGAATGTTCTGTTTAGCTCAATATACTTTTAACAAAGGAGCATAATGGAAAATACACAATTCCTGCTACCATCAGTAATATTTCTAATCAGTTTGTACAGCAAAGCAACATGGATTTCCCCAAAACAGGGGTAGGGAAATGGAAATATAGTCATAAAATGTTTCATTAGACCTGTTAAAAATATACCTATATTAAACTAACAGAAAAGTGAGTTTCTCGTCTCCCTCTTCCCCCCTGAAACACAGAGGCGGTTTTGCAGCAGGCAGACGATGACTTGATGGTTGCAGTGGACACCTGAACTTGTGATGCCCACTGGATATATTCCAACAAATTCCCTAAAACTTAAACTTTTCATTGGTATTCTTTGTAACCAATAATAATTAATAAACATCCCCACTGCTCCAGCCTCCCTCCCCTCTCGTGGAGTCCTCACTATGCATTAGCATATCAGAAACAATTTTAGCAGGTTTGGGTTTTTTTGTTCGGGTTGCTTTTTTAAGAACATTTATCAACTTCTTGGAAATTTTTCACACTGGCCAGGATTTCTTTGGCTGGACCAGGCTTTGCAAAGTAGTTGCCCATACTGCTCCACTGCCTAACACACACCAGAGAACCTTATCCAGTTGATCACTCGTTGTGCTCGTTTCAGGACTAGCGAACCCCAACGTCGTGAGACCATGACAAAACATCCCAAAGAACACAGCAATCAACTCTCCATAGAGAGAAATACTGCACCGAACTGCCCTTTTGAAGCATCGTCCTGAAATGATAACTTTTAAAATGTGAACGTATTTTAGGATTAACAACAAATGCGTTTGCTCTCTACGTTCCTGTCTTGTATCCTCCTAACCCAGGTGAAACAACAAACAAACAAACAAAACAAACCAAAAAAAGCACTTGGAGAAAACTTATTTGCAGCTATCACGAGCCTTTTATCTCTCTCTACATACAAATAAAAATAAATTGTAGAAGGGACAGTGTCTGGCTTCTGAGTAGCAAGGGCATCTCAAAGAAAGAAACTCTCAAGCCATAACAAAAGACATATTCGTAGCCTAATGTAAACTGCAACCTATCTGCATAAGCAGAGGGAAAACAAAATGTCCGAAGAAGGTTACCCAGAGCAAAGGCAACCTCCTCCCCTAAAAGAGAACTCGTACAGTTGTATTTGAGTACAGTCTTACTTGGTTTTCATTCAAAAGGCACATGCCTGTTCTTGTAGGCAGGTAATTTGTCAGTCATGAGTGGCTACAGTATTTGTAAGCAATGAACCTCAGAGAGGAAAAACCATCTTTAAAACCCCTGTTGTACATATTGGCGGTGCCAAAATCGCCGCTGTCTATCTTGATAAATGCTTTAAACCCAAAATAACCCAGAGTCAAAGGCTTCCCCAGAAGTAACAGGGATGATCTGGGTGCCAGCAGCAGTGCAGCGTACGCTGGGGTAACCCAGTACTCGTCCAGTTACTGCTGGTGCCCCTGCGGCTTCTCCGCAAGGCCGAGGGGTTTGCACAAATGTGACGCAGATCGTATCATCAATATGCAAAAAATTATTTGAACGGAGCAGCTATCTGGAGAAGGATACGGATCCCACTTGTAGGCAAAGACATAGACTCTAAAGAATACAACTGTCTCAAGTATGGCCAAAATCATTTTCCTTCAATGAAGGAGAAAGGAGCCTTAATGCGCTGCAGTGATTTTCGGTTTCTTAGGTTTTGCTGACACCTGGTGGCAAAAGGGAGAAGAGTCCTAAAGCAAAAAACACCCCTGCTCCTGCTGTGCCAGCTACCTCATACTTTAACCTCTCTGAATAATGACTTGGCACTTCTAGTGCTGCAAGCCAATGTACTCGAAGTTTTAGAAAAGCTGCCATGGAAATCTTTTAGAGGTTCAGCTTTGGCATAGTAACATCTACCGTATGAACTATTCGCCCTCAAGTATGTCAATCTTTTGCATACACTCATCTCAGTGCAAAAGGTTTAATAAAAAGATATATATTCACGCCATAGACCCACAAGCTTTTCAACCACCCATATGAAATGAATCCCAGTTCTTAATAGGAAAAAAAAGTTTGCCATCATACCTCAGCTGGCACTGGTTAACATCCCCCAGATAACCTAAAGACAAGAGGAAAAAAAACTGAATAGGCACAGATTACAAAGTACTCTCTTACCCAAAATCTCCTCTCCATATATTGCAACTGAACCACATTCCCCGTACAGCAGTGCTACAATATATTCCTTATATCAGTTGGAATATTTTGTTGTCAATGCAATAAATGGAGCAGCTCTAAAACTTTGTGGGTCTGATGTTAAACACATGAAGAACAAAAAACATTTTCAGATACTGTTGACTGCAAGTATTAAAGTATTATGAAATCAGAGGAGCTCTTTGAAACAAATTAGCATGGCAAAATGAAATGTTGGAATGTTTTGAAAAAATATTTACTTGGCACACAAGTGCCTTCAGTAACACTTCGGTGCATTTATTCAATACAGATTTTATAAGGATATTCGCAGTGTGGTTTTGTGTGGTTCTCAACAACACATCCCAGACCCTTGCAATTCAGCAATCTCGTTGGGACTTCAGCAGTACGAGGGTTTACGAGCAACTCTGACATTGTTCACGAAGTTTGTTTTAAACGCCAATCTCAGATTCACTTTTACATGCGTACACTCATTTTTTTTTTCATTAACACATTCCTTGACAGGGCCTCCTCTACCATCCCCGTTCATCCTCGGGGTTTTGCCGCCAGCGAATCCACCGAGACGTGTTTCTCGTGTAAAGGCGAATGCCTGTGGCGGGGACGACGGCTGTGCCCGTCCATCTCTTCCACTTCCAGAGCCCCGGTGCAGCGGCTCACAGAGCTGGGTGGCCGGCAGAGACCTGGAAAACCTGAACAAAAGCTTTTCCCTTTTTTAAAATCTCTTGGTGACGCAACCCCAGGTCCGTTCCCTGGTCCGCGCGAAGCGCTTGGTGTTAATGACCATTACCAAGCATTCCTTTAAAGAAGATTTGTAGGTTAATGATAACACACGTGAAGCGCACGCAAATTAGAGATCAAAACCTTCAGAGAATTGCGAAGAGCCGGCTTGAGATAACGCCCTGACAAAGTAATTCTGCTTTCCTGATTTTTCCCCTGAAAACCCAGCGCAGGGACAGGCAGGGGAGCAGAGCGGGTGCCATCAACTTGCTCAGGGCACCCAAGCCATTCCGTGTTTCGCTGACGGATCTGCTGTCTCCTTCTCTCGAAATCCTGCCGTTTCGCTGACGTTACCCTGCCTCCAAACACCGAAGCCATCCCTGCCGCCTTGAAACGGCAACACGTCTGTGTAGAAACGCCGGGAGCAATTCGTTCGAGCAGCACGTGGTAAAACCTGGAAGATTTGGAGGAAGAGCAGGGGACCTGAGATAGGACGAAAGGAAATGGCCTCAAGTTGAGGCAAGGGAGATTTAGGTTAGCTATTAGGAAAAATTTCTTCACTGAAAGGGTTGTCAGGCACTGGAACAGGCTGCCCAGGGAAGTGGTTGAGTCACCATCCCTGGAGGTATTTAAAAAGTGCATATACGAGGTACTCTGTACCATGGTCTAGTGGGCATGCATGATGGTTGGACTCGATGATCTTGAAGGTCTTTTCCAACCTAAATTATGATTCTATGACCTCGGCATCAGCGGACCTGGCAAAGGTGAGGAGCCCAGCAGCACAACCCGTTTTCGAGGGGCTGCACTGAACACACAAGCCAGCACGGGAAGCCTTTAGCACACACGGAGACATCCTGCCCTAATCCTCTGCCCCAGCCGGTACAAGCAGAGATGCTCAGCCCCAGTTAAGCTGTGGCTCCATCCAGCCCCTGGTAATTCCATATCTACCAACGCTGTGCTGCCCCAGTCTCGGTCCCATTTACATCCATGGCTTCCTCAAATATCCCGTGCCAATAAATTGCAGGAGGGAAATGGGGTTGGGGTATTTTTTTTTGGTTGGGTTTATACCTGCTCCACCAGCCCTTCCACGCTGGGTGCGGGAATCCCAGGTCAGCTGCAGCTCCGCATTTCCATGATCCATTCTCAGGGAGAGGGACGTTGTCGTCAGCCCCTCAAGCTTCAGCCTGACTCCTCATCCCTTTAGGAGAGTTCGGCTTGGAGTTATTTGTGGCAAGGTGAACAAGAGGCCAGTTTTCATAGGATCAGGATTTAGCCTAGCAAACCACTAGACCAGGGAGGAGACAGTGTGCTTCCTTCTTACGGCATTGGGAATAGCGTTACTCGTGATAAAATTGAGATTGGCATGGAAACGAATGGGTGCTCTGGAATATGGAAAGGCGACCAGCCTTAGGATCTCGCGCCTTATTTCAGAGTTTGTAATACTAGTTTGTATTTTCACACCCTCTGTTCCATTTCCTACCAGGGGTCTGCCATCATACTTCCACGGACAATACACACAAGAAGTTTAGGAGGCTCTTTTTTAATTGTCACCAAACCTTTGTTGCCCGCAGAGTCCGAAGCTGAACGCAGCTGAGTTGACAGCTCAGCGTCGCTAACCACGCAAGCACAAAATTGACCGAAAAACGGGCATTTCGAAGGACAACGTGGAAATTCCCCGTAAGGACCGGCAGCCAGGGCCGAGCAGACACCTTGCACCAGCTGAAAACCTGTTCCAGGAGATCTGGCTCCTTTTTGCTGGGCACGTGCTGCAAGATGGAAACTCCTCTAGTCCGAGCGAGGGTGCTGGGTGCTGAACGGGAACAGCCGGGCTGCCACTGGAGCAGGTTTCCCCTCTTTCTTGGAGCCCTGTGGTTTTCCGTACCGCACCATGAAAAGGTATTTCTGCCCTCCTCCCTCTTCTGCAAGCTCCGGCTCTCTCGGGTCAGTCGATAGCACTGCGGTCACTGAAAGAATTGCAGATCTTGCTTTAATTAATGCAGAATTGCTTTAATTGCAAGCCCCTAAATATACCCGAGTGGTTTTCCCTGCACCACTATCCAGCCATGCCAGATTTCATTTTTGGCGTGCTGTTGAAGCACAGTTTGCAACGGCCTGGAACTCCCCCGGTCCTGGGGAAGAACCATGGGAAGGTGTATTTTAGCAAAGTGCAGCAAATTATTTTGAAAGTGAAACCCGTCGTCACACGTCCACCAGATCGGAGCAGAGAGAGGGACCTACTGCCAACCTGTTCAAACAGGGATGCTCCAGGAGCTAGCAACTCTGTAAGTCAGACCAGTTTTAATTCATTGTCCGTGCTAGCTTCTAAAATTGAAACCCGTGAGCTTATCCATCGAGCATTTACATCAATAGCTGGAAATTATTCTGCCTTCAATTCATTTGTATTTACACACCAAATTAAAGTTATCCAATCATTCTTCCAAATAGCTTTGTAGGAGCATCACTAATTCTGATGCTGATTCTGGTCCATCCTTAAAATCCTACTCTTTAAAGCAATGTAATCCATAGATTCAGTATCTGAATGGAGATGTTTACAAAACAGTTTTCTACTGTTGTCATTATTGTCTTTTCTGGTTAGAGCAGTCAATGAAAATTAGCAATAAATTTTCAAAGGAGTCCTAGCATAATTTCTGTTTACCAGGGAGATCTCCTTGGGGTGTCTTCTGTTGAGAAAATAAGGTTGGGAGAAAAATAGTACCTGCAGTGGAGCGTCTGAGTGAGAGTTTCCCTACAGAATGGTTTGCAGACACTCCCCTGTTAGCTAGTACTTTCAACAGCAGTTAAGGAAAATATCTGTATCCAGATTTAGATTGTCTCCCAGATACCTGCTGGGAACTTCAAATGGGAAAACCCAGCGTGACTTTCTTACAAACCTCTGTCACATACAAACGCTCCCAAGCATTTGCAGAAATCCTACCAAGAATATTTTCTGTAATTTTATGCATGTTTGTTGTAAAGGCAGAATCACTTGTTGACCACGCTGTAGGTGTAGAGAGACTGTAAAAAAATAAGTGACCCATGAACAACTGAAGCCACAATGAATCAAAAGACTAACGAGGTTTCTTTGCTCGAGGACTGTAACACTGACCCTCACTTGCCATCTTTATTATTATCATGACCCTCAGAGGTTGCCCAGGCACTTCTCTGAAAAGGACAATTTTTGCCCGAGTTCATAAGACAGCGCAAGGCAAAGACCCACCAGCACAGGAGGAAGCAGAAAGGAAGGCGAAAGATTCAACCAGCACCCTTGAAGCATTATCACAAAGACGAACGGCCACAGGACATTGGATTTTGGGGGCATTCCCCCAACACGTCCACCCTGGAAGTTCTGCCTGCAGAATTTTAACCAGGTGGCAGGCAGCGTGCAGCTGGAGATCAGACATTGCAGGGTTTTGGAATGGGGAGCTGCTTTATTCTAGCTAGCAAACATTGTCCAGAGCCCCCTTAGATGGTCATCTTCTGACTCCAGCCCGTAACTCACAAAGAAGTGAACTCTGGCAAAACCGCTCCATGAGCTGGGACAGGAAAATGGGGAAAAGCCTGTAAGTGTAAGTCCGTAGAAAAGGGAATACTGAGCAGCAGCTTACCATTCATTAATACCTTACCTTAACATTTTAGAAGCATACGAAACAAACACGCCTTTTTGCTAAATAAGGTCATTTTCAGCGTTTAGGAGAAAATAAGTAACATTCCTCCCAACTAAAAACCTCCCCTATTTCACAAACAGACAAGAAAAGCTCACCACAGTGCTAGAAACCAACCATGCCTAAGAAATACCAGGCGGAGAAACAGCAACAGGAATTCAGGTCTCCTGGTTTTTGCTTACAGCTCGCTATGAGCAGGAAAAGCCATGGGACAGATACCGAGTTTCTGAGCCATTTAACTGCACTTGGAGAAGTGGCCTTTCCCCAGTTTTGCTGCCAGTAGAACAGGGCAATAACTTTTGTTAAACAGCACTTTTTAACAAAGCGGGCTCGGCTAGTTAGATTTTTCTTGAATCCTGAAAGAAACCACGGTACGAGAAAATAAACTGGGCACAGGACAACGGGAAGCATCTGTCCGAAACATACAGCCTTCCTGGGTATTTCCAGTTCCCAGGCCTCCATCGCTACAGACCATGACCATATCCCAACTTGGAGTGAGCTTACCCTCAAATCTCCCACAGGAGGCAGGAAAATACTATCGATTAGAGAAGAGAGACTCAGAAAGACCACGTAGTCCGGTCACTCCGAGACAGCACGGTTGAGCAGGGAGCCAAACATCAGGTTTCTCCCCCCATCTTTGGCCAACAGCCACTTCTTTGCCATTTATCTCTGCTTAAATACAGCTGGAATATCACCTCTTGCCTCCTGAGGCATATTTATGACACTTCTTTTCAACCTTTATTATTTTTTGTAGTTTAGCTTCTACCAACCTACCTTTCAGGGTGCAAAGAGGCTGTAGGACTTCCTTCATGCCCTTATCTCCTTAAGAACAAGTTGCAAAGCAGAAAACAACCTTTCAAAGATGCTGGAGCAAGCAGGACACTCAAGCTAGATGAGATAGGTCTGAGACCTCCTTCTTCAACAGCCATGTCAACACCTGAGAGGTAAGCCCTCTGCTATATTCCCAACTGCATTTGCCCTTGGCAGCCAATTAAGCACTAATCTGACAACAGCCTAATCAGGCTCAGGCTGTAGTCCCAGGTGAGGGAGACTCTGAAGGGACACAACACAAGACGTGTACCTGGAGGTGGAAAAGCACTGCTTGTGACAAGGCTGTGACTTCAGGCAAACTAAATTGCAAATAAAGGCCAGATGAAAAAATTTGTGATTATTAAAGGCAAGGGTAGCATTTCAGCCACACCTGGCCACTCGCTGTTCTTGTTTAAACACCAGGTGTGTAGCTTGCAAAAGCTTTACTTAAGCTTCATGTATTTTAAAAAGCCGCATCAGGGTGCAGTTCTGAAACTCTCCTGTCTTGGTTTGACTGATACTTTACTAAACAAGCAGTCTGCAAGAGGAAAGTTTAAGAAAACCCACAGCGGTTGCAGTCTGAAGCATTGTAAATATGATACGCCTTTGGATTAAGAACAACTGTCACCAGTTAGCCCTATAATCAGGTAAAGACAGTTGTGGTTTAAGCACCCTGGCTCTGACAGAGGTGATGGCAGATAGCTAGTGAAGACTGTAAGGGCAAGGCAGGCCTGCTGTGTAAAAGGTACCACCGCCACCTCTGAAAGAAGGCAAAGATATAATGGTTTGCAGTCTTTCATTTCCCCTGAAACTTCCTTGGCTTTAACAGCCACAGGAGAGCAGTTCCACAGCTGCTTCTCAGCTCTTGTTGTTTGCCGGCAGCTTCCAAATGCTGTGCTGCCTCTGATGAATCTGACAGAAATGTCAGCAGGCGCATGATGCAGCATGCGGAGCAGCTGCTGCGAAATTTCGATGGCCACCATAAAGTAACTACAGGACTTAGATATGTTCGATAGAGCAAGGATTTCAGGTCAGCAACCCGACTTCCAAACTTCCAAAGGAGAGGTGGATGTGTTACGTTTGTAGGTGTTTCTTGGCTTGTAACTTCTGCTCTGCGTCACTCATGTTGTTGCACGCGTGGCTGTACCTTAGGGAATGCAATACACAAACACCAACAGGCACTCGGCTAGCATCATTTGTTTAATAAAGTCTTTTCTGTTTTTAAAAAAGTTTACAAGACAGATGTGTTCCACATGATAAACGACTAGCGGCTGATCTTTCCTTTTAATAACTTAATCCATGCAGAAAGACTGGATTGCCTAACTTGGTGTTACGTAGCAGCTGAACAATATACTAAAATATACACAGATCTACACGCTGCCATGAAAACAGGTAGCACATGACACCATAGAGTGAGAATCAAAATACAAGCCTGCTTGGATAATTTTCAGAATTCAAGTGTAAGTTTAAGGAAAAACCCTGATTTATTTTTGAAATGGAGCTTATGCACTGATAGTGAATGTTCTGCTACAATCTGCCTACAGTCACCCTTTATTCAGCAGTCGTGAAAACACACACACAAAAATGTTACAAGTCCTTTTTACTACTGATACTACACATTAACAACTGAATCGGATAGCATTGCTTTGGTTGTTTCAATACAGAATGATGTAGGTTTCTAATGTCTTAGTTCTGTTTTCCCATTTTCCATTCTTTTCCGAAGTCGTTGAAGAGTGGTTCTGAGGTGAATGTCTGTTGGGTCTCTCTTCGAGGATCCAGTGTAGTTTTTGTATGAGAAACTGCGGAAGGCAAACAAACAGGAACATTACTATAAGTAGAGTAGAAATACAGTAGGATTCCTTCAAATCCCATAGAGAAAAGTATCTTTACTTATTGTCACAGCATGAAAATTAATGCTAGGCTATCAGTATATCACATTTTAGAAACGTTCAGCTCCCTAGAATTTCAAATGCTATTGGAAAGGTCAGACTGGCCAAAGCACTCCAGAAGGCCTGCAAACTCCTGCTCTCTAAAATGTTCTTATTTCAACGCATGACACAGAAAACAGTGGGGAAAACCCTGTACTCCTGTAGCACAGCAGCAAGGCCAACAGCTGCTGAGAAATCGTACATCCTCACTTTATTTTCTAAGAACGTGTTCTCCTTCCCAACGTGCCTGCTCATCTCCAGTACTAAAACAGGAAGGTGCACCGAACATGAAGCCAACGAGAGTGGAACTCGTGTGATTCCAGCTGCTGTACGATATGACCATCCACTTTTGACTGCAACCCAATTAATGAACAGAACCACTTCACACCAACCTTGAAGCTGCTCTCCATGAGGCCAGGGAGAAAAAGCCTGTGGACTTGAAAGTTTCTTTGATACCTTTTCCAGGTCAATCCAAAACAAATTAGCGTATTTCCAGAAATCTATTCAATGCCTTATGCAAATTCATTCATATTAGTACCCCACAGGTAATATGAACTTCTATAAAACAGAAATCATTCCCCAATGTCTGACCACCAGGGAAATTCATGGATTTAAAAAATAAATAAATAAATAAAAAGGCAACTTTCTGAGTAATGTGTGATACTGGATTGTATAAATCACAAGCCAGATTGAACTCTAGGGCTGGGAAAATGAGAGAAAGGTTAGACCTTAACTTTGCAAAGCTGTTAATAATTAAACTGCATAGCCAGCTCAGGGCTTCAGTGTGCAGATGAGGGAAATAATACTTTCCTGAGAGCGTGGACATGTTTGAAAGTTCAAAATCAGCAATGTAGCTTTTGCAGGGGGGGAGGAAGGCAAGGAAATCTGTGTCCTGAAGACTTAAAACTGACTGGAAGAGTATGATAAATACGTATCTACATATGTAGATAATCCATGACAAAGGATTCAGGTCTGTATTTAGCCTAATTCCACTCACTCATGTCCAGGCATGTCCTGCAGATCAAGCACCTGAAGGGAGAGAAAATCCCAGTTCTCATACTGGATTCAAGCAGCAAGCCTGGCTCTCAATGCCTGGCCTCATGTTCTTATTAGATGGTGAAGATACATGAAATAGCCTGTCATCCAGTCATCCTGGGAAAGAACAAACTGAGGAGGGAGGGGTAGGAACCATGACAGGAGTTGCAGTTCTGGCCTGTCTCCAACTTCTAAAATGTTTTCCACTTCCATTGCTGGGGACTATGTGTTATTTGGGTATTACAAATGGTGGGGGTTGTTCCAGAGTGACCTGCCTGCTTAGGTAAAGGCAGAGGGAGAAACACAACCATGTATCTCCGCTCTGAAGAATACAAAGCAAGATTCTGAATTAAGTCACTGCTGTGTTACAAGACCAAAATTTTAGACCTCCTGAGTCAACCTGGAAACAGTTGTGGTTGGGCCAGACTCACAGATACACACCTCCAGCCAAGCACACAGCTGGGAAGAGGTTTTCACCCACTTCTACCTCCTGGTGTGCCAACTGCAGATAGAAGCGAAGGTTAATCGCCAGCAAGATTATCAGAATTTCACCTTTCAGCACTTCTAATGCAACTCTCTGCATGGGCTGCTTCAGTAAAGCACCCAGGGTTAGAGACGGCGAAGCAGGAGGACACAGTTTTACAGAGGAGTGAAAAAGCCAAACCTGAGGCCTGCTTTGGATGAGCTAAGGCTCTCTTTCCGAAGACACATCTCCTTCTGCTCCGCTGCTTGCGCTGGGGTCATCCTTGTTACGGGGGGCATTTCTTTCTCTACTTGACTCAGAGGGCACCTTGGTTCTGATCTTCTCTTTTCTTTGTTGCTGTTTTTCAAGTTTTGTCAGCTATTCACAAAGGAAGGAGAGCGAGAAAACATTTCATGGAATAAAGTAATTTCAGAAGACTATTTCTAAAAAATCGCAAATGTGAGCATTTGTATAAAACTTGCAACCCAGATTCACAACACCAATACATATATTAATAAAACAGAGAAGAAAAAAAAAAAAGCCCAAGGCTTAGATTTTCAGAAATTTGGAGAAGACAGTAAATTATCATCATATGCTAACATGATTACCCCCTGACTATAAAAGAGAAGTGCACACATTCAGAGGACTACCCTCAGCTTTCTAGGGTTCCTTCTCCAACCAACGCAACCTGCAAATGTGGAAAAGAATAAAACATAAGGACCAAAAGGGGGAGCTGGATTCCACCAAACTCTTCTGGTTTGGGTCTTAAGTGGCAGTTTTGTACTTTCAAAGTTGCTGACAACAGATGTATCCCAAGTTCGGCCATCCAGCACACAAGAATCAATTTATTTTATTCTATATCCAGAGGAAGAGATATATGAGCTTTAGCATCACCTAGGATATAGAATAACCATTTCAAATCAGCTTGGACAAAACCCTCTCCCAACACTGCCTTGCCACCTCTCAGTGGAAATGCTTTCAATGCTACTAAGAGTCAAACTAAGTTGCACACAGCTGTCACTTCTACATCTCTTGGTCATTTTTCAGAGAAGCAGGTTGCAGTAAGTTTTGGGGACGCTACATTTTGATAGCTACTCAAATCACTACCCTTTGTGCAATTTACCCATTTGGATAATTTCTGTAATCTGCTGATTTTCTCTACTGCTTCCACAATTTCCCCAAGATAAAGCATACTAGTCATAAATCATAATTTCATGGTCAGAAGATCTCTTCTGAGATGAAATCTTCATAGAATAAAATAAGCTAGGTTATGTGTGTAGATTATTAACCGGACAGGCTCATGGAAGAGGCATACGAAGATGTAAATCTGAGCTCCAAGTCAGTAAGAGCTAAGAGCGCAGACTGCAGACCCTTGGGAGGAAGCACAGCATCCCCTTGTACCTTATCCCACATGTACACACCCTCCTTGAACACCTGCACACATGCACTTCTAGCCTAATATAGAATATTCTTAGCTGGCTATTTCAAAACTAAAAATAGTTTATTTTTACTGCGTGAAATGACAGAGTACGATTTATCTGTTTGTTTAGCATGACCCAGTCCTCAAGTCACATGCACGGATGTAACAGATGTGTTAGGCATGATACAGGTAGTAACTGAACTCCCAAGTCCGACAACATGCACACTGCTCTTCTGCTGATATACACAAAGCACATGAATGTTAAAGGTAACCGAGAAAGCAAGTGCACCTGCAGGAAGGGAAACAAAAGTTTGTGAGCCCCTAGTATTAAAGGTACTCAACCTTAATTAATGGTACTCCCATGATCTCTATGCAGTTGGGGTTTACTTTTGCAAATGGTATTGCAGTCATCCAGCTACTGAAATCAGAATTGGGGTTTCAATGATTTTCATCGTACAAAAAAGTACCAGAAGAGGGAAGGCACACTACGTTAGCTGCAGGCTGCAGAGACCCAAAAGCACACTTCCTAGGTTTCAAAATATAGATTTGTACACATTTAAATAACTACGTGAGCAGGTATCATTCCTCACTGGCCCTCAACCTAGCAGTCAGTAATTGCAAAGTACCCCCCAGCACAAGCACCCCCCAACAGCGAGCCAAACCACAGTCAAACCTGCTGCAACAAACCTGTAAACAGCTGTTGCAATCTGTACCCCTTTCTTTTACTGCAGCATCGAGGCTCCTAGCAGTGACCCTTTTTCGACAACAATGATGCCCAAAAAAATTTCCATTACCTCGTAGTCCTGTAACTTATAACTCCATGAAACGTCATTGTTTCTGTAAATGATGTGATTACTGAATGACATGATATCCCCTCTTCTCTAACTAGTGTTTCTTATCACTTGAAAGAAGAAAAAGCCTAAGACCTGACACCAACAGTTTAAATTGAGTTACCTTTATCTTTGAGAAGGCTCTGAGCTAACCCAATAAAGCTCACCCTGGATTTTCAAAACATGAAAAACAGTAGCGCATTCACGCTATGAACCTTGTGTTATGCAATACAGAATCCACATCCATAACGTATATTTCTTCATATATAATTTACATATAGAGGCAGAAATGACTCAATATATGACAGCATGTCATACTACCATTTCAAACCTGCCTACACTGGCCATTTTCCAACATGGTCTTGGGGCAAACAGCATGCTCACTAAGACTTCTGAAGTATATATAGTTAGATATAGTTTTATAAATACATATATATGTGTACATATAGTCTGATGTACAAGGGGACCGTATTATCTGTAGAAATAGGAGTAGCATTCATATCATAGAGCAAACAGTATGCAACAGATGGTCTCCAAAGTTGACATGTATATTTGTCACGAAGTACCTCATAAGTTACCTAGTTCTGTAACTCATTAGTCTGAGAACAAGGTAGTGCAGAGGGCAAACAAAACAGCCAATATGCAGAGATAAATCCAGATCCGTCTTCACACCTGGTTCTGCAGCAGACCCAAAGCTCTACTCACGACTACTCAGCTACCTCTCTTTCTCACAGGGCAACATCTTTAATAGATGGAGAAAAAACAGGAGCAGGAATAACTTTGGAATATCAGAACAACTCCCAGGTTGGCATGATCTGACAGCAGTATTCACCCAGCTCAAAGAAGAATGACACAAAAAGTTCATTTATTTAGGTGAAGGGAGAGGATAATTTGATAAGCTGTATTTATCCATGTCTCATATGAGCAGGATTTCCTTGTTTTTTAAATTATAACAAATTAAAGGTGAAGTTCATTTATGAACTGTTTTATCCATCTAAAACTCAAATAAAACTGAAATAGATAAGGATTTGTATGTACCTATAGACATAAACACACGCATGCTCTCCAATCTGTGCATACACCGTGATCAGTCTATGAACAAAAGTTTAGACACAAAGACTAAAATGCATTTCTTTGTACTCAAAATACAGTCTCATTGTTATTACGCAGGCAACAAAAGAATTACACCTCTCTATTTTTTTTATTTTCATGCTTATAAGGTGCTTCAGTAATTCAAACGGATGTCTTCTAGGAGTACACTACACCACAAAAGACCTGCCAGCGAGCTGAAAAAAGTTACAACAGTTAACTTTTTGCTATTGCAGTGAATAAAACTCCAGACACACAAGTCTGGTTCAACAAAACGTATCTTTAATACTTCCCATGTAGGCACAGAGTGTGTTCCATACTCATCATCTCATCTGCAGAAATATCATGAGCTACTGCCTTATGATGTTTGCTGGCTAGCTGCAGAGATGGTACACCTGTACAGAAAGCTTTACATTTATAAACCAAAATTCATTCTTTTCTGAGACATCTTGGAAGGCTCCTAAGGATTCAAAGTGTAGGCACCTTACAGCAGAAGCAGCGTTGTCTCATGGCAAAAGTACTGTGTCTGCCTAAGACATAACGCTGGGCTGGTCAGCAGCATGTAGCAGTTAAATCTCCAAAAGTGCTGAAATGTTCACATTTATAACATGAGGCTGGACATCCTACGCATTGAGCTATGACATGCTGCATATAGGCAAAAATTTGTGCACAGGATTACAATCAGGGCCCCTCAATCCTTTGAGACAGTCTTAGCTATAGACATAACAGGAGTAACTGAGCCTGAAAACTCACATGGAAAATAATTTCAGATGTAAACCTGTACATACCAATCCTTTTATCTCAAGCCATAGTACCCTGGAATCACTTTGTGTTAGAATTTGGCCAGAATCAAAACCCACAAACCAATCGGTTGTTCAGAAGTCGTCCTTTAGGCTCCCTTGCCAGCAGTCAAAACCTATGCTTTGGGGATCAATACCTGTCTGACTCAATTGCTGAATATCTGAAGCATGAAAGAAGTCAGAAAAGTCTTGAAATATCTCAAGTGTTTAAGACCATCTCCCTTGTGACCACACACAAAAATGCAGGAGTCCGTAGTCCACAGAAGGCAACTTTTCTCCCATTATAATACAGATATTTTACATTGCTGAGGCACTACTGATGGACTAATCATATCAAACTATGTGGACATTGCTTCTTCCCCAACAGATTGACCAACATATAAAGTAATAGTTTTGAAAAAGGCCAAAATTTACATTAGGGTTGACAGCTTCTTTGACAAATTCTAGCCTGATGCAATTTAATAGTACCCCACAGACATGAAATTCTAAAAATTGAATAATGACAGTGGAAAGCTAGACTGCACTGCGAAAGAAGGTTTCACGAAGGCAGAAACGTCTGCCATCATGTCAGCTGTAATACTATGTCACATCACTTTTGCAATCAATTTGCTGTAGCAAAACTATGCAAACAAACTGGCACACCAAGTCCCCCACCTGAAAATGCTAGTAATTCTCCAGGTTGTTGTTTTGCTGAGGTTAATTTCCCACATTCAGAAATGACTTAGTGCCAATCTTCCTTGAAGTTCTACCTTCTTTAATACAGAAACATATCCTTTGTTTTCCTTTTTCTCTGTGATCAGTGTGTACACAGAGGTTGATTGCTGCTCTAGAGACAGCTTTTCCTTTTGCGATAGCCATGAATAACACCATGAAGAAGTGAATGACGCCAGAAGAGAATTATTTTGTTAGCAGTCTGCCAGAAAATCAGTGGCAGTGCTTATGTTTCTGGAACCTCAAACCACAACAAGAGCTGCAGATGTATGTTTTAAATTTCAGCAGTGGTGTGCCAAGCTGCTACAATTTCAAATCTTAAAAAAAAAAAAAAAAAAAAATCACAACAACTTTATGGACAGTTTACATTTCAGGAAAAGACCAATCCTTCAAACTGCCATAGGGCATTACAAATCTAGCAGTTTAATACTAATGCCACTAAGCAAATGATAGGACTGAGATAAAATGATTATCAGAGGTCTACTGCAAAAATAAGTCAATGGAAAGGTTGTGGCAGAAGAAAGGTAGTCTCCACAATCTGTTAAGGAGATGGCAGATCATCTGACTTTTTCCTTTTCCTTTCCACATATCTATACCTTAGACTTACAATCAAAGTGGAGCTTTTTTCTTTTGAGAAGAGAACACAATCCTTCCAGCCAATGAGCAGCTCATGCAAAGAATTATATACTTCATTTTGTTCCTAGAAGAAACCTGAGCAGCACACAATAAAGTTACACCATATGGGCGCAAAGCCTAAGGCAAGAAAAGTGCTACCAGCCCTTCATCAGTTAGCCTGGTCTAACTGGCTGCCCAGGGTCTTGGAAAAATTCCCTAGCCAAGCAGTTTATCAGCTGTATGGCTTCCCCATCCGTTCTCCTCAACCGCTCTTTATCACCAGTGATATAGATAACCAGCTGAGCTCCCTTTGGCTCATTTTCCTCAGCAAAACTTTCAGTATAAGAAAGTGAACTCAGAGGTTTGGGATGGTTTTTTTTTTTCAAAGTAAGCTCAAAAACAGTGCAACTGGAAGAAGAGAAACATCCAACGTTGGCAACACAGCTTCTCTTTCAGCCTGGGAAAGTTGGTCACTGTTGTGTTTAGAGGATGAGAAAACCTCATCACTACATTTGGTTTTCAGCATAGCCTGTACTGTTCCTCAGCAGAGCTAACTCTGCTCTCCACTCCGGACATAAATTCAGGAATTAAATTTGCTGTTCTCTTGTTTCTGAGAAAGAGGCAGCTCTCCAGCTAATCATTCCATCCAGCCACCCACATGCAAAAGCCCCTAAACGTCAAAAAACTCCACTAAAAATAAAAGGGGGGGGGGAGGTCCAGACACATTAAAAACATAGCTAATGAGTCACGATTAAACAGCAGCTTTAACGATGAGCAAGAATAAACTGTAAAAAGCTGTTTTGCATTACACATGCTGGACCTTTACCAGGACAGCTGGCAGCTATCAACAGGCCAGGGAACTGAAGAAAACAATGCAATTATTTAACTTTTCAGAGGCTGCACAGGAAGCACAAGGTCCTTATGCCTAAGGAAAGGTATACTGCTTCATAACAGGAATGCTACAAATTTGCAGAGGAGGCACAGCCTATACCACCCTTTCCAGACAGACCTTCTGGCTTGCTTACCTGTTTAGGATCAACAGTGGCAGCCGGGGACTCCAGTTCTATTGTTACAGGACCATCGTTCTGGATGTGTACCTGCATGTAGGCACCAAACTTGCCATCTGAAAAGGGAAGGGACAAGACATGCTTAGGGCTCTTGGAAGGATAACTCATACCAAAATCTTTACCAAATGTGCTACTAAAAAGAAAAAAAATACATAAAAAGACAGCCACCTATCAAACTACAGAAAGCTACTAAGAAAAAAACAATCTGTGTGCACCCAGCTATGTGGTCTGACATTCAGGGAGGACCAATACACAGCCAAGTACAGAAACGTCCATGAAACAAGTCCCTGAGGTCTGCAGCCCTGCTCCAGCTGCTGGTATAGACCCCCTCACACACATGCACACACACACACATCTACCCTCAGCCCTCTGGCAGTTTGCTGGGCCCCCCCCGGTCTTACCCTTAGAGACACACACATGCACACACACAGGTCTCACCAGCAGCTAGCCAGGACTCCTCTAGTCCCTCTCATAGTGAGCTCCTCCCGTGGTCTCACCCTCAGGGACACACACCCAGACTCAGCTCCCAGACTACTGCACCTCCTCACCAGCTCGTCCTGCTGGGTATATACTCACCCGCACACTCTCACTTGCGAACACGGGCCCCAGACCCATGGTACCACTCCAGTTGCTGCACTCAGACCCCCATTCACACACAAGCACGCAAAACAGTGGGTCCCACAAAATAGGTAGAAATAGACTTTAGTAAGAAGCTAAAGCAGACCGTGCTGATCAGGTGCAGGGCATGGCCACAAGCATACTGATCAGTCATTGCCTACATGCGGCTGGCCCTCTTTATACCTTTATCTCTTCATTTTTCCATGCTTGTTCCTCCCAAAATCACCTAGATCCGCTCCCTTCCCTGGCTTTGGTTCCTCACCTAAACGTCCTATAAGTTGTCTTGTGTGACCCTGAAATGCTCTCCTCCTGAATGTGTTCCATATCCCCAGGCAGCGACCCCCCCCAGTCCAAAAGGTGCTCCAGAGAGCCACTCCCATTGACTCCCCATGATGGGCATCATACCTGGACCATGGACAGGACTGAGGGTCCCCCAGGACAGCCTTGGGAGCGGCCCAGACACGGTTTGCAACCCTCCGAGTCCAGAATTTGGGTTCCCCTGCCTGCCTCCGTGCTCCTCTGTGTGTGTGCAGACCAGTTTTGCATC
>JANXJC010000056.1:19671801-19693381 GCA_027564655.1 Leptodon cayanensis
GGTGTCTGCAGGGGCAGGGAGAAGCCCCTACAGAAAGGAAGGTCTGCTTGCGCAGGGTCTCGGGTCAGCTTCCTCTAAAGGAAGGCTGTATCTATAGAGACTGGGGGAAGCCCCCCGTAGATAGTAGAGGCTGGGGCAGCCTTCCAGAAGTGTAAGTGGTGGCTGCAGGGAGCCCCTATAGCAACGAGGGTTAGCAGTGAGGGAAGATGGGGGAAACGCCTATAGGAAACAGTGGCCAGGAGCAGCTTGCTGTGAAGGGAGGTGCTGTCCATAAGGACCAAGTAAAACCCTATAAAATGAAAGTTAGTTACACCCACAGCGGCTGGGGGGCAGTACCCTACAAGGGGAGGCAGCATGTATAAGGATCAGGGAAACCCCTATAGAAACAAAGGCCTGGTGGAGGGCCTGGAGCAGAAAAAGTTTTCAGCTTACAGTAGTTTCTCTGCACTTGCAGTTCCTCTCTCGTAAGCTTTTATTTGAAGGACGATTAACAACTCCCATATCCCAAAGATTAAACTACGTTCCTTCCCGTTTACTTATCGATCTTAAGTACCCGTTTCAGAGCTGACCAGTTGAGGAGCCATTCTGGGTACGTCCCGATCACCCAGGTACGTCCTGCACACCAGCTGGGAAATGAACTTCACGAAAATCGCCTCAACAGCCACCTGGTCAGAGCGTTGGACCCAAGACACCAGGCAGCGCGCAGATTCATTAACATCTCACAACACGCCTAGTTGAACCCAGTTCATGTTTAGTAATTTGAATACGCATGCAAAGAACAGAAGTGATCCGAGCAGATGAGAAGATCTGCAAGTTCCGTGAAGTTGTGTCAGAGATGGAGCTGTCGTTTCAGCAAGGGAAGAGAAAGTTTTCCACCGACGATCTGGTGCCAGGCGCCAGGATGACTTTCTCGGAGAAGCCAGCTCCAGCACCAAGTACTGAGCTTCCAGACCATTCAATTTTCAGGAGGGCTGTCATTAGGATCAAAGAATGATTTCACACGCCTGAGCAGTCGAGTAATAGGAGGTTGAACTTCCTTGTATGTTATTATTGTTGTCACTTTTAATCCTAAAGCTGTTTCTCTAGTGAATACTTCCTTGCGGGTTGCTTGGTCTGCCTGAAGATCACTTTCATTCTCTAAGGAATAGGGAGGGTAAGGGGGGAGAAAAAAAAAGAGCACAGCAATAAAAATGTTTTATCCCTTCATCATGGCAAAACAGCAGCCGCATAGGCATTCGGTCTTCTTTTTGCTTTTCCTCAAACTCTGAGAAACAGATAGCAAAGATCTGGTGACTGCATCGACAGAAAAAGTGATTTACTAGGGTAAGTTAGGTTGCTGCACTGGTACTGGACTAGTATCAGTACTACAGTAGCAGCAATAACAACTGGCTTCTGAGTTATCCACGTTACAGCTAGCTCCATGTTACTACACCTCAATTAGCAGCAGGCTGCTGAGGAAGAGCACCAGGAACACAGAGAGCCGACAGGATAAGATAGGATAGGATATTTTCAGTTGGAAGGGACCTACAACGATCAGTGCCTGAGTACTTCAGGGCTGACCAAATGTTAAAGCGTGTTATTAAGGGCATTGTCGAAATGCCTCTTAAACACTGACAGGCTTGGGGCGTTGACCACCTCTCTAGGAAGCCTGTTCCAGTGTTCGACCACCCTCTTGGTTAAGAAATGCTTCCTCATGTCCAGTCTAAACTTCCCTGGTTGCAGCTTTGAACTATTCCCACAGCGCAAATAAAAGCACCAAGCTGGAAAGGGTCTAGAGCCTGTTCTTGTCACCAGAGATAAAAGCACATGCTCTTCCCACCACCACGGGATTTATCTCCCTTCAGGGTGAACCTCCTCGGGATGCCAGGAGGCACTGGGCGCCCACCCTGCCAGCAGGAGCCCTTACACCCGGCAGCCCCACAGCTCTGAGAGCCCCCAGAGGCAGGCAGGCAGGCTACCAGGGCAGTTCAGCGCTGGCAACACCCGACGCTGCCGTCCTCGGCCGAGGGAAGAGCCAGAACCGGGGCTGGAGTGGGGGGGAATCCCACCACCTCTAGCGCCTTTCCCGCGGGCTCCAGAAAGCGCCCAAGCCCCGCCTCCAGCCAAGCCCCGCCCCCCTTCGGCCCACTCCCTCCGCCCAGCCCCGCCCCTCAGCCAAGCGCCCCCTCAGCCCAGCCCCACCCTCTGGCCGCCCTCAGGCACCGGCCGCCGCGCTCCGCCGAGGTGACCCCGGGCGGCGTCCCCGGACTCGTGGCCGCTCTAGCCCGTACCGGGCCCGCCGCCGCTGTCGGTGCCGCCGCCGTTGAAGCTATAGTGGAGCATGGCCCCCAGCATGGTCCAGCCGCCCAACGAGTAGAGCAGCGCCGCCCGCGCGTTCCACACCGCCACCCGCATCGTTTTCCCTCCCCCCCTCCCCTCACCAGTAACGCCCGCGCTCATTGGTCCGGCCCCGCCGCCAATCGGGCCGCACGCGGCACAACGCCGGCGTGCGCATGCGCCCTGGGCTGCGGAGCGGGAAGGAAGCGGAAAATGGCGGCGGGGAGGGAGGCGGCGGGCTGCTGTTGCCGCCGCCATAACCGAAAAGCTGCGCCCCTGCTGGAAAACACAGCGGCTGGGTGCGGTGGGAGGATGGCGGCAAGATGAGGGGCGGAGCGGGTTGCACGGCGGCGGCCGAGAACCCAGTTTGGGCGGGAGCTCCGCGACTGACGCGGCGGAGGAGAGGGGGGGCTGAGGTGATTCAGGCCGGCGCAGGGAGCCCACCGGGACAATGTCTTCATTCGGGTGCAGAGCCCGAGTTAGCAACAGCTGTAGCGCCGGCTTTCAAGCCTGTTAAATGCTGGGCTGAAGTGAGAGAAGGCAGGGCTTGACGTGACCCAGAGGCAACGCTTCAGCACGCCACCGTCATTCTCAAAGCAGAGGCTGTACATCTCACCCCCTCCCTGCTTCTGTCAAAGCGTTCTCCACCATCTAATACTTCTTCGGCACTGCCTTACCTTTAGGAGCTCCTCGAAATTATTTTCCAGTAGCACGTACATAACCCCAGCGTTACTTTTTCAACAGTGAAAAGGAGGTAGGCCGAGTCCATCGCGCATACAGCCGAATTAGGGATAGCACTAAACAGCAATGCTCTTACCCTGTTTTATTTTTCATTAACATAGTCCCTGGTTACTAAAAGACACCTTTTGGGAACACACAACATTAAAAATTAAGCTAAAGGCTGTTAACATCTGTATGGGCTAAACCATCCTTTAGTTCTAATTACAATGTATGAAAAATGTAGAGTAAACAATATAGACAAAATGAATACAAATAAATTAATATCTAGAAGGGCCAAGTAAAAAACTCTCCCTGAATCTTTATTTCATTTAATACTTTAAAACCTTAGTCTAAAAGAGAGAGAAGGAAATGTAAAGAAATTGCTCCACTTCTGTCATCGACATGATCTATGTAACTCTTCTGCTATTGCTTCTCGGTTTGATCAAAGTCATGATGCACTTGAAACTGCCAGCTTTTTCAGGTGGTCCATGAATACCTGGAGACTAACATCATCTGTCAAGATTGGAGCTCCCGATTCCTGCAGAAAAATAAATAACGAGCCTAAAACAGTGTTGTTAACACTGGGGACTAACTGAAAGCAAACCAGATGTCAGCACTCTGAACTAATTGCCTGCTAAATCAATCACTGTTTTTCCTGCAAAGGACAGATCTAGTGGAAAGATGCTACTCTGGCAGCAGCACTGACACTATCCTCTAGTGCAATCAGAGCTACTGGAAAAAATAAAGTCTCTTCTTTCTAAAGCATTAGGAATTTTGCTGCACAAGCTCTACACAAGGTGAAGAGGATATAAAAGTCTAGTATTCTCAGATAAATTAGATCTGTTTCCATATGCCAGTTACTTTTTTCCAGAATACTAAATACACTGCGACCTAAAGGTTTTAAATCATATTTGTAGGGAAAGGTGAAGATAAATTTCTACATCAGGTCATGTGAAACTTGTAAGAACATATTCTGCATCAAATTAGCTGCTTCCTTCAAAAGCAGCCACCACAGAAAATTCTCCTGGTCTGCCTGTGCCCCACGGGTAGCTGGGATACAGGAAGGGAGATCAAAGGGGCAAAGCACTCCTCGTGGAGACCACTCATCTCCTGCCATCAAGCTGCTGAGGTACTGAGCTATTGTGGCAGCACCTCTATGTGGACAGCCATTCCTTGGATCTGTTGAAAAAAAAGCCCCAACATCAACTGGATTTTGCTGAAAATTTGGGGGGATTCAGTACAAGAACAGGAACACAAGTTTAGTCATCCAGGCTTGAAAACTGTATTCTGATAATCTTGTCATCTGGTGCTCCCCACCAGTACCGTTTATCTAACCAAGAACCATGAACGGGAACAAGCAGGCTGAATAAAAATCTAACCTGCCTAAGCTTTAGAGACAAACCTAATAAATCAGTTGTGGCTTTTAAAATGCTACAACTACTGCAGTCTCAGCTGGTAATTCCATTATTGGATCCTTTGGTACATAGAAATAATCCTGTTTCCTCGCACCGCAAAGCACTGTAAGATGTTCAAATCCAGTCACGTATGCCTGCAAAAAGCTCTTGGGCAAGAAATGAAGGACAAATGTAACCTGCTCCGAGTTTGTGGCCATGTGATGAAACAGGATGGCTACAGCGTAGACAAATATGTAATTGTACAGTTCCACAGCATTCCCAATCATGACCAGCTCTTCCATTGCTTACCTGTCCCCATGCGTAGAGGTTATTGTGGGTCTGAGAAGGGTTCACTTTAGACAAGAGGAACCGGGCCTATTAAGACAAAACATTAGAGAAGTAGTTTTGCAAAATGACAGACCTGTCAGCTCCCTCAAGACTTCTTACCGCCTTTGATACACTACTAATGATGTTCCTCTGCTTTTGCAAGCAAGGTACTAATTTAACTGAAATGGGTTTCAAGTCTAGAAACAGCCCTGCTCCACAGAAAACTTGTCTCCAAGGGGCACAGAGTGCTCTGCTACAGCAAGCGGCACTCACCTGGCAGAGCAGCTCTGGTTCCATGCGACACGGGCATGTCACCAGCACTGTCCCTCGCATGCGCGCATCTGCCTTTCAAAAAGAGGTCAGTGGAGGACCAGCATAACATGGTCACATCAAAAATTAACACCAAATCTTTGGTTTGGAGCATGAATTCCTGCCTCTTCACTGCTACAAACAAGCCAGGCACAGAAAAGCACAGCACAACTGCAATTCCAGGAATAGCAAAAATAGGAACTATTTTATATCCTCATTCGGCATTAGAGAATAAAGGAACAGATGGTCAATCATTCAGTGTAACTTACTGTCCTAGCAAGCTAAGTGTCCTAGCACTCCCTGTCTTGGTTAAGTTTAGATACATAGCCAAATCATTTCTTTCCCACCTCTTTGGGGGACAGAAAGATATCTAAGCTGGCTTTTTCATTTTTTTCCATCCTCAGATTTCAAAAGCATATCCAGCAAGTGACTGGCTTATTAAAAGACAAAGTTGTAGTAAAAGCTCATGAGAATATAGCAGGCTCTCTACTTTGAAGAGCTAAATTACCACTGTATTTAACTTACAGAACTATCCTTTTAGTAAAAGCAGAAAGACAGCTATTTGCTGTATTCAACAACAGAAAGAGTTCCTCGATAAACCTCCTTACCTGACTGCCCCCATGTTCCGTGTGGATGTAACGCGGCATTGGGAATCTAGTCTGCAAGATTTCCTGGGCGTCATCCAGTGGGGCTTGCAGTAGGTGCTTGAAGTTTTCATATTCAGGCATGTCTTGGTAACCAGCTTTCTGCCACTGTGCAATTGTCTATTGAAGGGACAGGGAGGAAATGAAAAAATAGTAGAGATGTTGGCAAGCCTCCCCTTTTTAACCCGCACGTCTTAAGGCAGCGGAACGTTACATGTACTTCTGCTTACAGAGCACAGGGCAAATGCACGCTTCCACCACTCTGGCAATAACATTATTTAGTTTCTGTCCCTGAATTTAAGAACAGGCATTCAACACAAAAGCCAGCAGAAGTTTGTGCAGTGCAAGAGCAATTCTTTGAAAGGGATCTTCAAGCCTTTATGTTTCAACCTGCGCCAACACAGAAACACAAACCATTTATAAATCACTGATGTTTTGAATCTGACTTGGTCTTACATGAAGCAGCCATTGCCTTACAGTATTTTCAAGGTACCTAACCATATGTACCTAACAGTTGCTGTGTACACATGCAGATCACACACTTAGCTCTTCCTGTGACTAAATTCTACCCAGTTGCTGGGTGTCTTGCTCTGCAACACTAGACAGAAACTGTTTGAGGTAACTCTGGAAGATTTATTGTCATTGTTGACTCAAGCGTTCAACTCCTGTCCACATCAATCGGGTATCCCTGCTCACTTCTCAAAGGAGACAAATCCTATATAGAGCGAGGTCGGGAGCTAGTAATGGAGCTGCCGCAAACTATTGTGCCAAACTTTGAGCATTCTAGTAGCAGTCGCTAAATGAAGTAGCTTAGTTCAAAAACAAAGGGAAGAGTTAAAATGCCTCCCAGAAAGTTTTCAGTAATAGGAATGTTTGACCATAAACCAAGATGGGTTTATTTAAACCACTCCAATCTGATGCCATGTTTAGGTAGAAGAAACTGGATGAGGGCCACTACCGAAGCAGAGCTATAAAGGATATCAGAGATTTAAAAAAAGCATCAAAGAACAGGGAGATTTCCAGATAAAGAAGTGGAAAGCCAGCTTCCTCTTCATCCCTTACCCCACAACTACTTTAGGATATGAGACATTTCTGTTATCCAGCTACAGTAGCGTACCACTCCCTTACAAAACCTGACAGGACTGAAATACAGATCTACAAGTCTGCATACTGAAGAAGCACTGGAAAGCCAAGGCTTTGGACACTGGTATAAATAGGGATGTTTAGAAAGGGCCAGTACCTAAGCACTTACCTCAGTCATGATGGAAGGAATACAGGAGCAGCTGTCAAAAACATCCAGTATTTAAAAGCAAAAACTGGAAAAATTTCTAACTGATTTCTTTAAGAGCAGCACTATTTAAGTGTCAAAACCCAGAACAAAGTACATCACTTATCTGAAAACCAAACTGCAGCTCTCTGCCCTGCTTAGTTTCAAGTTTCTCTGGCCTTTTGCAGGCGTGGTAAGGGACCACCTTCATTACCAAGCTAACATGACAGCTGTTACTCAGTGCAGAACATCCTTAGCAGCTCCAGTAGGACTTTTTTGTTAGCTCATACAGTGGGGAAATTGTATTAAAACTGGCAGCACGTATGCGATGTCATTACGCTAGCGTGGGCTTTGCAAGCAGCTTATTTTATACTAACAATGATGCTGTCTGCATGCATGGCAGGAGGGAGGGAGTGCAAACAGAGAAAGAGAACGTATTTCACCGTACCTCACCAAGGTAGATAACTATCTGGAAGAAAGTATCCATCAGTAGGATTCTGTCAGGAAGAATACTGCTGCTGTCCAAAAGCACTGGCTGGAGAAAATAAAGATGAAAAGTCAGGCACCACTAAGCCTTCAGAACTGTGTTAACCTTCAAGGCTGGCCAAATAGCTTGCTCAGCCCTGCCCGAATAGATGCAACTCCACCAACAGCTGCTCAGTCCATGTGAATGCCCTGCAGAGCCCAGTCAGCCTCCTGCAGCATCACTGAATGGAGCAGCACGTTATCAGCAACTGTATGAAGCGCAGGATGTGAGAGAGCAATTTCTATGGCTATCCAAGTTTAATTTGAAATGATCTTGAACAAGAGTATCTCAAGAATAATGAGAAATAACACGTGAACTCTGGCAAATGCTGCCAAGAAGGTTTCCGAGTGTTACTCCAGCAGCTCCTGCGTTTCTTTCCTGCCAGACAGACTCATTTCATGGAAGCTGTCAGTATAAGGGAATCCGTGTCTGTCCATTGAATACTTGCACGTAGTTAAACACTGCTACACAAACAACTGAAAACAAGCAGCTGGTGGGAGATTATGATCTGGAAGGGCTAAGGCTTGCTGACTTACACAGTGGAGACAGCAGCCTCTGGCAGAGAAGCAAAAGTGATACTGACAGCAACAAGATTCATTGGATGACAGGGGCCAGGGTCTGTGGCTGAGCAGGGGTGGGGAGGTTGTTTTTTCGGCGTTTTTTTGGTGGTTTGGGGTTTTTTTAATCAAAGCTGTAAGCTTACTGAAAACACAATTCATATTTTACATTGCCCCATCTCATCCTTTAATAATTACCTTGATTAAAAAATATATATAGGGGCCTTTTTGCTGAAATAGTGTTACTCTGACTAAATACTCATTATTTTGGATCGATCCACCTCTTCCTGTTAAACAGGGACTCACCTCAGGAGGTCCATGGAAAGAATAAGCATAAAGGATGGGCTGGATCATAATGAGAGACTGGGTCAGATCTTGCCTAGCAAAGTGGTGACGGTAATAAGAAGATTCATCTGGACTGTTATTGAAGACCTGCAGGAATGGGGAGCGTCGCAGATGGAACATGAACTGCACCAGAAAGATGAGTGAGAAGAGAAATGTCAGCAAGTCTACTCTTTATTAACTCCTCAGAGTTCTTCCCTTATCAGTCATTCATAGCACTGAACTACAGGACCAGCCCACCAAATTAAGAAAGCAACTGTTCCTCCTCTTGAATCTGATAAATGGTACAGGATGCTTTATCATGACTCTCACTCATCCTTGCACACTTTTCCTGTGCTGTGGGAAGTGAAGTTCTTACCTGGGGATACAAAGAAAATGATTCTGACAATCTGAAGGAGTTGGGATCATCTTTGTTGTATTGTCCAAACTTCTGACACTGTTGGAAGCAAAATGGATACTTTGGTTATCTCTCTCTTTTTTCTATTTTTTTTCTTTTTTTTAGAATTAACACCTTTTTTTTTTTTTGGAAGGGTGTTCTTTTGGTTGTTTTTAAACAGAGCAACCAAGGCATGAACTTGACAATAACAAGTAATATAAAATTTACAGGCAATTTTTCTTTAAGTCAGTGGTTTCTGTATCTTACTGAAATGAGAATGATGATTTGATCTACTTATCTTTTTATATATATATATATATATATACACATATATATATAATCTAGATTTGAAATTATCTAAGAATGAAATAGTGCTTCTAGTACAACCCAAATTTTTCCATTAAATCAGGGATACTACGTTATGCCTAAGCTGCTTTGTACGCTATGAAACACTTCTGCAGCAACTCTCCTTCCTTCTAGAGCAGCAGCAGACTGGCATTTCACCAACTGCTTCACTGAAAATAAGAAGCATCAATGGTTTTAGCAATTTAACTATAAATGACTCCACAATCATTTCACCACGCAGCATGCCCGTGTGTGTTTTGGTGCTCAAATCTTTATTTGATACTGGCCCTGTTTTTTCAGTGTCTGATATGCCCTATCTGTTAGTATCAACTCCACATGGGTGTTTGGACAAAGCCAGAACCGATTTAGGCAATTGAGGCTTGTGAAATTCAAAGCAAGAGACAGCATGAAGTTGTGGGAGTGACTACTACCCTGAACTTGGCACTGGTGAGCCCACATCTGAATGCTGTGTACAGTTTTGGGCTCCCCAGTGCAAGACAGACATGGATATACTGCAGTGAGTTTAGCAGAGGCCACCAAGCTGGTCAGAGGCTGGAGCACCTCATGTAGAAAGAGAGGCTGAAGAAGCTGTTTTTCTTCAGCCTGGTGAAGAGTGGGATCAGGGAGTCATATCGCTGTCTACAGCTACCTGACGGGTAGCTGGAGAAATGGAAATTCTGATGGGGGAGAGAAAAGGAAAAAAAAAAAGAAAAGGAAAAAAAAAAAAAAATCACAGTGACTGTGATCAAACATGGGAACAGGTTGTCAAAAGAAACAAGAGAAACTCCATCTTTGGAGATCTTTAAAACACAAGTGAACAAGACCTAGAGCAACCTGCTCTAACTTCAAAGCTGGTCCTACTTGGAGCAGGGGAGTTGAACCAAAGACCTCCAGAGGTCCCATCCCACCTGCATTATTCTGTGTTTCACTATCACTTCTTTAATCTCAGGTTTAACCCTTTCAGCATGATGTGATGTTTACCTACCCCATCACAAGTTCACTGATCATACTGGCTTCTGAGCTATCGCATACTACAACTATGTGATCGTGATCAGAGCACAAATGAAGCAAGTCAATCTGGAAAAAGAATGCTTTTTCCATTACCAGAGACCATTTTTACCAAAATCAAGAGTGCACCCAACTGCAGTCTATTGGTCTTACCAGTCTGATCAGCTGTCTGTCCAGCCATCGCAGAACATCAGGTCCCTCCTCAGATTCAGCTCTGTACACTCCCAGTCGTGCCATCAGCACGGCAGCTGCTTCCTGGTCAAACGCAGCTTCTATATGCTGGAGCTGACTCTGTGCATCTGCCCAACTATAGGGATAGTAAAGGGTTAGTGCTATGTGCATTCACCTTCAGCAAAACCCAAACCAGATTCATCCTCCCTGTGCCAAATACTCTGCAGCCAATGCATGCAACAAAAAGCTAGAAAAATTCCAGCACAGACTGCGGCTTAAGTTTCAGCCATTCTGCCAAAGAACTGACATGAAATACTCACTTTCTGGCTATGGTGGTGACACGAATGCGTTTCTGCGTACTGGAGTGTTGATACTGAGTGACAAACTGCACTGCCCCTCTGCCTCCCTGAGGTATTGGTGCGTTGTGCTGCAAATGAAACAAAGTAAGCCTTCAAAAGCTTTTCCATTACTCTGTACACTACGGAGAACTCCAGGGCATCATTTGAGCAATCACAGAATAAGTTCAAGCTAGAGAGGGACCAGAGAAGAGAGACACGTCTGTTAGTGTTGTGTTTTCCAGCAACCCTCAGAGTCAAGTGGTGCTGGGCCCATTTAATATTGGGCATGACACTTCCTCAGCTTGTCCTTTAAAGGATGGCAGCAACTTACCATCTCTACAGCAATGAATGTTAAGAACAGCATTACGAGGTCTGAACAAAGGTCCCGTGAGTCCACCATCCTATTCCCAACAGTAACAAGCCCATGCAGCAGAGAAGACAGAGACACACACATGTGGAATAGAATTCCTTTGGGGTAGCTTTCCGAGCTTCTAGCTGCCACACACTCAGAAACTTCCCCAGCCAAAAGTTACTCCTCAGCCATCAAGTTATTACAGCTTGGAGGACCAATTCTCCAAGAATTTGAAGCTATTTATACTTTTATTCTCCACAGCACCTACTGGCAAAAAGACAATTTCTTCTGCGTTAAATAAATACAATAGAAAGAAGACAAGGAAACAATGCAGGTTTCATACAGAACAAAAATGTTAGGCAATTTATACACATGAAAACAACCCCTGAAGCTATTTCTTTGGCACAAAACACTTGGTTGCTTTGCAACCATCCGCCTGCAACACAGGGGATGTCATTGTATTTTCTGGCCCTGTTACAAACAAATAGTTCGGTGTGTAAAAAGGATCACCAAAAAAAAATAAAAAAGAGAAGCCAGGACTGACCTGATTTACCACTTCAAAGTAAATGGCCAGAGTTGTGCTGGGATCCAGACTACAAATTTTCCACTGAGATGTTCCTCCAATTCCAAGCTCCTGCACAGAATTGAAAAGAAAGCAGCATTTTTGTCTCTAGCAGATAAGGCAAGCTTACGTTAAATTCTGGTCAGAGGTACAAGTTAAGGCAGGCCTTCTAGATTTCTTATCTTTTAGGTGTGAATAAAGTTACCGAAGGCCATACAGTTAAAAGAAAGCCTTATGGGGCAAGAATTCAGTCTAGGAAAGACTCTCTTTTCCTAGGGATGTTTTCAAATTGTTCTGCTCCTTGAAAACTCTGACATTCTAGCTGAACTGTAGGTCTAGTCAGAAACTTTGCTCTGTTTATTTACTTCTTTATTAAAGATTTTTCCATGTCAGAAACTTACGTTTTCAGAGACACACGGCCCTTTAGCATTCAGGGATATGCATGGTCCAATAGCTCCTGCAATTTTCAGCTCCCTAGAGGTCTAGAACAAGGTAAAAAAAAGTTGTTTGTCTGGGTTTTTTATAAATCAAGTCAGTCAAATAGAATACATACAGACTACATCAGTTGCTCAGCTTTAATCAGACGATGCATACACATGGCTGTGAGGGAAAGCATCTCTGAGTATTCTCCTAGATCACCTACTGCTACAAGTAGTAGAGTATGAGAATCTACATAGTCATGTTTTAATAATGAAGACATATTTATAGTGACCACAAGAGAGTATGAAATGTTCCTTGCTGAGTGAGGAGAGGCTGAGCTCAGCTGCTTTTTTAAAAACAAACGAACAAACAAAACACACACACAAACTTAATAAGCTTCCAAACAAAAATCCCTCCACTCACTCCAGTATGGTGCTTTTCCCAAAACAGGCACTACAGCTGACCTCAAACATGTAGAATTTTCTACACCCCAGATACTTACATCAACTTTTGTATGAATAGCACTTGTATTTCCCAGTTAATGTAATCCAGTGAAACTAATCTCTCACCTTCACGTCCAAACTTGCACCAAAAGCCATCCGAAATTCCCCATTGAAGCCTTTGTTAAATACCCGCTGGAAGGTCTGCTTGAAGAGAGAAGTGTTGAAGGAGTCCCCCATCACCATGTGTCCTCTGGGAAAGAGAAAACAATACACAAGGGAACTGAAGCAACTGGGAACTAGAAGTAAAGCACAAAGGATACATCCCTCCAACTCTCACGCATGCAAACACATGCAGAAACTGTTTTAAAGCATGCCTTTGCATAGGTAGAATTTACATCAGGGAATGCAGATTCATGGATGCATCTTTCAAAGCCAGACAAGTTAATGCTCCATCTTTGCCAGCTTGCTTTCTCAACTATATTTCTTGCCATCCCTTTAGCTGCCTTAAAAATGCTCATGTTCCACCAGTTAGAAGTATCTCAACTCAGGAAAGAGCTTTGCTCAGCCTCTTTCCCTGAGCAGGGCTGGAACCACCCACATTACAGACAGGATGGCTGCACCACTGCAGCATGAGGACGGGTGCGTGGGTCTGTGCTGTGCCTCCCCTAAGTGCCTTGGTAAACCCAGGCCTGATCAGACAGAGCTGAGTAACACAACCAAAGGGTCAAACAATCTCTCTTCTGCTTACTGAGCATTATGTGATTATTTACAAATACCTTGCATTTCCTCAAACCACCCTCTAACTCCCTAGACACAGCAGATTTCAAATGGCCAGTAAGACACGCTGAGTCCCCAAAAGGCCCGGTTTGGTACACAGCCTTCCTCACAGAGACCGTAACGTTTTCAGCAATATAGAACACAGACATTTACTCCTTAGAGATGTCACTTAAAACTAGATCCAGGGAAGCCAAGATTCCCTGGAGAAAGTGCAAGTGAGCTGTTAAGCAGAGAAGATCTGGCCCACGCAAGGAAACCTTCTACCCACACCTGACAGTCTGCTCTTCTGATGGCACTTCAGTCATGCACACGCCACAAAGCACGGCATCTCTATCCCATAAATTCTGGAAAGGATACTTGCTATCTCCCAAGGAGGCAGAAGGCAATTGCAAAAGACATACTGCACCATGCTTTAGAATACCTTTCTCAAAGCAGGACATCGAGTTTTCTACCAGCAGTGCTAATTCACATGCTGTTTTGAGACTTCAGAAATGTGGACTGGGATCAGGTGAGGTTTGCCATATAATTCCTGGCAAATTCAAACCACAGTTTAGAATAGAATGACAAAAATCTCACCCTTTTGCCCTGACAGCAAACTTAACCGCTTCCTGAACTGTTCTCCCCCTCCAAAAGAAAAATACAGGTGCCAATTTTGTGCTCTCCCGCTGTGAACATACCCAGTGAGGTTTGCACAACACTTCATCTCTAGCAGTCCAGTCTGATCCAGGGCACAGGCATAGATGTCGATGCAATGCCCGTTGGCTGCAGTGCGATTAGCCAGAGTCTCGTAGTGCTGGGGAAAACATACATGGTGTTTAGGATGCCGCAATGGGCAATTTTTCTACTGCTCTCCAGCTGAGGCCAACATGTGAAACACAAGGTACAAACGAAGCAATTACCAGTGCTGTGGTAACTAAACAGCTTTTTGCTCTTACTGCTCTGCTGGAGCACGCTTCTCCCTCCTAGGATGTTTGCGCTTGGATGAGCTTGAGTTGCATGTCACAAATACAGAGAGTGCATGAATTGCACGGGATCTTTGCCTGTGGAAACCCTAAGGTTTCCAGGCGATAGTTAAGAGAACAGCTGTCTTACTGCTTTCTCTAAGCTGACAGGCACATTTCATGTCTGACATTTTTACTATTTTAACTGTTGTTTCATACGTCGAGAAGACAAAGGAGGCTTTCTGGAAGTGACCGATTCTTGGAAGACAGGTTTTCTCCTCCCCAGAAGGAGATACAATGATGCTGACGAACAAACTCTCCACCCACCATCAGCTAAGAAACAACACTGAAATACTTCTTTCTCTGAGAAGGCACAAGACTGTGCTGGAGAAGTAACTAGGAGGGTTTTTTACCTTTCCCTTGACCATTCTCACAATTTAACGTAAGGCTCAGGCACTTCAAGGACAATGATGCAAATATCTGGGCATACTATTCCCACATCGAGAGAATGGAATATGTTTCTTCCCTGGGGAAGGACATTGGGCAGCTGTCAACACAGCAGTGTATGTACGTTTGTGTTATGTCCTTTCCCCCCATTTAGTGTTCTGATACAATATTCAGTTTTTGTTTTTAAACACACCCAGCAGGCACTAGCACCTACTTTTGTGGCCTTCTTCATGAACCTTGCGTTGTCCTTCTCTATGTCGTGCCAAGAACGGATGGGTGTTTTCAGTTCATCTCCTACCACCATGCCTGGTCCTTGTGTTGGTGGTCCACCTGTAAACAGCATTATTCTGGCCCCTGTGTTTGGAAATGTGCCCTAAAATAAAAACAAAGACTTTTACCAGAGTGGGAAGGGGAGAGAGACTGATTCAATAGCAACAATGCTTTCTTTAGAGAAGTGTCTGCATGTGTTTCTGCAATGTCATTAGGGACCTGTCTCTGCTAAAGGCCACCTTGATAAACAGCAATGCATTTCCTGACAGTCACAGCACCCTCAAGTTTAGACTTAAGCTACATCAAGCTTCATGTCTTCGTAACAGGAAGCAGGCAGTTTCTGTTCTTTTTACTTACATCTTAGATGACTCTCAGATAAACCCAGTGCATCACATCACATCCACATGGTGATACACACAAGAACCAGAGACCTTTAAACACCTGCATATTTTACCATTTAGATATAAACTCCCAGCCCACTCTACACCAGCTGGTGCTAATACGTGTCAAATATCAGTAGAGACAAATTGCACCTCTGCAGCCCAACATAACTGGGCCACAGACCAAGCTGGACTGACACCTGCAAATGTCTCAGTAAAGACAGTCAGGTACTTACTTTGACCAGCTCATTTCAAACAAAAGCACTAAGAGTACCTCCAGTAAGCCAACAGCAATCGAAAGAGCCACTCCAGTGGAACGTAAAGGCCTCTTTCCCTGGGTCACTGGCCATGGGTCCCTTTGCAGTTCTCCAAGCAGATCGGTTAAATTCATGTCAATCTTATGTACTGGCTGCAGAAATCTGCAAAAATTAAAATAAAATGTTTTTCTGCTTATAAGTTCAGAGAAAAAAGAAAGTGCCTCTTTGTTCCTGGCACATATAAATTGCACCAAGATAGTTATCAGAAGCAAAAAGTCACGTGCCATGTTCCCTTCTTACATCCAAACCTTCCAAGATAACAGGCCTGTGCAAAATAAAAAATTTGATCAAAGCAAGACATCAGGAAATGACAAGAAGGCAAAGTCACATACAGCACAGGAAAGAACTACAATGGTGATTTAGTCTAGCAAAACGCACAAGAGCTGCCACTGAAAAAGAGCAGCTGAGAAAAAGAAAACTGTATTCAACAGAGGTAAATACAGCGTTACTGTTCAGGGGTCACTGCTTGCCTGTCAATGATTTTTTGGACTTGCTGGGTCAGGGGATAGGAGGTGGTATATAGGATTGTTATGCATGGATCAGGCCCCCCATTGGCTGGTCAATCAAAAAGACAGGCCCTTGCTCCAAAATGCTCCTGAGAAATATGCTTTCCAAAGACAACTACTCTATGTTTTTCAAGTAGAAATCTCGCCTGAATGGCAATTGTGTTCTCACAACTGCAAAACCAAGATACTGTAGAAGTCTAGTACACTGCCTGCAGCTCTAGTAAATCCCATCCATATGTATCACTTGATGTAGGGAAATAACTGTGACAAGGCAATACCATTTAAACCTTCTTACAAAGACCCCTCTTGGGAAACCCAGGTTTAGAAGCGTGACCCCAAAGGGGCATAAAACATCTGCCCTGCTCTTCTGCTGTGCTGGTGCAGCATACCTGCTTGAAATAACAGGTTGCTCCAGAGTCTGAAGAGGTCTTCCCTGTTGAATGGGGACAGCTGGTCTTGAAAGCCCAAGCATATCCTAGAAAACAGTAAAGAGGAGGCACAGGAGATGTATTATTCAAACACTAAACATATTTGTTGTCAAGCAGTATACCCTGAGGCCTGCAATACTGTAGCATTAAATACATTAAAATCTGTGAAATTTAATTAATTTTCACACTCCCATTAGGAATGGATCAATGCCATTATGCGAGATACACAAACTCTACCTTGGACAAGCTTCCAAGGAATTTACAAAGGCAAAAAGACGGGACGGATATTGGGAGGGAAACAGGCTAACAGTTAAGAGCACTGAAGCCTCCTTCCTCCCCGAAAGCCCAGCGCTTTGTGAAGGAGGGGAAAGACCAGCAGTGGTGTCAACAGAGCTAACAGGAACAACCCACTAGCCTAAGAGATGGCAGAACATACCTGTATTTGCTTTGCTGTCAGGTCTTTTGTGCCCCTAAACACGTAGCTCTTGGAAATCCCTTCACAGCTCAGCTCATGAACCTGGACCATTCTGCCAAAAGTGATAAGCCCCACCAGAGCATCGGCAGGCAGCAGACTTAGGGACATCTGGAGGGACTCCTTCAGCGCCTGCAAGTCCTCTTCCTCCAAGCATGTGTCAACAACGTACAGGAAGATCAATGGTGTCTGCGGACCCCGCTAATGTGGAAAGAGATGAGTTTATTAGGTGTGTGCATATGCCAGATGACACTTCATAATGCCTTCAGGAATAAAACGAGCCCTATCTTAAGCACCTTGCAGAAATGTTATTTATTTGCATTAACTTAAGGAAAACTAATATATACGTAATCTGTCACACACAAGACAATTCTGGGGGCTTCAAACTTTCCTATGATTCATTTACCTGCACTATATATTCAATTGTTGAAAACTGAGGCATAAGCTCTGCTGGCTGGTTGACTTCAGATATGCCTGCATATGCTGGAGGGAACTGAAAAACAGAACAAAAAATTAGGACAAGGAAGTTGCAGGACAGAAATGTAGGGCCCTCCTCTGCAGTGCAGAGGCTGCCCTGCTCATGATGTGTTTATTCAACTCTGTATTTACTGCCACTGCACCAACCTGATTAATTCATGACAAGAGACACATACTGCTGTTTTCCTAAGCACAGACAACAAGTGGCCAGCAGGATGGACAGCTGCTCAACCCAGTGTAAATAAAAGGTAGGACTAAAGCAGTGACTATGTATTAGCTGAAATTCATTTAGCCACGTGACAGTTTCTGATGGCAAAAGCCTACTCAAATCTAATTTCACACTTGGCAAGAACAGTAAACGTCAAGTGCAAAAAACACACCGGAAAAACATGGGACAAAATAGCATTTTTATCTCCTTCCTATGCCCTGCATGCTGATAAAATCACTGGCAAAACTGAACTGAAAATAGACAAGACATCAGGTAAAAGAGACCCATTCACAAGTACTCTGGCCTGCATTCAGCAAGAGAAAAAGGCCAAGGGAAGGAATATAGAAAAGTGGAATTTATGCTTAACATCCTTCACCAGGGGAGGCCACCAATAAAATGTTCGCTGAAAAGATAGAAGGCCTGATGCTTTTTCCAACTTACCTGATTTCTCTGAAAACAGAAGTTACAAGCCCAGAGCTTGGCCCGATAGTCAACTTGGCTGCAAGGGAAAGATGAGATGTCAGCATAACTATATTTTACAGCGCAGCTTCACAATTATCTATGCCGGTTCACAGCACTAAGGAAAAAACAGAATATCAGACACTCCAACTTGAACGACAAGAGTTTTAGGGATTCAGACTCTTGTTCTATTGCCAGAAAGTCCCTTAGCTTATCCAGCCCTGCCACTTCCAGGCTTGTCAGCGTGACAGACCACCGACAGCTCTCCAGAGCTAAGCCTCTGGCAGACAAAGACTTGGGTCCAATCATTCTTCCACTACCCTTGGGCTTATCTCAGTCATCTTATTGTTTGTGTAGCTGTAGCACACAAGTACTCCAGCCACAGAGCAGCAGGAGCCATTCACCCAGATGCTGAGCAAACACTGAATAAATAGGCGGTTCCCTGCCCCAAAGAGTTTACTCTCCTCAGCCCATTACAACATACTGTTACTGCTGGTGCAGTAAAGCCTGGCCATAGTCTTACTTCACGGGCTTGATCTCATTTTACTTCCTCTTCCTGGCTTTTCCTGCTCTTTCTCAGCCCAACACTATGCTCTGAGTATGTATGATCATCACATGATTTTGGGGCTGAGATTATTCCTCTTCAATTCTCAGCAGAACTTCAAAGAAAACCTTATTGCTCATACCAGAACTGACCTACAAGCAGCAGGATGTGTAGGAAGCTGGAAACCAAGTGAACATCACACCCCAGAGGACAATATCGGTATAATCGGCATCTTCGTTTATTTTAAGTTTCATCATTCACCACCAAATTCTCTGGGGTGGTAAGAGGATTGGCCATTTCCATACCATCTCTGCCTTAATAGCCTCCCCAAAGGCACTCATCTCTCCTCTGGTTCTGGCAGCTCTAGTAACAGGCTGGCATTCAGTATATCTCATTAGGCACACATGGATTTTAACAAACCTGCTACCTCTAAATGAAAAAGGCTGCCAGGCACTGGGCAGAGAAAAAAGGGGAACAAGGAAGTAGTGAAGTTCGGATAAAAACTAGGTACTATCCAGCCTCTCTTAACATCCCCAACCAAGAAATTCATACCAGAGTGGGCTCAGCACTGCTTTGCAGGTTGGCCTGCTACAAAGCACCGGTTCATACTGCACAGGCGGCAGGTCAAGACGCTCCTTCAGTGGGGTCAGAAGACAGGCCAGCGGGACAACCATCCTTGTGGCCTCCAGCCTGCTGGAGGGCCACACGTTCCAGCTGAAACGGACTCCATCACGCTCCTCATTTTGCTGTATGAACTCCAGGTACGTCGCCATGGGACTGCAGCTCTGAAAGGACGTAAGCAACACACGTTCAGGCAGCGGTCACCTGTTTGGACAACAGTCCTGCAAAGGAGGTCAGCAGATCAACTACATATAGGCACAAGACATTTACAAAGCCAATACATTACAAGGAGTTAATCCCATTATCAAATGAACCATGTGACTACATTAATCTCTTCTGTCCAGTGCTCTCATCAACATTCCAGACAATTAAAACACCACCAAATTCAATGAAGAAACAAGGAAATCTGACACTCAAAGCCAGAATGCAAGTTGTTTTTTTTCTTCGGATCCACATTTAACATCCCAATACCCACTCAGCCTCATGCTGGCCTCAAGGCAATCCTGCCTGACTTGGGTCAGTAAAGGAAAACAGGTCAGATTTGCAACACATCCTGAAGCCTTCAGTTAAAAACTTGCGGGGAGAAAAGGAGGCCAAGTCTGAGACTAAGACACTCATCACAAATGTCACCTGGTTGCCAGCCTGACCTGCTTACAGCTGGAAAGGAGCACATGACAAAAGGGTCAGAAAAGGTCTTTGGTGATTTTAGACAGCCTCTGTGCATGGCACCATGTCCCACTCCCAGTAAGGGAGGAATAGAGAGTCCAGCAGACTTCAGAAAAGACATGCTGTTCAAGGAGGGATATCCCCAACACACCAGAGAAGTCACTCTCTGTATTGCCTTACTAAACGCTGAAGAGTAAGATGCCAGCAAGAGCTCCCAGGCCATCGTTACCTTTGATGTCTCTAAGAAAGGGAAGGACAAGCCTACTGAAAAACTCACTCGTCAAATCCAGCCCACATACACCAGACAGCACTGGCAGGAACTCAGAGCCAAGAGCAGCAGCACCACAACCCACTCCGGATGAGGAAACTCAGAGGTTCACCTGCGGCTGCAGATGCTCCAGGACTACCTTACTCCTGGTCCTCACTGCAGGCAGGAGATTCAGGAGGGCCACAGGCATGAGAAATCAGAAGCATCACCTCACCCAGAGGAGGAGAAGTTTTGATGTAACATTTTCTTACAGACCTCCAAACTCATCAACATTTTCTTTGTCCTTGCTATTACGGATGTAAATCAAGCTCGCAGGGAATTGCCTTGTGTTTCAACCCCCACCTCTGGATGGACGAATGGAAGGGTTCAGCAACACATCCCCACCGCAAAAGGGTCTGTAAGGGTAAAAGTCAGAGCTGTGCCTCCCTGTAAAAGATCCTGCACATCAGAACACCAAGACAAACACCTGACATCTCAGGTACACAGCGCAACCGCAGTGTAAATTTACTCCGTGTTCCTCCAACTGCAGCCCAGCACCACTGCCCTGCCCCAGGCAGAGCCCCGATTGCCCAGCTGGGTTCAGCCTGGGCTGTGGCCCTGCTTTGGGGTCAGGAATGGCAGGAGGGGAGGTGCCCCCACCCCCATGAGGGCTGTGTAGGGCCAGGTGCCTGCCCAGTATGCCAGCCCCCACCAGTGCAGGGCCCTCTGGCCCCAGTCCCGCAGTGACCTCCAGGGCCCATCCCGGCAGCGGGCACGTCCCTGTCCAGGAGAGGACGGACCCTTCCAAAGCCTCAGCAGATGAGTAGTGGTAGCATTCCAGTCTCCATATGGGATCTGCTATAGGGCACACTGCTGACCTCCACTCCTTCCAGCAAAGCTACAGGTGATGATGATGCTTCCTAGCAGTGCTATAGGGAACGCCACAGATCACCCAGCTGCTGTACTCGGCGCAGCTATAGGGGACACCATACAGATCCCCAGCCCTTCATCAGAAAGCACATAGAGGACACCAGAGATCCCTAGAGAAACCATAGGGGCCACCCCTGACCCCTATGCCGCTGATCCCCAGCACTGCCATAGGGTGAAGGACTGACCCCCTGCACTGCTTCAGGTGGCACTGCTGACCCTCAGCACAGCCCCAGGGAACACAGCAGACCCCAGCCCTGCCCTGGGGGACCCTGTCAGGCCCCAGCACCCTCAGCACAGACCCAGGGGTCACTGCTGATCCCCATCCCAGGCAAAGCTCCTGGGGACACGGCTGAGCCCCTGTGCTGGTCTGTGGGACACCACTGACCCCCCCCAGACCCTCCTGCAGGACCCAACACTGACCCTCCCCAGCACTCTCCGTATGGGACACCACAGAGCCCCCCCCAGCCCTTCCC
>JANXJC010000056.1:19697270-19711915 GCA_027564655.1 Leptodon cayanensis
GTGTGCCCAGCGCTGCAATAAAGGAGCGCCTGCTTCTTAACTTCTCATTGCTGTTAAGGAGTTTTATTCCGGATTTTGGCAACACCTCCAGGCTGCAGGCTAAACTGGGCTCAGCACAGCTGAGGGCCTGACCACCCATTTCTCACAGATGAAGCGATAGAAAGTCCAAGCCACATGAAGCAGGAGGTGAAGGTGGTCTGTGTGTGGTGGAGGACAGCCCTGTTTAAGGTGTCTATACCCTGTTTCAAAGCATGAAGTGTTTGGCAGCAATAGGAGACCCAGCTGCCCCCACTCGCTGTTCTTTCTTCCCCAAAACTGCTCTGCACGTGGAGGCAGAGAAGGGTTTAAGAGCTTTCTCTTTCCTTTCCTGAGCCCTAGGGTAGCCATACCAGGACAAGACAGAAGATGGCACTCGAGCAGCACCAGATGAACCACTATCACGCTTAACACCTCCTACAGGAGCAAGCGTTATAATCAGAGTAAATAATTAAAAAAAAAAAAAAAAAAGGCAGGAAAAACCAAACAGCCACTCAGCCACGGCGTAAATGTTTCCACTATCAAAGCTTCAAGTTTGCCATTAATGTTAATGTTTTAAACTTTGGACTGTAAAGGCTAGACACGTTAAACAGTACCTCCTAGCTGTATTCTCCCTCAGTTCACAATACAGCCTGGTAGTGTAGTTAATGTTTCTCTTGGAAATAAAAAGTAACCTTGCACTTGATTCCATGTGAAAATGGCATTTAGGTGTGACCACACTCCAACTTGCCATCGGAAAGTCATCACCACTAGTGAGGAAACCGCTCAGAACAGGCTGCTATGTTCGCAGCAGGGTCTGCACACCCCAGGGCTCGCAAAACCAGGGATGAGCTCTCTGACCCGGCAGGTACCTCCTGGTCCTGCAGCAGCTGGCCTGTGACCTGCTGTATGAGGCTTGCATAAAGAAATGAGCAGATCAGGCTTCTAAGTGGTCATCCATGTTTTGAGGGTTAACTTTAGCTCAGCTTTCTACACGTAAGTGTTTTCATATGCAGTACTGGAGCTAACATCGTAGCTTCCTCAAAACATTACATTTCATAGCAGTTTGTAAAAGGGACAGCTTTGGCAGGTTGAAGAGAAGACTGAAGAAACTCGGGGCGGGGGGGGGAAGACTAGACTATTAATATCACCTTTTAGCACTTACTCCCTTTTTAAAAAAGAATTATAGACTGATAAATTAGCCAGGTTCATGAAGAACCAGAGTGACAGAAAGATCATTTCTCTAATTCATTTAGAAATAGATTGCACAAATTTGTGTTTTACAGACAGAAAAGCGAAATTGCTTTACTTTTCTCTATAGGCATGGTTTTTTTCCAAATTTGAGAAGGACAAGCTGCAACACTAAGCTTCAGAGACCACAAAGGTCATCTAAACCAGATAAACCCAATACAAATAAGCGAGAATTTAGAGAGCTTAATAAACCAGCCCTCTAATTCCTAAAGCTGTTCACTGAGGACAAGCTCGCTCTCCTTTTTCTTACTGCCAATGAATCTGGTTATACTGCATAAAGTGACATACCTGCATGATAAAGACATGTTGTTTCCCTGAAAGCTATCTTCTAGCTGCAGCAGAGCACAAACACTGTGTTATCTCTGCAGCGGCAGGATTCAGGACCCCATTGTGTTAAATCCTCTTTGAATGCAGGAGGACAAAGGCAATGCCAGCCCCACACTTCAATGAAATTACCTTTGACGACATAATGGATGTCTGAAACTGAGGTTAAGGCTCCCTCCAGTGAAGTGAGCAGCATTTTCCCCAGGCTTCACTGTGCCGAGTGGTTAAAGGGGGCAGAGAAAGAACAAACATCTGATCATTTCACCCCCACGTCTCTTTTGTAAGAGCTCTTCTGCCTCTGTAGAGATATGCATCCCTGTCACCTTGAGACAACACTGCAACAAAAGAAAGAGCCGGCTGTGGGCGCTGACACTAATACAATCAAACTCCTTCCATGGACACACCAGCGTATCAGTACTGTTGTTTGCTCCAGTCAGAGACAGCATGCCTAGCTGCTCCCAAACAAGGAGCCTTTGCCTCTGTATCTATACCCTCCCTGTATGGGACAGGAACCATTTTTTTTTTTTATTCTTTGTACAGCACTTACCACCATTAGCCTTCTGTCCATGACCCACACTACAAGTAGGAAAAGGGGAATTGAGCAAGATTTGAACATTTTGTACGTGATCCAGACTGCTGTATTGAAATAGCTGATGTAAAGTCTTCTACCCTTATTAGGTAAACAAATCTCTCTGTGTTGGCCCACTGTTTACTACTCGTGGTCAGATTACCTGGTGTGCTGATAACTCAGCTGTAGAGATGCTTGACCACTGCCCTCCCAACAGTGTCCAGGAAGGTTTATTTTCAGAGATGCAATTTTGAAAATAGCTAGATGCAACAGGTCCAGTGTTGTGCTTGACCCACTAATTGTTTTCCAGTGCTGGGAGGCTGTCATGAAGATACTGAGTACTTGCGTAGAGATCCAGCCTGGACACGGCAAGATAAGCCACAGGTAGTAAGCTGTACTAGGACCAGACTGTATCTGCACAGTTCATGTGTCTACACTGCTCTGCCTCCTAGTACGTCATTCCAGCCCTCTGTTAACTCTGGGTGGTGGAAATGCTGGCTGTACCATATATGCACAATATTCTTATTTATTAAAAAGGAGCTGATTTTTTTTTTTCCCCTAGAGGTTGCTTGATTATAGGTTAAGGAAGAGATGCAGTAACTAACTAGTGGATAGAAAAATCTGTTTACTTCCCAAGCGGGATTTGAACCTACATTTTCCAAAGGCGGTATCGCCCCTCTAATACTGCCAGATGGACAGCAATAGCCAGAGGAAACTAGACACAGCTTTCTCAAGAGGTCCATGGCCTGGCATACCCTGAGCATGAGGCTTATGACAACACCACAGTCTATATGTTATTGCCAATTCATCAGTCCAGAGTCACACAGAGAAGGAGCCAGAGAGGTCACACTTATGAGAAACACAAATTGGCTCCACATCACAGGAAAAGAAGAGTGAGTTTTTTGATGATGTGCCAGTACCATGCCTTTCTCAGATCACAAATCAAGGCCAGAGACCATATTTATGTACAAACAACTGTCACTGGCATCTTTTTCAACCCTGAGCGTATTCAGATAATCTATAAAAATTTTCCCTGTACCATGAGACTAGAGGAACTCTCTTTCTCTTCTGGAAAACACATCTTCCCAGAATACTTCTACTCAAAATTTCAGCTGACATATCCACGTATGTCATGCAGCTGCCAGAACACACCAACACAGATTTGATGATGATCTTGTAACTGTCAGAAGAAGGAATAAATACAATGGATGCATCACCAGGGATTGGCAGCAATGGAGGAAATGAAGCACAGGTGTACATGAGAAAAATCAGGGGTTTAATGATAAATTAGTAGGTAAGAAAGATAATAAAGAATCAATGAGTTCTGTTCGACATATTTAGGATCTTTCCCACATCAGATTCTTAGTCTTCAATTAGATGGTAACTATCATGGGAGAAAAGTGTCAGCTTTACAGCTTAAGCACCCACCAGTAGCATTAGTCTGAAAGCAAAGTTTGGGATCTCATTCTTGGCAGCACTCATTAGCAAGTTTTTCTGATCAGCTAATGACTTACTTTCTCTCATTCAGAATAAGCATCTGTGGAGTACTCGACACAATCCTTGGAAGCGATGCATCACCACCCAGCTGTTCTATGGCACTTTTCAAGTCACACAACCAATTTTTGGTACAAGAATGGACTTATGTTTCTACTTCAGCCTTAATCTTCAGTGCTGACTCCACTTCCAGTCCACTCACAGGACTGCTAACGCAACTGACATGTTGCTGCTTTATGTTTCATTAAAAACAAAGTCACTCCATGTCCTGAAGTTGCTCACAAATTTTGAAGTTCACCTTTAAAAAAGCAAGCTGCTTTGTCACCTTGGCTCTGAAGCACGAACACAGTTTACAGTTTTCTTTCACTTTAAAATTCCAGCCACTCTGTCATATAAATACAGTTTGATGGAGAAATCTCACCACCTTCATGGCAATCATCAAAAACCTGCAAAAGAAAGCCCTATGTCAGTAATTATATACAGCAAGCACGACCCCACTGGAAGTAACATGCTCACATGTCTTCTGCTCTCCGCTCCTTCCCCAGTAGAAAAGCAGTAGTCTAACAGATGCCAAAATCTAGTAAGTCCAATGCCAGTTCTGAGGAACAGTAATGTGAGCACAACAAAGCAAAACAGATCCCACTATAGTAAATGATGCAAATGGACACACTGGCAAGTTTTACCTACACATCAGTTTACAATCTAAGCAGGAGAGACCAAAGCTAGGCAGAAATAAGTTAGCTTGTTAAAAAACATAAATAGGCAAACTTGAGATCAGAAAATAGAATAATTTGGAACAGGCTAAACTTGACAGCACCCTTTCATATACAGTCCAGTAAAGAAGCAGGAAATAAGTGGGAAACATCCTGGTCAAAACTAAAAAACCTGCCCCTTACACCATAGCTAAGGCATCACAGATAACACTCGTAAGCATAGTTGGTTTAGAAAGCCACAAGGATCACTCACAGGCATAACCTTGCAATGTGCTGGCTGGCCATTTGCAGGACTGTATTGAAAATTTGCATGCACCCGCCTATTCATATTCATAATTAGTTACTTACAGGGCAGAGTCCACAGGGCGTCCTGACTAATCCAGTGGGTTGTATGAGAGGACTAACAGCTCTGTACAACTTCATCTGTCCATCCACACTGCCTACCGTCCCTTCCTTTGCAGCAATAATAGTCATCTCCACTTTTCCATCATATATTAGCGTATTTAAAATGGTTTCAATGTCTTCCATTGACAACTCTACCTAAGAAACAATTTTTTAAATAAATATTAGGAAAGATACATGCTAATAAGTCCTGCAAGGAGGAAATGAGCAAACACCATGAGAAACAAATCCTTAGAGTTCTAACCTAGCCCAGATAAAGGCACCACTCTGGGCACTTCATGGGGTTGTACAGATAAAAAAAGCAAAGCAAATACCAATACCTCCTACCTCCCAAGCACTTTTGGATTACACTAGCCTTGGCTTACCAAAAAGAACTTCTCTATGCACCTCAAGTGCCAACATTATCCTAGCATGATACGTTTCCAGTTTTACAGGAAAACAATCGTGAAAGAAGAAAAAGACAAGACTGCTGAAGCTATGCCTGTTGATGGTGACCAATAGTTGCAGGGTTTTTTTCCTCCCCTAAAACTGCTTGAAGTACATCGGCGAACTTGAGAGAAATGATGAAATATAAACCGGTTGAGATTGTTAAAGGAAAACTCACTCCAGTTTCCATCAACAAGGACGTGAATGCTAATTCTTTTATACGTCTTTGAAAACCCACATGTACAAACTATCCTGAAATCCCATGCAGCACCGAGGACACTCTTTTTGAAGCAGCAAAGCCCACTTCCAGTACATGAACTGTACTGTACTAAAGCACCTAACGGACCCTCGCCAAATTTGCAGGACCCAACTCCTGCAGCTAGTTATGCACTGAGAATTTTGAGTAAGATGAAGTAGTAAGTAGTAAGATGAATCTATTCTGACCTTACTGATGCCCAGTTCACAGATATATTTCCACACCTCATGGGATGAGGCAAATGAGCTGTTCCTCTGTATCATGGGGTTCTGTTTGCTCTCTCGAGCTGCTTCTGCCTGAGAAAAAGCAAAGATGAGTTATAGTCAGTACTCACTGCCATGAGTCTCCTTCGTGGTTCACTTTCAGGCAGACTGAAGTATAAAAGCTGATTTCCAAACCATTTCTGGAACATGGTTTTTATTTAGCATTTAAAGCTATGTCCTTAAGACTGATGTATGTGAGACAATGCAGTGCACAATCAAACATAGTTTTACACTAAATATGACACAAAATTTACACAGTGATTTAGATTAATATGAAGGAATATTAGCATCCGGTGGGTTTTTGACATAAAAGAAGTTTCTGCTGTATCTAGAGCCAGTTAAAATACATTTTAATGGAATAGAGAAATGCTGCAATCTGCATAGGACTTAATTAATGGAGAGCAGGCTTCTCCTGCAGTTATACTAGAGAAAATTGTCTTCTAGGCAGAGCTGACTATTGCTTTCCACCCTCACAGAAATTAGGAGCTCTGCAGCGAAAACAGTGACTTTTGCTAGGTTTTTTGGTCCTGTGTTCTTTGCTGCCTGGCTTGTCATTGGACCTTGGAGACGGAAGGCTTCACTCCCTATACAGGGTGTGAAAATATGCGTTATTAAAATGCAACACCATCACACTTGCTGTGACAAATACAATCCAGTACAAATTTACCAATCCAATTATAACAATTGCCAACACTTACAGAAAACACTATGGAAAACTTAAGTCTTGCCTGTCACTGGTTTTATAAAGAAAATAATTACTTGCATAAAACAAATGGAAGGTGACTTTAGTAGTGGCACTCACCTTACTCTGCAGAAATTTAAAACACTGTTGATTTAACACCTCCACAAATTCAGACTCAAAGTCTTGGTCACTGTACCAAGCCCCACCAGTCACTGACCGGTCAGGCTGCAGGTTATATAGCATATACACCTTCTTCTTGGATGCCTGTTAGAGAAAAGCACACAGCTCTTAACAGCTGAAAGTCTTCCTTAAGAAAGGAAGATTTAAGAAGATATCTGCAAAGGAGATAGTTCATTACTCCTAAAACCTAGGGCACAGCAATCTAGCTGACTCGAGCTATCCTTAACATGTTTGACCCTCAGGTAACATGGAGATAAAGAAAAGATCAATACATTTGGATTCCTAATCATTTTATAACATAGTGTTAGAAGAGAGAATCCTACTAACAACGTGCACACAATACAAACCTCACTGAAGAAGATCTGAGTTTAATTTTAGCCTAGTGACTCTAATCCCCCTCCACAGCCAAAGGAGGGCAGGAAAGTGTCTTTAGAAGACAGCAAAGACAAACTTAATGGAGAAGCTTTCAGCTGTTTCTGCAGCATTCATCCCGCACACTGATGATAGGAGGACCCTTAACATGATTAAACCCTGCAGCTAAAGTTAACCTTTGCGAGCCCACTCCTTACTGCCACACCTAGATGAGGTGAATGTGAATGCTGCTTCAGTCCTGATATTAGTAGTCAGTCACTTAAAGGACAATGGTCGTCCAAAGGACTACTCAGCAACCACTGAAGCAATTTTAGCAGCATTACGTCCCCTGTATGACTAGATGAAGCTAGCACCTCTCACAAGAACATGAAAAAGCTACTGCTTTTCTATGTCCAACTTCTTTATCTCCATTTTATTTTTATTTAGGAAGTTACCCTCACCTCTCACTCCACCCTGCCCCCCCCAAAAATGCACACATGCAAGCCAAGGTATTGCCTCCATGGTGCAGATGAGACTGGCACACAGAAAAGGCACACAACATAAAACTTCCAAGAGTTCACAAACAAGTGGTCTTCCTGGTGTATCAGGCCCTGCAACAAGACAGAATCTCTGCTGAAAACCAGGAGAGTGTCCAAAGAACATGCTAATGCCAACGATTCGTAATTAAGCAGGTGAGGGAGAGCAGGATGCTGCATGAGCATTATAACAGTGTGAGAAAAAGCATGGAAAAGGGTAAGCCTTACTCTGGTACGTGGACTGTTTGCACAGAAGATAAGTAAGTACTTGAGTAACTGGAACAAAGTAGAGGAATGAAGACTAAGACAGAATCAAACGTCTTAGAAATTGTTTAAAGTAAACAGTACAAATCCAGTACGAACCAGATAACTGAAGGGAGTTTCAGGATGTCCAGGGGAGAGGAACCTTGCAAGGTCACTTGCAGCTAGGTAACCATATTGCTAGTTCCATATACAAGACTGAGATTGCTTCAGTACCAGAAATACCAAATTGTGGTACAGCAACATTGGGACCAATGGAGAAAAAGTAATAACAAGCAGGTTGCTTATTTGAGTGGAGACTGAGTGGAGAAAGGAGAAAAGGGTGGGAGAAAAGAGTGTTAAGAAACAAAAAAGGAGAATAAGATATAAAAATCAGAGAACAAGAGAGGGCAGGATCTGCAGACAGCAGGAGCGTGGATGCATACAGACAGCAGAGAAGCTGTCCTATGGACCCAAGCCCATCGGGATGCTGGAGGGAAACGCATCAGACTCTTCCCTAGGTTTATGTCCTAAAGACTAGGTATGGAAGCACAGAGAAAATGGTGACAGAACTGCAGCTTAGTAGTAAGCAGTGCAAGAGGTTTGTGCAGGGTAACAGAACTATAACAATAGCTGTGTGCAATAAAGAATGACAAGAACTAGAACTGCAATTTGATAGTAATGGTGTGTAATTAGTAGCAGTGGGAGGAGAAATAAAACTGTATATTACTAGTGATGTGTTTATTAATTGGATTATTAATCAGTTTGTTAGTAGTATGTTGATTATTTAATAAACATTTTATAGCCTCTTGTATCTGTAGCACTTCAAAACTGCACACTAAAGGTAGAGAGTCAAACACTGGTGCATAGTCCGTGAGATAGCTAGAGGCAGAATGAGGTTTCTCTGCTCCCAGTCCCCTGTTCAAGCATACACAGCATGCAGCAAACGTTTGAAATTGTTAAAAAAAAAGTTACAAAATACTCACTGCCACAGATTTAACTGCTTTAATTAGTTTCTTGCTTTCCAAGTTTTTCAGTATCTTGTTAATCTCCGTTAAAGGCAAATTACTTTTGTATCTAATATCCCTGCTCCAAATACCTGTTTAAAATCAGAGAAGTGAACAAAAATGAACAGAAGAAACGGTCTGTTTCTGTACATACTCACAAACCAAAAGTCACATCACAACATTGCTTGACTCACTTGCTAACCATAGGATGTATCCTCGATCCTACCACTCCTGGCAGAAGGGAGGGAAGGGACAGAAGGGGATGGAACAAAATAAACAACTGACAAAAACCAAGAAATGCATACCACAACCACCACACTGTCCTTCTGCCCTTTCTCTCTCCTCCAAGAGCTCTTACAAGTAGACCCCATTTCACTGCCAACATGAATACATCACAGAAATGTTCTTGTATTTTTAGGTAACTAGCGTTTGTTTCAACAAAAATATGACAGCCAGTTGTACCCGCCATCTCTCAACCCTAGCATGTAACAACTGCTGAGAAAGCCTAGTTACTAGTGGTTTCTGCTGGCAGTACACCTATTAAATCTGACATAGGTATCACATTTTCTTTTAAGTAGCGAGTGTTTTGTGGATTCCTCAGCTTGACAGTCCCATAGATAACTCGTAATTCATATTCCAAATATTCTGAAAGAGCCCCCACCCAAAAGTCAACCAGACTTCTCTTTTGTTTTTAAAAAGTGGACACATGGAACATTAGCTACAGACCTGGTATGGGGACTCTAGATTTTATATTTGTATTGTCTGGACAAGCATTTAAAAGTTTGGACAGGAACAGTTCCATAAGTAAACAGAGTTAGTACCATTCACAATTATAATTTATTTAAACTACCTTTGTTGCCTGCATCTTCTATAATTTGGTAAACCAGCTTCTCTTGATTGTCGGAGCCTTTCATTTTACTGTAAAATAAGAGAGCCATCAAGATTTTTGAAAGGTCCAAAATTTGAAAGAAGTTGGATTTGTCTTAAACTGAAAACAAGCACTATGAAAAAAACAATGCACAAAGGAAAAAAACCCTACACAATAAGCCAGCCATTGGCAAATATAATACATGACACTAAACCTCTCTGGATCAAGGCAAGCTTGCCAGCGAGAAGCCACAGTAAAGAGAAAAGAGCACAGTATGAAAGAAAAGTGACTAAGTGGGAGTCACTCAACTTGTCATAACAATGGGGAATTTGGAGTCACGTATTAACACAACTGTGGAAGGTCAAACACAGCACGGAGCATAATTTAGGATAATCTGTCTCTAGACAGAACGTCTACAAAGGGATAGTAGCGTGCTCCCAACTCTAAAACATGCCTTTTCACTGGTCTGAGAAAGCCTGAACTCAGCAATCTTTCTCTAAAGCATTTGAAAGAGAAAATGACACGCCTGCACTGAAGATAATTTTGAAGTATATTTCTTTCCAGAAGTATGTCTACGGCATCTTTTACTCAAGATTTACATAGGCATCACAAGACATGGTTTGAAGGTACATTTTAATAAATCAAAGAGCATGAGTAGCAGTTCAAGTGGCCTCCTGAAGAGCTGTAACTACGAGCCCTGACCCTGTAACATGAGCAGTGAGGAAGACCACAAAACCACGGTTTGCAGAGGGTATGGTCGGGCTTCAGCTGGATTTCACCTGAGCATATACATGTTTGCACAGATCACTTTGCTGTCATCTGGACCAGGAAGTCTGCTAGCATGTTAGAACTGTGGTCCCATGGCACCCTCTGTTCAGGAGAAACCACTATACCTAAAACAGTTTTCAGGATCAGCTCAGGAGAGTTATGTGTACCCTCCAGAAACAAGCAGTTATGTTCTGTAACATCCACATTGCAGAATCCATATTACATTGCTGAGTGTATTCTCAACAATGCTGCATGTGAGTTGCAGAATTGTGTTCCAAATATATTTATCCAACGAACACAAGGCTCACCTTGCATTTTGAGACTCTTTGATTCTATATAGGAGACCTGCATTGCTCCTGAGAAGGTCCAGTTGCCCCTAGGAGAGATGGGTACAATGTATTTACTTTCCTTCAAATAGCTTGTTTAAGAACATAGCAAGAATCTTCTAATATTCTAAATTAAAAACCTTATTTCATGTCAACTGAACAAAGAAAAGGGAAAACTAACATTTCTAACCACTGGAAACAATAATACCCTTGAGGATATTTTTTCCCTACAAGTACAGTAATACCCTTGAGGATATTTGTTTTCCCCTACAAGTATCCATTTATCATCAGCTATCAGAAATAACAAATACAGTTCCCATCCCTTCCCGCAACATCAATGCACTTCCTATTATTTCTCCTAACTTTCACTATTGCACAAGGGACATCAAGTTCTTGTATACTTTGCTCTCCCTTTCCACCAAAACACTCATTTGCATGGCTACCCAGAAGTCATGCTAGAGCTCTACTGCACAAATTTTGAACAATTCTGAGTTCCAGTAGCAAAGTGCTATCTGATACTAAGTAGAGACCACTGGAAAACCACCAGCCAGGATTGATAGTGCCCCTCAGAGACAAATTACCAGCATCTCTCACACACAAAACATCTGTTCTCCCCTTGACGCTTGTGCCTAGGCCAGGAAAATTCTTATTTCCTATTTTGAAGAGGCAAGCAATTAGACAAGCCCAAGAGCATAACTGTGTATAACAGCACTAACATTCACTCTTTCATTGCCAGCTAATCCTTTCCCCACAGTTACAGCCTTGCTTCTTATAGATTTGCATTATGTCATTGAGTGAAGATCACACCTCAAGGTGATCCCCTTCAATGCTTTTCTACAGATGAAGTACTTGCAGCCTATCTCAAGTGAAGTACCTGATGCTTAATAAGGCTGAGCTCTCACTGCAGTTTTTCCCCATGTTTGAGGTACTTATTAAATCTCCCCAAACACCCCACACACCCCAAGGCATCTACCTGAAACACATTCTAGAGACTTCACTATCTTTGAAGCCTCATTATGAAATTTGGCCAACCCATTCAAAAGTTCCTGAACACACAAGCTCACATCCAATGTATTGATAAATCACATCTATAACAGAAAGACCAAAAAGAGAGAGATTAGATTACTTCCAGTGCCACCTACTATGGTCCAAGCTAAGAAGTTTCAGTTATTAAAAAAAACCCCAAACACCGCACCTCACTCAGTTTGGATACTTTCCAACACCCCTCTTTCTGAGAAAGCCCCTCTTTTTCAACAGTGCTCTCCCCGCTGCACCACTCAGTCTGTTTTATTGCCTGACTTCACATGCCCATGAAGCAGCTAGCTAAGGAACCAAAAGGAACCTTGATCTTTAAAGACCTTGAACATTTAGCTGATACTCAAATTTATGCCACACTGAGCCAACAGGACTAAACAACTAGTGTCTGTTCCTGAACATGTGGCAGAAGTAGTTGACAGAGATCCTCGCTCCTGTCTTAGGCTGACTCCTGATACAGCAAAGGAAAAGGCCCAGTGAGGTGTGGGAAATTTAGAGAAGATGCAAAAAATCCCTGGAGATGTTTCACCTCCTTATTATCAGAGTAATCCACAACCTTGGGATTTTGTGAGGGGTTCGGAGAAGACCTTCACATATAAGGGCATGGGATAACATCCATTCTTTTATCTCCAGCTAATTCATTCCCCATCATTAGTGGGCCTTGTGGTTATCACCTGTGGCTGTCTTACCACCTGCTGAACCACTGCAACTACACTTGCACCCGACTGTTACATTAGACCATTGTATCGCATTCTGCTTTACAAAGCAATGCACAGGGAAAAGAAGACCAAAGAACTTCAGGCACATCAAAAAACAAATGTGGTACTTCTCAGCGGTAGCTTCCTCACCTAGAAACCCACAGAGATATACCCATTCGTGGTAACTTTGTATTACAGAAAGGAAAGAGTAAGCTGAGTATGTTTTAATTGGCTTTGGCAATCATCAGTGCTTTGGGTGACCAAAAGTAAGTTATGGTAACTACATTATGGCAAATGCCACTAAATCCAAAAGGGATTAATGTGCTAGCCCTGCCCAACAGGTTGCTACCATGCAGACAGTGTGTACAAAGTGCTGCAGGTTGGCTGAAGTGACATGAGGAAGGCGAGATCACCTTACCATTGAGAGCAGCCTGTTGATTGCCATGGCTCGCTGCTGGGCTTCCATGTGAGGCATATCATTTTGAATCACCTGGTCTGTGATACCGTGAGGGAACTGATGACACAGCTCAATAATCCTGGGGGAGGATGAAAGCAAGTTTAAAATCATGTTCTGTTACATCCAAGACAAATCCAAACAGTATTAGAGTCGGAATGGAAGAGAGGGAAAACAACAATTATGGGAAACTGTTTCTCAATCATACCTATTGAGGGAACTTGGCATCTAATCCCCGTGCTGACAAATACACCTCTGCAACTGCTGGACAAACTGTGTTTGCTCTTTGTGACAACGCTGAACATGGTGCTCCGTTTCACTTTTCTGTTGCTCTCATTAGTAAGTATATGGATTTCGAGCTCCCTGTATAGTTTCATTATACAAAAGGTTCTGATGGGAAGGAATTGCTAGCTAGTCAGAGAATGCAAATACTCATGAAATACCATTTAGAAACAAATAACCTAATGCAGAAAAGTTGCAATTCCCCTTTGTAAAATTTTCGAAGAAAGACACCAGGGCAGCCGAAGGTAACCTGAACCCATCCCTCACTGCCACCTAAACACCTCCCAGCCTGTGATGGATGCACGCAACCCCTTAACCAAACTAGCAGTAGTTTGGCACAGGCTCCAAAGGAGGCAAATGCCTGAGCTGTAGCCAGGCCAAGAACTCCTCCAGGAAACCCCCAAAGGAGCAGAGTGACACAGTGAGCATTGATGCATATGAGCTTGGAACACGACCATGTGATTAACACACAAATAGCAGGTGGCTTTTCCAAGACTCATTTATAAAGGAACAAAGAAAATTGTGGGTACAAGGAGTCTGATGCATACCTTTCCTATCGTATGCAATTTGACTACAAGCCAACCACTTTATTCCATAAATATGACATCCTAAGTGAGCCTTCTTTGAGCTCTCCCTGCTAGGCAGCGTGGCTGCATGGCGGTGATCTCCCCTTGAGCCAGGACACCTCTCAAGGTTGCTCCTCGAGGCAGAGAGACATTTTACTAATGACGGGTCTTTGGATGAGTCCCAATTCGAGTTCTCCCTAAATTGCAACCGGACTGCACACCAGGTGACTCTCCCCTTGAGCAGGGATGCCTCTCAAAGTTTAAGATTCCTTACCTGAGACTCAGAGATCCTTCCTTACCCAAGGCGGAAAGATGCCTTACTCACAACAGACCCTTGGTAAGTGACTGATAGCATGCTTAATTAATACTAATGAAAGCGATGCTCGATATTAATTATTATAAACTTTGTATAGATAATTCCATTAGACATAAACCATTGTCCAAGTCTGAGGCTAAGATTGGACCTAGCCGCCCCTAAGCTCCATCAAGAGTTTAGAAAGCAAAGGGGTCCACTCTGAACCTTGTGACTCAAAAGGACAGCCTCTCTTACCCTTTTTGCACCTCCAGCCTCCACGCAAATCATTCTAGCTCGATTCCAACTCGATTTTCCCTTGCATGTTTCTTCCACGTAGTAAGTAATAGAGCGAACCTTGCCATCGAACTTGGTTAAGCCACAGTTTTACGAATTCATATTAAACCCACTTTTGCTAATACCTTTGACGGCGATTCTTTAAACGATCGAAATCGCTCCTCCGCGCCCCAGCCCCAGCACAAAACACACGGTGCCCCCAACAGCAAGCCGCTCCTTCAGGACCTATTTCCTGACCGCCACCCGGGCCTCCACCGACGCCTCCCAAGGCACCAGCACGCCCTGTACCCTACCCACTCCCCTCACACACCTGCCGCCTCCCCCCCCGCCATGACACCCTCCCCCCCCTTG
>JANXJC010000056.1:19713390-19767649 GCA_027564655.1 Leptodon cayanensis
CTTCTGCTCTGCAGGGATGGAGGTGGCCGCCTACCTGGCCGAGAGAGCCCACTCGGTGTCCCTGGTAGAGCTGGAGGCTGAGGGGACGGGAAGTGGGGCCTGACCTGGCAGGGCAAGTGCAAGCAGGGACAGAGCCCACGCTGGGGCAGAGGCCAGGAACGCTGGGGTTGCCGGCAGGACTGGTTGTGTCTCACCAGTGATGGGCTTGAGAAGGCTGAAACGGGGCTCTGTGCTTTTTCGGTCCAGGTGTGCTAAAAGCCAGCGTGTCCTTGAGGAAAAATACTCTCTGCCCCCTTGCATCAGGTAAAGATCTGATCCACCCGTCGTTGCATCTCCTGTGTCACTGCATGCAGCCCAAGAAAGTTTGGCTGAGAACTTAACGGCTACTTTGGGCAACCCAGCCAAGGAGATGGGCAGCTGCAGGCAGCACTGTGGCTTACTTCCTCGTAGCTCCAGTGAGAGCGTGGACTAACAAACACCTCCCGTGCTGAATCATTACTGTCTCTGTTGATGAGTAGCGTAAGAGATGTTTCTGGAGGATTGAAGGGTTGGTTACAAAACCAAATGCTTCTAGTGTAGACATGTTTCCTGGCCCTGAGTATCAATTCCCAGGATCTAGAGTACAACTTTTTGTATAGTAAAATGTTATCGTATCCAAATGCAATTTTTCATTCTTTAATTGTGTGACACGATAATGACTATGTAAATTATGATAAATCATGTTCGGCACCTGTTTTATACGTATATTCTTAATGCATACGATAGCTGAGATAAGCTTAAGCAATAGCTATCTTGATTTAGTCCTTTTCAGGACATCTTGTATGTATTCAGATGGCCACAATGAAACAAGAGGCTGGTTCCACATCTGCCATGATTAGGGTGGAGGTACTTCGCTGTTACTCTTTCCTACCATGTGTCACTAATGTATGATGCTAAAGCTGTTTCACTTGAATACATGGAAACCAGACTTGAGCAAGGAAGGCCAAAGTGAAATGAAAGCGACAGTGCTCACCTCAAGCTTTGTTTACAGTTCTGAAACAGGAGAGTAAGTAGGAAGTGTGATCATCGTTAGAATCTTGTTCCTTTTCAATGTGAAAATCGTGCAAATATTGAGAACTAACAGTTTAAAGAATCCAGTGTTCCCTCTTTTAAGAGAAACAAATGAAGACATGGAATCACATTAAAAGACCGTATTTCTCAATGCATTCTTCTGTTTAGAAAAATTATTGTCTGCCTTCTTGTTTTTCTTTTTTAAAGATCACTGCTGAGAAAAATGACAGCTGGCTCTGTCTCAGTTCCTCAGCTCATACCTCTTCGAATCCCTCTTCCAGGGAAGGCTAAACATGAAATAGACACAAATACTCTCATAGAAATAAAATCAGGTATGAGTAAGAGCTTTGACTCTATGTAAAACCTTGTCTTATGTGTTGATTTGAAACTTTTAGCCTCTATACTTTTGTTTGCATTTAATTATGATTTTTATGAGTGCCCACTTCCTTAAGGAACTTAGAAAATTAACCAATGTGTTTTGATACGCCAAATACACTTGCACTTAATTTTATGCATTCAAACAGTATTATTGACATACAAGTTATTTCATGTATGTTAGCAGACTTAATTGCTTCTAAGATCAAGCTGTTGCATTTCACTTTGACTGCAAAAACAGTGCTTGAAAGTATCATATGCCAGGCTCATCCCAAAGGTTTTCCTTATAATTTTTGAAATGTCAGCTTTCACTGTGGGAGAAAATATCTTTTCTGTCATTAGAATGGACAAGCTGTTGCAATGTTTTCATACAAAACCATTACACAGCTACTTTATGAAGAAAAATATTGCTTATAATGAAGTTGCATTTGTTGAGTAATTTTTCATGGGAGAAACCATTTTGGTCCCAAACATTCAGTCATTTATGGAACTGCTTTATTTTGTTTATGCGAGAAAAATCAAGCACAGTAGTGAGTACTTTGAAGCATAGAGCTTGTTTTTCACAGTTTGAATACAGTTTGGCTAATTACTTTCTCTGTGTCTTTCAGATACACCTGAGGTCTCTATTTATTACACTTTAGATGGAAGTAAACCAGAACTCATTAGGAAACCTCGCTATGGAGAGCATAACACTTTTAAGTATAAGGGTCCTATCGTATTACCAGTTGGGAAAATAATGGTCAAGGCAGTGGCAGTTACAAAGTAAGTGTCCCGTTTTATTTTAGTCGTATTTTGGCAAGGGACAGATATCCCAGTCATGGCTTGGAGCTGTGTTGTTTAAAGCACTCCATACCTTGCAAATGAGAGACATCCCTTTCCCCAGTCAGTTTGCGATCCAAGTGATCTGTGTCAGTTTCATTGGCTTCACTTTCTCGTAATGCTTTTTATCCATTAAGTGTTTGCGCAGTTGGATTATCTCTCAGATGTTCACCTCCTGGGCTGTGGATGTAGGCCAATGATCCGTAGAGGCTGTGGGTGAGAAAATAGTAAAATATCCTATACTTAGAGCTCATCCTTTTGAGCGTGATCATCAGAAATGTCAGAGGAACTAGTACGGTGTTTTCTGGGGTCATCCAGTGATTCAGCAGATTTACAGAAGTTGGTCTTCCCAGGAATTTGCTTAGTTTCTCCCAAAGGAGGACCAAATGCTAAACCTCACAGCTTAAGTAACAATGTTGTATATGCAAGGGTAAAGTAAACATATAATACATAGAAAGAAAACTGGATTTTGCTGCACAGCTACCGACTTTCTCCAGACTTCATGCTTAGAGACAGAGAGAGGACACAAATTCTCTGTCTGTAATCTGTTGCATTATCTTTTCCCTTATCCAAGGGAGCAGAAACTTTCACTCCAGCTGAGAATTAGGGCTTGCTGTTCCCTGCTATTAGCACCTGCAGGTAGCTTTTGCTTGTGTCTGCACTGGAATCTAACATTATATTCCCTGTGCAGGGACTTGCAAAACCTAGACCTATATGTGTTTTCTGATATCACTACCTAGATTAACACTTGTTTCCAGTATGTTTTTATCAAGACGTTTTTAGGTGTGCTAAACAGATGCTCTAGAATGACAATAAATCCTAAATGCATGGTTTGGGCATTTACAGTAATTTCAATGTTATTGCTGTAATCTATATAAATAGTAGAGAATGACAGTTGTTTTATCAAATAAATAGCATGCTACCTGCTGTTTGACTAGGAAAATGAATATGGTATTATGAATAGAAGAAAAGTCTTGCTCTCCTCTATTTTCTGCAACTCTGGCAAACACTAGTTACCTCAAAAAGCAGAAACAGGAGTATCAAGAGTTTTACACGTAAAAGATGTTGAGGGATTAAAGTATCTGTATATTTTATTGGTAACTTCTTATTGTGCACATTTCAAACTTCAAAAAAAAAAAAAAGAACAAAACAAAGCAGTAGTTCCTGAGAGTATTGCCCACGATTATACTTATCAACTGAAATAATGACTTCGAAGCGTGATAGAGATGTTCCAGCAAATAAGCCATGTTCATTAGTGATTTACTTGTTGCTGCACATGGATTTGTGGCATGTATATAGCTTTGTGAACATTGATTTTCAGGGACTGCAGGGAGAGTACAGTTGTAACAAAGGTGTTTCTGGTAGAGTACAAGCAACCAAACATCCTCTTCTCTGTTGAAGATGATGACAAGAATTTCCTAAAATATATCGCCACACAGGTAAGTTTTAGCAATTGTAACCCCTTGTGTGAATATAAATTGTTTTATGTATGATATTACTTAGAGATTAAACCTTGACTGCCTATACTTTTAATATATTTTATTTTCTCTGTTTGCCCATCTTTGCTGCCTTGGTCCTTTTTGTAATATTAAAATTTCAAGGGGGCACATTATTTTTTTTCTTTTTTTCACTGGTCTTTTATGACCAATTCAAATAAAATATTTTTAACATTTATTTATAATGTAAGCTTTTCAAATGCTTGTATCAAAAATAAATACCTTAACCATGTACTTTTAAAAAAAGAACAAATAAATATAGCAGGAGAGGATTAGAGCAAAACCGAAAAATTCATTTAGAATTCAAATGGAATTACTTTTTAGGACAGGGAAGCTGGAATGTTTACTACAAACCCAAAGAAGAATGGAGTGAATGTGGAAATCAAGCCTGCCTGGAGAGAAACACCCCAAGATTTTCAAGGTATAGTATTACTTCATAAAACTGAAATAGACTTCTGTCTTAGTTGAAAATAGTGTAAAGTTTTCCCCTTATATCATTGGTAAAATAGGGGTAATTTTAAAACCATCTCAGAAGACAGAACATCCTCTGGGAATTCCAATTTCGATTGCTCAACGCTGCAAATAGAGAACAAAAATTACCTTCCATACATTTCACATTACCTCTTAAAAAGATACTAAAATGTCATTCATTTCTCAGCAACATGACAAGGCCTAGTCTATATTTCCCTTTGTGCCAGAAAATGCTGTTAAATTGATGGGATTGCAAATCCTTTATGGAGTTCTTTACTGATGTTTGATTGCAGTAAGATTCCAAAATAAATACACAAAGCAGAAATGAAAGCTTGACCCAGATTTTCTCTATAGATAAAGTCTGTTATTCCATGGTAACGGCAATGAGACTGTTTAAGAGCAGGGAATCGTATTAATGTTTACTCATTAACTTACTCTTAGGATCTGGGGTTTTTCTGAGCATGGGGGAAGGAAGAAAACCATGAATAGAGAAAAAAACAAAAGTAAGTTCTTTCAGAGAGGATTGAGGTTTCTGCTAGTTTGATTTCCAGTAATTCCATGCAGTTTATTTGAACCAAAAATCTGGATGTCAAATACATTTTTAAATATGTTTAGCTATTGGAATTTAAAGGAGAGCAATTAATATTCATGTGAAGACATATGTTAACTGCATGAAGTGAATGACAGTGGAATCACAGGATTGTAATTTTAGACTCGGAAACAGAAAGAAAGAGTGCTCGCAGGTCCCTGCAAGGACCACAGCTCGTTGCCAGTCATTTGGAAACAACAGAGTACGGAGAGGAATCCATCTCAGCCCCACCAATAGAGTCGTTACAGGTAAGCAAAGAGGTGTTGAGGAAAACTGTAAAAGGCTGTCATCAGAACAAAAAGCTCTAAAAAAATACAGATGTGAAGATTTGTGATGATTCTCATAGAATCTCTCAGAAATTAATGCCTTTGGCTGTATTATACAGTACTAATTTAAATTTACTGGTAATGACACACTGGAATAGGAATGCCCAAAGCAATACACAGTTATCAGTAAGGACAAAACCAGGCAAAACAAATTAACAATGCCTGCATTCCTACTAATTCTCTTCTAATACATTACTGAATCTGCAGTTAGCAAATATTTATTGCTATAGGTTGGCAAGTTGATATTTAAAACTTAATATTTAGTAAGGCTGTCTTGGAAGTAAATAGCAAGCAAGACATTGGTTTGTTTTTACTGGAAGAAGCTGTAGGTCCTTAATGCAACTAATAGGGGAATCAAGTGTAGTAGATATTCCTTGCAGCAATGCATTTCAGTGCAGTTTTTCTGAAACAATGTCTTTAGCTGATTTTGCTACTCTTACATGCATTTTGCAAATATTCGCTTACTAAGGCTAAAGAATTAACTTTATTTCAGTTTGCTAGTTCTTCTGCAGTGACTAGCCGGAAAAGCTTAGCAAGCACACAGGTGGCAAGGATCCAGAGGGAAACAGACTTCCTCAAGTAAGTGACTTCTCTTAACGTGTTTGTCCTTGGAAAGTAGCAAGCAATTGCCTTTTGCAACCAAGTTGATAATACTGTGGGGCTCTATAAAAATGAGAAAAGGAAAGACAGACACTGGCTCATGACGAGAATGTGATCTAGGTAGGGCTTTGAAAATTCTTTCTCTTACATATAGGTTTATTTATATCTCACCATACACAGTTATCAACTATCTTATCATCGTTAAAAAAAAAATTCCTAACACCTGTAGGATCAGAGGAAAAGCTGTCTTTTCAAATTAGAATACAGCCCTCACTGCTGTAGGTGAAAACTGCTCACTGGAGTAGTCTCACAGAACATTAGTGCTTATCACTATTGAAAAGGTTATGCGATCTACATCAGTGGTTTCCCATGTTGCAGCAGTGAGACCTGATACAGATTGTGTGTCAGGAGACTTGTTTGCCTCACATGATGGGGAAGAAATTATGAAACCCCACAGCAGCCAACGAGCTTTCTACTTTGCAAAACTGTTTAATGTCCAGAACCTCATATCATGGATGTTGGGGCGTGGACCGGTGGGCCACCATAGCTTGGAAACCAGAACTGAGAAATCAATGGCCTAAGTCCTGTCACAACAGGTTCCAGATTAATCATTATTATGCAGCAGTACAATATGAAAACAAGCTCAGCCAGTTTGCTCTTATTTTCAGATGTGCATACTGTTTTGCACCTCGCCTGTCTGACCCCTTGGCTCACTTCTGTCAGGAATGTGGATCTCCTATCCCACCTGTGCCAGTACATCGCTTCCCACCCCCTGAAGGAGCGGAGGTCAGCAAAACATCATAACAATCAACAAATCCTCTTTGGAGAAACCAACTTCCTCAGCAAATCACACACTCATGTTGGCAAAACCATTATTTAGTCACACTTTCATTTGGGAAGCTCTGTTCTGATTGTTTTAATTTGTTCAATACCTTTAGCAGTGGACCCAATGTAATTCTTAAATGATGGGCAAAAATTAACCATAGATTGCTTCAAGTGCCATGTATTTTAATAAGGATAACAATGAAAAAGTAAATTGTGTTTTATTCACTTGTGCCGGGAAACATCACCAAATTCAGATTCCTCCTCATCCTGCAACAACAACCACTGCATCTTCAGGACCTGCATATGCATCTTATACCAGTGCTAACTAGTGCAGTTAGTTAGTTAGTAACTAGTGCCTATGTCATAGCTGTAGAAGGTCCATCTAATATGCCTGAAACCTTAAATGGTGCCATGTGTGGGCATATGTAAGAGCACCAAGTTTTTACAGTGATGCCTGTAACTATATTCTCTAAGCTCTTCCCAAGAGATAGTAACTTGATCTAACAAGTCAATGGTGTATTTTTTTTTTCCTGTATCATCAGAAAGTTGTCCTGTCTGGGGCAATGCTGTAGTTTCAAGTGATGACTAAGAGTATTCAGCACCTCTTTTGATTAGGGTCATAATCAGGAGAATTTGAACTACCCGCACATATTTTATAGTAGCATTTTAAATTTACTGAAAATTAACTTAGTACCTTTCTGGCATATTTTTAGTAGTCAGTAAAGCATTTTTTCCCCAGTTGTCTTCATATTTTCTCAATAGCCTTTGATCTTTAAGGATCAAGATCAGCATCTGTTGCTGTCAGTTGCTGTGTTTCCGGTGACTTTGCTGGTGATGTAGACTCTAATCAGGAAAATATGGAAAACCACATTATAATCTTAATAATCTCATTATGGTCTTTAATATGCTGTGATGTGGCTTTTTCTTCAGATGGCACCATGTCTTGAATGCAGACATCTTGTGCCAATGAATACACCCACTTGCATTGTATGTGAGTCGCCAATAGCTCCACAGCTGCAGCCCCAAACCAACATCTGCATAAAGGTAATTGAGAGTAAATACAACAAAATAGCAATTTACCTCCTGGCATGCATTTTTCTAACAGATGACTTCATTACAAATATTTTGATCCAACTTGGGTTTATGTAATTACATTATGGCAGCTTTAAGAGTTAGTAGGATTAAAAACACCTTGAATAGAAATAATCATTGAAGGTAAACCACATAAGATCTGGAAGGCAGGCTGAAAAGCACATGATGTAGCAGTGTGAATGACAGGAATGCATGCACTTGTGTTCAGTAGAGAGATATTCTATGATTCTGTGATTTATGGGCTTAGTATTGCTAAGCATTTGGGGTTTATTAAATGTGTCCTCATTACACTGTGTACCTCATTTGATTGTGAGTGCTTAGCACAGATGGGCTGGCAGGACTGGGGCAGTGGGTAGGTATGTGTCCACAACATTAGAGCGCAGTCTTAGTCACTGATCCAAAAGTGCTGGTGGTCTTAACTAGACAAAATTTGCCCCAAAAAATTACTCCCTATCCAGGAGTATGGGAACGCAGGTAGGGCCCTTCCTCAGTCTCCCTGGTCAGGGGAAAGGGTGTGAGGAGGAGAGGACTGATACTGCATGTCCACAAGTGGTTGCTCACAGGGCAAAGGTGTCTTTGTCTGCAGGAGAGTTGGGCTAGGAAGAAGGGTTTTAAATGAGAAACAACAGGGGAAGGGAGGGTTACCAGCAGCCCTGTGAGGGAGTGATGGCCTGGGCTGACAAGCAAAGGGTCTTGAGTGATGTGGACAAAAGGGAATACTTAATCAACAAAACAGGGCTTGAGTGAGGTCACCTCAAGCAATTGCATGTAAGCAAGGAAGTGCCCATAAGGCACCCCCCAGACCCTTTCTGTGAAATCAGCATGCTGCGGTGCCTCTCTGAAGCACCTGTACACAGTACAAAAGAGACATGGACGTACTAGAGAATGCCATCCTGTGGTTTTGTGATAATTGCAAGGGAACATTTCTGGAAAGAGAAGGATGCTGAAAGGAACCTACTGACTGAAGACTATCAGATAACAAAAGCGATTCATAATCTGAGGCAGTTATCAGCTTGATGTCAAAGTAGATTATAGACATTGGCCCAATTTTAATGTTTTATGACAACCTTCATGTAGGTGCAAAAACAAACCTGAACTAATTGGTGCCAACAGTCAAAATATCAGACTCATTAGTCTTAGCCCTGGTAGAAACTCACTTGTTGATACTGACCGTGCTAAGATCTTTTAGGGCACCCTCATGGTATATTATTATTATTATTAATTTTCCTTGCAGACACTGGACTATGTATTGTGTGAGTGCAGTGACTAAGCAAACTGACACTAATACATAAAAAGATCTGGATGTATTGATGTTGGATCTCCTGATGGAACCGTACCATAGTTTTTAAAAAAATGTCACCAAGATATATAGATTTGTGATGACCAGGCAATATGTTCTAACTAAAGTCTGAAGCCCACAGCACAGACTTGAAGGATCTCTTCTATCTGCAGGGCTGAATAACCACAGCATTTTCTAAGATCAAGTCCTCTTCTTCTTATTGTTGCTCAAAGTTTTCAAATACCATGTGAAATATATTCTTTCTCTGTTTAAAAGGGTAAAGTAATTTGTCAGGTGTGTGGCACAGGGAATCCTCTTCACCATAAACACTGTGTGACTTGTGAAAGCAAACTGCCTGAAATACAGACGGTAAGGCTTCTTGCATCAATTGTACTAGAGTTAATCAAATCAAAGAACAACATTCTTTTTCTTTGGAAAACTGAAGTCATATCCCTGTGTGCCTATGTTACAAAGGCAGAGAATCCCTCCCCTATGCCATATTCAAGCCCAGTACTCCCACAGATGCTCCATCACAAATGTCCAGCTAAACATAAGTGCATTGTATACCCTCAAGTTTCTCCTGTGGAGGTCAGCATTGCAAATGCCATTGTGAAAGTTTAGGAGGCTCTTAGAAAATGGGTAGTCTTGGCTCCAAGGGAGTCTTGTTTGTGTTCAGATTATTTTCAATTGCAATAGAAAATGCGAGTATATACATCAGGAAGATCATTCTTGTTGATTTTCAATTCTTTTGTGAACAGAAAATATTCTTTTACATAATTTTTCTTATCTCCATTTGCTGCTTCCCCTATGTGCATACAGCTACTATGCTTGTATTTGGCTGTGACTCTGCACAGAGGTGAGAAAAGCAACAATAAATCTTCCCCCTAAAATTGCTGTTTGTTTCAACTCCCCATTTAGCTTGCTCATTTGATTCCTTAGAAGAATTTTACTTTCACTTCTGAAGACTAAAGTCTTGTATGAAAACCTTATGGTACATTTCACTTCTCTAGGTTGTGATAAATACAGAAATGAGAGAAGAATAATGATTTGCAAGTTAAAATCTTCTGATTACATTGGCAACATCCTGAATTCTAAAACTGTCAGTAGCTAGAGGCAAAGGTCTCTTGTATAGCCACTGAGATGTCATTTCAAAGTGAATTTCGGTAGGAATCTGTATTTACCTAAGATAAACATATGTTTAACTGCTTCACTGAATGTAGGTATTAATATGTAGCTGCATATGTAGTTAGGCATATGACTGGAATGGTGAGACCTGTAGTAGGTAAGAGACAAATTTAAATGCTTATTGAATTATTACTAATAGTAATCAGAAATTTTACTAATGATAGTGGTTAATTAGTGATAACAATAGTCATTCCTGAATAATTAATAATTAGTAATAATGTTGATATTACTATTAATGGTTATTAAATAATTAAGATTTAGAACATGTTTAGACTTGTGCTCTTGTAAATTTTATCTTCCAAACGAACCCCCAGGTTACATTGTTCAAATTGCAATGCAGGCCATAGATGAAAACAGGGCTATTTCGTGTTTGCTCACTTGCTGTTTTGGTGTCTGTAATCAGAATAATTTTCCTTGGGTTCTGTTCCTTATCCATATTCCTAACACAGAGAAAATAAACTGCATAAGCCCTGAGGCAAAAACCTAACAAAACATTTTAAAACCTATTTGTCCTAACTAGGATCTGTAATTAACCTCTAGAAGTTTCAGCTAAAAAATCTGTTTTCTTTTGCATACCCATATAAGTTAATTGTAGTAGGAAAGCTAGGTAATATATAACTTGTATGAGGTAAAAGAGTGCAAAAAAATATTTATGTAGCAAACATCAAACTGAGAGAAAACTCATTGTCTGAACACACTCTCCCTGCCATACTACTACAAAGAAAGGTACAAAGAAAAATAGCTGTTGTGGTTTGGATTTGAAAATATAAGTTTACCTTCCTCTTAACTTCAAGTGTACTTATACATGAGGACATATTAATAAATACCCAGTGTAAAAGGACACGATTAATAAGGAAATTTTTTTTTGCACTCAGTTCTGCTAAAAATATTTAAAAATTAATTAATACCATATTTTACTGTGATTTGTAATGAAAAAATTACAGGTTAGAAACAAGTCAGTCTGTTGCTTATTCTAAGTTGAAATAATTCTTTTAGACTGAATATTACTTTATGTTATCAAAGTAGCTTGCTTTCCTCTTTCCCCTTATTTGGCTTGCGAACTTTTCTTCATAAGAAGTATTTTCTCCCTAATGCTTGTTTTGTTTTATTAGCCCATGTTTGGAGGAGACACCCCCCCACCTTACCACAGCCAGCAAAGGAAGACAGTTTCGTGCTCAAAATGCAATCGTGTTAACCAATATGATGCACGTTTCTGTGACTGGTGTGGAGCAAAGGCACGTGCTCTCGGTGTTTGTGTTGACAAATCTGTTTTTACTCATCTGTGATCTGCAGTAATTTCAAACTTCTTTTTGCAAAACTCTTGTCAGTTAGTAAACAGCTTATTATTATCAAAATACTAGCTTAGAGCACATAGGATTCTGTAAAGAAAAATGAAAGTCTTAGATGACATCCTGACCCCACATCAGTCAGTGACTTAAGGGTTTAGAGATGTAAACAAATTACCATGGGTCAATGAGCACCAGCTCATTGCATCAGTTGAGATGCAATAGCCGTATACTCCACCTAAGTAACTTATCCATCAAAGGTTAAAGTATAGGCTAACTTAATGCAAGTTTTCCCGTATCTACTTTGGGTTATGATCACCTATACAGGCAATTAACAGAGATGAGATTATGTATGTAATTTTTTTGGCTGAAGGCATCATTAACTTCAGTAAAGACAAGTCCTTCACTGCTGCTCAGTAGAGCTTTTGCATGGTACAATCGATGTAAACAATTTCCCCTGGCACATATTTTTATAGGTATAATGTTTCAATCTAAGATCACACTGGAGGAGAATATTTCTTTTCTTTTTTCTGTGAGCTGAGTCTACATAAAATTTGAAACACTGCCCTATATGCATACATAGCCATTGGCCCTGTACTGTAACAGGGGACTCGGGGTGGGGTGCTGGTGGTGGTGTTAGAGTTGAACCGGAAAGAATTGCAGTCAATATTCAGTATCAGAGCACCAGACTATTAATTACAGGGCTTTGCCAAAGAAAATAAGTATTTTTGAAAGTAGATGTTAAAAAGATAACATACCATAATGCTAGATCTGTCTGAAGAAATGTTTGCCTCCATAGCATAGTGCTGAGATATCTGAAGATTTACTGTCTTTCATCTGCCAGTATGTTAACAGTCTGGTATCCTGGTTAATATTTCTAATCTAATAGCTTTAGGTAGTGCTACTTTACTTCCTTTTAATTCATGCCACTGCTTTTATCATTCCTGAACCATGCGTCATATGTTTCTGTAGTGACAAGTGTTTCATTGACCTTTCCAGCCTGGACCTCCTCCATCCTACTTTACTTGTTTCAAGTGTGGTAAAAGCAACCATCCATACGCTCGCTTCTGTGGGTCCTGTGGTGTTTACATAGAGCCCCCATCAAGGGTGGGTTCTTGGAATGGCAGTCTCAAGGATGCCGGGGATTCACTGGGGTTTTCTGAGGTAAGACACACAGTATTACAAAGCCAGCTTTGAACACAGCTAAAAGGCTAATCCACTGCAGGTATAGATCAGCACAACTCCATTCATTTCCTCTTTGAGACAACGTTGTGGTCTGTGAGCTTGCTGAGGGCAAAACCGGGGATACGTTTATTCTGAGAACTGCTTTCTGCTGAAAAGTAGCCTTAGCCAAAGGCCTTAATCCAGCTTTATTCTAAATAGCAAAGTGAGAAACAATCAGCTTTTCAAAAGTTTTAGCTCTAAGTACTTTTATCTTATTGCTTGTGAATTATTTGTGTCCTGCTGATACAAGGTATTCTTTCATGCATATGTAACAGTGTTTTTAAAACTCTGTTTTAAGAAAGACCATGATACTTAGCAAAGCCAGTTTTTGTCCTACAGAAGCGTGTATGTCATTCTGCTGGCAATCGTGAAGAGTTTTGCTTTTGCTTGAATATTTGTGATAAGTTGCATCATTGTTACAGACTGGTAATTAAAATCAAGAGTTGTTAATGAGTCTTCCTGCTAGCTTTTTCATTCCTTTACAATTTTGTGTACTGTTCTAGTTAATTTCTGCTTGTAAGCCATTTAATTATATCTAATTATATTACTTACACTTTTCCTTCCCCTCCATCCCCCACAGGCTAAACAATTTCAAGCTCAAGTTGCCTGGCAGCCTCTTCCTATTTCCTTGCCCAAATCAAGGGCAGAAATAGAAGAAAGAGAAGATAAAGGAACCCAAACCGTTGGACTTTTTTACCCATCTAGCAAACTGTTGGAAAAGAAGAAGCTTGAGCTGATTTCAGAAAAAGAAAAGCTGGAAAAGATGAGTGATCATAAGCCTCTCCTGACAGCCATTAGTCCTGGAAAAGGTTAGAAGGAGTTTTGATTTTTTTTTTTTCTAAACAAAGCTGCAATGTAAGACCTTGCTTTTTCTTGAAAAGATTATAGTCTATGGAATGTGCCATCAGTAGGACACTGATCTACGTGTTTACACGTCTGTCTTCCTGCCAGTCACTTGTAAATGCAGTGCCTTAGAATTCAATCACTGATCTCCATCAATAGCTAAAAGAAAGCCTATCAGCAATATCAAAATTTTGGTTACTGACCCCTGTGCAGCCTTACTAATTTGCTAGTAGTTTGGTTTCCTCAGACCCTACAAGATCAGGGCCAGGTGTCCTATATTTGAATTGGAAACCACTGAACAACAATCCCACCTCCCAGCACCCTCCTCACCCCCCACAAGATGAAGTTCAGTTAGAACTGCGATAGTGTCTGCTAGGAGTATCGTTAAACAAAACTCTGAGACACAGGGGATCATAGCTCTTGAAAAATATGATGAGGCTTGTTGATGTGAAGAACTTGTTTGGGGTGCTGTTGTGGAATAAATTATAGAAGTTTTGGAAGCAAAGGAAACTAAACTAGAGAAAGGGATTCGTAACAGGATTACAAAAAATAGGGTTGGTAGAAACCCTGAGAGCTCTTGTAGGCCCCATCTTCCAGCCCCCCAAGAGTATCAGTACATCTACATCACTCATTGCAGAGACTGTCCATGCACAGACTACTGTGTCAGTACTGCAGACAACTTTGTCTCACAGTCCCTGGTTTGGTCAGTTAGCTCTTTGTGGAATCACTTGACTGTTTGCTGTCATTAAAAAGTTTGCAATTTTTAGAGATTTTAGTTTTACTATCCTGGGAAAACTTTTATTAATTAGGGACCTAATAAATGGCCTGATTTGCAAAATTGTCTTTAATCTCACAGGGCAGTCCAGCTGTGCAGTCCAGAGAATAAATTAATTTTAAATCATTACAGCATCAAACCATGGTTTGGAGGAGCAGTTACCTTTTTTGATCCATTTTCCCATCTCTAGCTCTTTTCTACAATCAGATGGTCAGCTCCTCAGGCTGTTACCAGAATTATTTGTCTATTGGGTAGAAAAAGTTGCTAATGAATGTTAGAAATTCCTGTTTGACTCTGTGTATAAATATCCAGATGATGCACTCTCATATTTCAAATTATCACTAGGGAAATCTGTTTTCCTACACCCTTGCTCTGAAATGTGGCATGTTCTCTTAGACATCACCGTAGGAAATACAACACTTGACTCAACATGTCAGGGAGCTTAATTTAGTCAGAGGTAATAAAGGATTGGCCCATAATAGTGCTGAGAGAAAAAAAAAAAAAGTAACACTGAACATTCATGTATCTCTAACAGAAGTACTGCTCTTGACTTGTGAGAACTCCTTTCACTGGGAAAGGTTGGGAAGAAATTCTGTACTGCTTTTGAACTATGTTAATTTTTATCCATTTAGCAGAAGTAACTTTGTCGGAGTTGCGCTGTGTAATATATTCTCCTTTAGACCCTGCCAAGGACTGAGGAACATATTTCATTCTATAAATCAATAAATGTCTGTTACAGTCAGGTCTTTCATGCTGTTCCCTTTGCTTGATGCTGAGCTGTATATATGGCTTGAAACTACATGTATCAACAGGACCATATGCTATCACCCAGGAAAATCTTGTATATAAATGCCAAATATGTCCATTATTTCTTCATTTCAAATAGTATCAGACATTTAATATTAAAGTTTTTAAATACAAGTGATTAAATAAGGTGGGATTTTTTATTTCTTGATCATATCGGCCATTAACTAACCTTTTTTCTTTCGTGAAGATTTAAAAAAAAAAAGTTAGGACATGGGGAAATAACAGCAGTACCAAAACACTAATCCTCTGATGTACTGTATTTCATTTTTTGCTGTAATTTCAGTCTGTTTTGAACAGGAGCCAAGTCATTTACCAGGTAAACTTTACAAAGAAGCTTCCCCTTTCCTACTATAACAAACAGTAAATCAGTGTGATATAGGTATAATCAGCTATTGACAGCATGCATTAAAGTATTCCATCAGTGCTGTCAAAAATCATTTTACATGTAATAAAATGTCAAACATGCAGGAATATGTTCCTGGCCATCTGGATTTTTTGAAATAAAATCTGGGTACCTAGGCTAGTTATGAACCAGCTTATTGCAAATACTACTGACTTCCCTGGAGGGATCACTCACCAAATAGTAGTCTAGCTTAGATTTTTTTAATTACTATTTTCAACTTGTGTTACTTTTTGCATGTGAGACCATGGCAGGGAACAATTTATATTGCTCTGCGGATCCTTCTTTTTATATTCCTTTAAAGCTGCCTGACAAATAAGACTTGCTGTTTTGCTGTTTTAGTTTGTCATAGTTTCTACCAGTTAGATCTTGGAAGAGTCCTCCAAGCACAAAAATCCTTGTGCACTTGCCTTCTCTTGTAAAAGTCAGACAGCAGCACTTCTTTTCTGACTTGGCTTTTTTTTTTACTGTTTTGAGCTTCACTTAACATGAAGGGAAGGATAAGGTCAGAGCAACTTCACTGTGTAAGTTAAATGAGGTTACCAAGCCTACACTATTTATCTACAACAAAATAAATCATACTCTGTACTTTCCATACGTATGCTCAAAAATAAAATTAGCCAGATCCTGATAACAATCACTCAAGAATAAGAACAAGTCCTTTTGTTTCTTTCTCTGATGAAAACGGAACGTTGCTTTGGAAATACTTGGACAGGAGCTGCAAAAACTCTGAATGGCTCAAGACAAGTTTTTAATCCAGGCGCATTCAGTCCCTCATGTTTCATGCCCTGTACCAGCATAAAGGAATGCTGACTCTGTCCCAGAGATCCTGACAGGCAAAAGAGCAGGAATGCTCAAGCTTTTAATATGCTCTCCCATATATAATTGTAAGGCATTTATTTAGGGAGTCATTTACACAGACCAGAATGCTGTATAGGTTGAGTTACTATGTCTGCAGTTTTCAGATTTGGCTTACCTGTCAGTTATCTCAAATCAACTAAAAATCAGTCCAATAATGTACAATTGCTTAGTTGTAATATAGTACTTTTTTTTTTTAATGATCTGGAATAGTGTGAGATTCTCCTTCACACAGGGCCGGTTTTGATTCCCAAGGACGATTCCAAGACATGGTTTTGTTGTGAATAAAGGTGCCTAGGAACGAATTATAACCTATGGATTAGACAGTATTTTACCTTTTTTTAGGGTATAACTTGCTTCTCATTTTCTTGATCAGATGAATTTTCTAAAGAAAAATTCAAATTCTTTTTCGTCTCGGTGAAAACATGCTATCTTTTAAATCATCCATCACATGAGTAGAAGAAACGTTAATCACAATTTTAGGGATTTTTCTCCTGCTTAACTCTCTCCAATCAGGTTACTGGAGAAAACAGTTGGATCATGTCTGTGCTCACCTTAGAAGCTATGCTCAGAACAACCTTGAATTCAGAGCACTGATCGGAGAACCTCAAATGGGAAAGGTAGGAAGGAGCTTGTGAGTAACGTCTTCCTATGCAGTGTCATGAAAAGATTATTGTGGCTGCTAGATAAACACTGGGAAAATAAATGCCTCCCTTTTCTTTAGACCTTGACCTGTCTCTGTGTGTAATTTGTCTTGGTTTGTTGTTCCATTTTTTGCTCAGTCTTTTACTGATGATTTTTTTTCTGCTTTCTTTCCTATGGCAGTTTCTATTCTTCTCTCACCTCACAGCTATAAGAGAAGTGATAGAAGTGAGAAAGCCCTTGCCCAGCTGCTTTTATAGTATTCCACAGCAGACAATCAAGAAAAAGAAGAGATCACTGACATCTATTTAGTTGGTCAGTTAAATAAGCCCTGCTAGCAATGGGATTTAGATGATAAGCTTGCCTTTGCTCGGGGCTGGATGATACCAGCAGATAGCAGCAATTCTCTTTGGCTATATAGTCTATTTCTAGTGTAAACTAAACCAGTGTTACAGGAACAGGGTATTGCTTTTCTTACTGGAGATGTAGTCTTCAGGATTTCACCAAACTGCATTAAAATGATTAAAGGGCTGATAGCAAGAAGGTGGAAACTGGAGGTTCTTCCTAAAGAGTCTTAGGAGATAGGGCTGGTATGAGTGAGAGATCATTTGGTCCCTGTCCTGAGGGAAGATCAACTCTGCCTAAACTGTTCCTGACAGATGTTCGTCTTGAAGCTTTTCAAACTCACCAACAATGGAGATTTCACAATTGCCCCAGGCAGTCCATTTCTGCCCTCAATTACCCTTGCTGTTCAGCTGCAGTACTTTATTGCTTTCTCTGGCAGCCCTGCTGGTTTAAGGAGTTGAATCCCCTCACACTGCTTCCTAGGTGCTGGCCAGTACAACTGCTTGTGGCAATGTCCTGTGGACCGGATCAGTGACTGACCCAGGCTAAAAGTAGCTCTGGAGGGAAAAAAAAGGGCATCAGTGCTAGTACAAAAGTAGGTTGGCAGCGAGCAGCTGGAAGTGGGATGCAGGCAGAAGTAGGATTAGGAGTAGGAACTCCTTCAACTGGAATAGCTACTGGGAAGCTTTTTCCCCAGTGTCTGACCTAAGTTTCCCTTGTTACAGTTCAGGCTTACTATTTCTTACCCTGTCCTGACTGATTTGATGCAGCAGTCAAAAAAACAACCCAATTTTAGTACATAAAAACAACTACAGAAAAGTTTGTGAATACTGGGGTCAGAAAGCTAATTGTCATTTGGCAGATTACACTTTTGGGAGGTATGACACTCCATCAGATACTTTGCATTTGAATGCTATACCCACTGAGAGCTATTGGGTCCACCAGTACGTTCAGAAGCTGTAGTACAAGTATAAATATAAGAGGTATCTGCTTGGTGGAGTTGAGGTATAGGTCCCCTGCAACTTGTGTCCTTTGCTAGAGGATTCAAAAGGATATGCCTGAAAAACATTAAATTGCCTAGAGAAGGCTATTCCTGCTGCTTCTTGGCCTTTTGTCATCCCATTGTCTTGAAACCACTGCCCCCAAAAGTAACAGAAGTGATTCAAAGTAGATGCCAACTATCTGGGTTTAATGCTGCTTTTTCAGTTTTCATGTGGACTAGAAATGTAATCAATCTTATCTCAAAATTCTCAGCCTGCTGCAATATAACCATGTCAGCTTCATTCTACTTTGTAATCCCCTGTGCACTCATTTTTGTGTAACTTCAATAGTCGTTCTTGCCAGCAGTACTGTCTCAATGAATTGATATAGAAAGTTGCCCATGTTTTACTACACACTGTGCTTCTACTGACTGGTACAACTAAAGCAGCAACCAGTTCTCCAGGAGTAAGGAGTCCTAAGAACAACATGGCCTTTCATGCAGCTGCAAAATCTGGGTGGAGAACGACTGAACTTTCATGAAACGTAGCATTATTACATCTTTTGGATTCATTTGGCATTTCAGTCATTCTGATATTTCCAGTTATTCAAAATACCACCTGCCCCTTTCTCAGTTATACGGGAAGCGTTGCTGCAATATCACAAGTAGGCAAAGGCCACGTGTGTGATTTTGTGTATTGGCTCCATAATAAACATAATCAGCAAGAATTATTCCTAAAACTATTTCTGTGTACTTTTTGTAAGAGATACTAACGGCTGCTCTTTCCCTCTAGATTAATTCTGCTACCGTCTGTGAGGATGACTATGAAGTCACTATTACATTGAATTACGCTCTTGCTATTAACAAGGTCAGTTCGGGGGATGAGGCCCATTGTTAGGCAGCTGGTCTAAAGCTGTCACTAGACCAGTCAGTGTAACGCCGATATATTTTAAATTCAGGTTTAAACAAGAAATTCTTTTGTTCCAAGGGTGTTAACTCATCACTTCAGAGAAAGGAATCTTTTTCTTTTTCTCTTGGAGCTGGCTGAACAGGTACCTTTATCTGATTAAGCCAGACTTCATCATTATGTTGCTATCATCTTGCATTTCATTAGTTTGCTATTAATATTAACATTCTTCTTTCAGCTGATGTTGTTTGATGATTCTAGCACCCCTTAGCTCTTGATCTTAGATCCTCATTTTCTTCAGTCTGCAAATTGTGCTCTTAAGAAACAAGCTTAGTAATTTTCAGTAGTTTGGAGATAACATTTACCAGAGCTCCTGTTAACTGTATCCAAACACCTGAAATCCCTACATCCAGAATTACCATGTTCCAAAAACCACCCACGTATTCATTGCCAGCTTTTCAAAGATGAAAATCTACCATTTCAGACATCCAAAATTCCGACTGTATCTCTTGTGTACAATCTTAACAAACTTACCTTGCCATGTGGTGCCTGAAAAGGTATGTCGCGTCATTTTGTAAGTGAGGAGTTAATCGGATCTCTCAAGTGGTAGAAACACTTTCAATGAAATGAAGATTCTCATCCAGATAAGTGAGATTGTGTCACTTTTTTTGTTTTCTAAATCAAAACAAATACCTAACACAAGGTTGAGGAAAAAAATGCTACATTATTTTGCCTCAAAACAGAGTTTGATTACATATAATAATTTATCTTGGGCTAATTTGAGACTGATATTAAAAGCCTTTTTTTTTTTTTTTAATGCAACACCACTGTTTTGTGTTACTAAGATTATAACAGCATTACATGATAATCTTACTAACTGCCTGCATTTGATGATTCTACAGGATATTCATACTAATAAACCGGTGAAGTTCAGCAGTCGTTACCTGAATACTGTAACGGAAGTCAGAGATGGACAGGATGGCAGCCAGCCTAGTTTTGGTGAGATTTCCACCCCCACCCCCCATCTTTACAATAGATCATAAATATAGTAGTCAAGAATACAGAAGTAGTGCTTGGAAGGTTAGACACCTAGACAGGCAAACTAATATATTAGCACTTTCTGCACCTACTTAAGTTGATTTTTAAGTCTCAAAATGCAGCTGAGTTGAGATTTAAGCAACGTACAGACTCTGTCAAAAACTCATGGTAATGCTTCATCCCTACAGGACAGCTGGAGAGGTCAGTAAACTGCAGCCACAGCTCATAGCAGTGTTTTTATAATAGTGATATATCTTTAGATGCTTTGCATATTCTTTTACAATAGGAGCCATAAATGTCAATATTATCTCTATTTTTGAGCTGTGCCAGGGAATTCAGCTTGGGCACATTTAGCAAAGATAAGAAATGATGAAATAAGTTAATTCTACACCTAGTTTTCAGAGATGCTTAAATTGCATCTTCCATTGGTGTCAGTAACAGCTCAGCATTTTAGGCATCTCGTATTGGACTTAGGTTTTAGTTGTAAAGTCAGCATTAGCATTCAGAAAATCCTGTAGCGTCATTCGACATACTTGAATTCACGTATAAGTTTCATCCACTTTGTGTTTCCAGTCCGACACATGTCAAGAGGCAGCCACGGCACTAGGAGCTGGTTTTCTGAAGTGTCAAATGTGACTGTCATTCCAGGCACTCTTGTAGCACCAGCTCAAAGTGTCCCCACATGCTGTGTAATTTCCTTATCAACCCTCCTGCACAGTGGTAGATTACGTCTCTTAAAAATAATGGACATACATATCTACTCAAGGTCCTCTAGTCCTGTTCTTAAACATTTGGGAGCCAAACAGCATTGAAAAAGTGTAAGGTTTTTGGTCAAAACAATTCATGAATCCGAGTCAAGCTTGTTGAATAGCTGCAGCTAGTTAAAAAAAGACACAAATGCCCCAAACTCCACATTTCATTGAATCTTCATTTCAAAATAGCAAGTTTTTAAGACTGCCTGAGTGTAAACCTTTTGTTAAAACCAGTCTGATCTGCAACAAATGTTTCATCACTTTCTCTTGTAGAAAACTGATAAATATTGCTTTCATTTCAACACAAAATAAAATATTTTTGTGGATAAATTGTTTCCAGATCTCTCCCCCAAGTTCTTGCTAGGATACTGACTTTGCTTTGAATTAACACTTGTTTCCCTTTCTAGTAGGCAAAGATGATCATAATCTTTTCCGTTCAAGAGGCAAAACAAAGGGAACAAAGTCAAGAACACTTACAGAAAAAGAAGATAAACTCCCTGTACGTATCTTCTGCCAATACAGGAAAAACTACCTATAGAGCAGCACTAACGTGAAGGAGGGCATCCAAGGGTAAAAATAGAAAGCTTTTAACACTGACTGGGAGCAGGGGAAGGGGACAAAAGTCCAACTTAATATAAAACCTGAACATTGGTAACTGACATTTATTACAGAACTGGAAATAACTACCCTTTGTTCCTACTAAGAGCTTAATTAGATTGTTGGTCTGATTTTCAGACCCATTCTGTTTTACTGACACAGCATTAGGCCTAAAGACTGTTGCAGACTTGATTTTGTTACACTTTTGTCTCAGAAGCAACATCAGATAGAGATATTATCGTCTTCCCTTGACCTTACTACTTAGTTTGACTCCACAGGACATACCCTTGGCTGTGCTAGAACTACTGTGAACTAGACAGGAGATGACCTACGCAACAAGCTTTTAGGTCAACTCAGTTTCCCCATCAAGCTGAGAAGCCAGCACAGCTGAGAGCCAGTTTAATGCAAGAAGCAAGGCTTTACTTCCACTAGAGACCATATATCCTGGAAGTACTGCCTACTAAATGGACTGTCAGTAATGGCATGGAAAATTTCAAAAGGGAAACATACATTAATCTAAGCTTGGATCAGTTAGCCAACTCAACAGGTGGAAAAAGATATAGCTTTCTGATATGACTCCAGAGATAAAAACGCTTAGTCAAGCAATTGGGCTTTCAAAAGGGAAGACGAAGGATGCGGAAGGCTGGGAAGAAAGAAAAGGAAAAGGTTTTAGGTTTTGTTGTTTGTTTTAAGATTTAGTAAACTAACTTCTGTGAGACAAAACATATTCATTTTTTAAATAAAATACTTCCACAAGTTCTGGAAGCTTCAAAATTTAATCCTATAGCAAAGAACTTGTGCCCATGTTTAATTTTACTGTGGTGAGCAGATCTTTGTACAGTCCCAGAGAGCTGCGTTGATGTAAAGCTAATCATTTGCAGATATGTTTGCTGAATCAAGGTCTCAATAGTAAGATATTAGCCTGGGTTATCCAACACTTGCTCAGATTCAGAAAGACGTTCCCAACAAAGGGTCACGGATTAGTAATACTGAGGCTCAGCTACGCTGCATTCATGCCACTGTGTGCATTTTCCACCTTTACTCAAAGGCAGAATATGGCCCACCTACTTGTATTTTCACTATGTGAAATGTTACTGGCTGTTCTCTGTGTTTCCACAGCCAGAGTCCAGACAACTACTAGAAGAACTGGGTCCAAATGGGAAAGGAAGAATCACCTTAGTAGAACGATTGCTCCAGGAAGTAAGTTATTGCTTGCTGAAGTTTCCCTTTCCAACTCTTTGACCATTTCTGCATGAGTATTCGCCTGGTATGCAACTTCTTTATGCTTAGGAGGCAACATCCTTGCAAGACAATTGACTGTCTTCAAATTGAAAGAGCAGTTTAGAGAAGAAACAGTCTATTTTACATTTATATACGTTCTCCCCAAATTTCTATTTGGCCGATGTGTAAGGCATTCTCCTCTGGGTTTGTGAAGGCCATACAGAAAGAAAAATATATTAATTTTATAGTTTAGGGTCAAGTCCCCTGTATTGCAAAAGCAAGCATAACCTCTACCTTTCTGCTGTGTGGTAAGGTGCATCCTGACTCTAGGATCTAGTTTGACTGCTCTTGTTATACACATTTACTCTGGCTTTGAGCTAGGAGATGACAAACATTTTCAGAAAAGACATGAAGGAACAATACCACACAATTTGAACATTGCTGTCTTGAGCATAAAATCCATTTGCCAACTTAAATTGACATAATATTAAAGCAAGGTGGAAGCTGGAGACTCTTTATGGCTTTTAACAGCTCACCTCCCCTCTCCTGTGCATTCTAGGGAGCTGACCCAAACTGCATCGGCGATGAGGACCGACCTGCTCTCACAGTTGCTGTCCTTAACAAGCATGTGGAAGCAATCTCCCTCCTTGTGCAGAAAGGTGCTGACATTGACCAGCAGTCAGGATTGTAAGCACTGATTCTCTGCCTTGGGTCTTTTGAAGTTTTACCAAAAAAGCACTTGTGCTCCAGTTTTAGAGAGGATTAACCTCCCACCCCTCCTCCACAAATCTGTAGTCCAGGAGCTCCTTTCAAAGCCAAATTTAAAAAAAAACAACAACCAGCAACTGAGCAAAGATAGTAGTATTCACAGTCCATCTTTCAGTTGCCAGCTTTGAAGACTTCTCCTAATTTCTGTCAGGAAAGCTGCTGTTCTATTCAACACCTTCCCCCATCAACTTCAGCTTAATTCAATAAACCACACTAAAGCCTACCAGCAAAAAGTCACCGTGACTCCTAGTGTCATTTTCCTTAGTTTAACTCGCTAGACCACTTCTCCATGTACCAGGACAGTTTCCTTAGGTAATAAGTACATTGCTCATTCCTCCTCTACAGGCATTACAACACTGCTCTCCATGAGGCAGTTCTGCTTGGATTGGAGGGAGAGGAGTGCATCCGAGTCCTGTTACGGTAAGTACTGTTAGCTGGGCCTCTAGCTCAGCTGCAGGCTACCCACAGTCTGCTTGCACAGATCTAGTTGGCAATAGTGAAGGGCCAGAGCCTGCCCAAGGCTCAGTGCTCTTTTCTCACAGTTGTGTCCCTGCAGAAAGAGGCATCCAGAAATTCTGAAGTTACTCTGCCTCAACATTTACCTACAAGCCACTTCACTTATTCCAGTAACTTGGAATGAATTTAAGTAGCTTAAAACAATCTGTTCTTTATTTACAGCTGCAATGCAAGCATAAAAAAGAAGAATGCAAAAGGGCAATCGGCATATGATTTGGCTGTTACAGCTGGAAATAATGAAGTTATTTCATTGTTTGCAAGTGAGCTTGGACAGGAAACGCTGGACAAACTTACGAAACCCAGGAACATTGGTCTCGTCAGTGTGTGATTGCAACCGCCTTTTCCCCAAGATGGAGCTAGAGGTTCTTGGAGTTTGGGAGCACCTAAGTGCACAGGTCCAGTTCTGTCTGCAGACTTCACAACCCTGTACAATCAACTTGGGTCCCATTAACAGCCAAATATATTGTACGAGATTCCCCCGTTCCTTCCCCGCAGTTCAGAGCACAATTCTTCACTGACTGTGCTCTGTTCTGCAAGATTTCTTTTCCTTTCCAAACCTGTGCAAGGAGAGGGACCGACCAAACGTTCCAAGGCACAAGGACATTTTAAGAACACCTGACGAATACCGCTAAAGACAGTTTAACACTCGAGCAATAGCACTGCAAGCTGTACTTTGATGAGCTTATTTTCCACTTTGAAGTTAAAACTGCATTCAGTGCAGCTCATTGCATTAAAGGTCAGATTCTTTTCCTCCAGAAAACTGAGTAAAATTACTTTGCTTTTTTGCCTTCAACTTTTATTTATAAATGCACCAACATGAGGCAGCAGCCAACTAAAAATAGAAGTTTATAAGGATACCAGGCACACTAAAATTTGATGAAATTAGACATTATTAGCCACAAACCTAAATCCCTGAAGGAGTTTTAAAACTCCTTCCCCTTTTGTTTCCAAAAGTATCCAAAAGCACTGGTATATTCAGTATAAAAATGGAAGTGCCTGCCAGCTCTTGCAAGAAACACAAGTTTTAGCACCAGAGCCACCAGCATCTCCATAATGGAAACAGCTGGGTTAAAAACAAACAAACAAACAAACAAAAACCACAAGTAGTAATCCTTAATTAAACCAAGAGGAAGAACAGCAGAATCCCTGCAGAAAAAGATTACGTACGCAGTGCATCAAACCCCAGCTGCTTCCTGGACAGACTCAGGTGAGTAAAGGAGAATTCGGTCTGCTTCTCACGGAGACGGGCATTCTGAAAGCAGTCTCGGGAAACACAGCCATTCAGTCAAAATGGCAGTGCCAAAGCACACATACGAGACAGATGTCACCGGCAAGTGAGAAGCTACAGTAGCCTAGGAGACCAGATTCTCTATTTCACGACGCACGCTCTTGGCTGCATCTTCAACCTCGTTCACCTTCTGGGAAATTTCTTTTTTCTGCAAAGAATAAAAACAATACATTACTGTCTACTACTAAGTTAAGCATCGTGCAGCTTCAAGGGGGAAGCGGGCTGCGTCTCCCAAAAGGCAAAGGCTGAGAACCAGGATGGGACACGCCATCTGATCCAGCACGAGTCAGGATGCAACAAACCACTCTGGCAGCACTGCGGTAAGGAACCAAGGGGCCAGCTAAACAATCCCAAGACTAGAAACTAAATAACTGTTCCGGCGTCACGGGGGCATAGAAAAACATCACGATGCCGACGCGTACGTACAATCGCATTTTTCATTCGTTCTTTGTCCAGCTTCAGGAACTCCTGCAGCGTCAGGTGCGTAGGATCTTTCTGAAGGGAAAGAAACGCACAGCCCGCAGAGTGCTTTTGGTGTTCCTCCCTGAAAAACGAGCGAAAATAAAAAAAAAAAAGAAAGAAAAGCTGCTCACAACAAGACACACGCACACAAAACGCGGCTGGAGCGGAGCTGCCACCGGAGGCGGCACCGCGCTCCCGGTCGGGGGAGGGAGCCGGGGGCAAACACCCCCCCGATACACACAGGGGGTCGTCGTCGGGCTCCCAGCCCTCCAACTCCTTGAAGCAGAAGAAACACTGCGCCACGTCGGGGCCGTTCTCGCTGGGGCAGTGCACGAAACCCGCCGCCGCCATCTGCGGGCAGAGAGGGAGGGATGGAGGGAGGGAGGGATGGAGGGAGGGAGGGCCCGTCAGCGCCCGGCCCCGCTCCCCTGGGTCCCGCTAACCCCGTCCAGGCTCACCCTCTCGGGCGTGCAGGCGCAACCTTCGGTGAAGGGCCAGTTACGGAAGGTAGCGGCGCGGGTGGGGACGAGGTAAAGCCGCCATTCCTCAGGCAATACCGCCACTTCCTCCACCTTGGCCGCCATGGCTCAAAGGTTCAAACGGAGGCGGTTGGGCGCGAAGGGCAGGCCGGGAGCGTGGGCGGCCGCGAGGGCTGATGGGAGTTGTAGTCCCGCTGCCGGCACCGGGGACCGGGCTCTGCCCCCCCCTCCCCGTCTCCCGGGAGACGGGGAAAGCCCCGGGGGTCGGTACCGTGGCTGGGAGGAGAGCAGGACAACCCCCCCAGCAGAGCCATGGGGCCGGCGCAGCGTCAGCCATCGCCAACCCAGCAGCCGTGAGCTGCACGTTCCGTGTGAGAGGGACCGCATGTTCCGTGTGAGAAGGACTGCAGTTCTGTGTGAGAAGGACCGCAGTTCTGTGTGAGAAGGACCGCAGTTCTGTGTGAGAAGGACTGCAGTTCTGTGTGAGAGGGACCGCATGTTCCGTGTGAGAAGGACCGCACGTTCCGTGTGAGAAGGACCGCAGTTCTGTGTGAGAAGGACTGCAGTTCTGTGTGAGAAGGACCGCAGTTCTGTGTGAGAAGGACTGCAGTTCTGTGTGAGAGGGACCGCACGTTCCGTGTGAGAAGGACCGCACGTTCCGTGTGAGAAGGACCGCAGTTCTGTGTGAGAAGGACCGCAGTTCCATGTGAGAAGGTCCGCACATTCCGTGTGAGAAGAACCGTGCCAACCCAAAGCTCCCTCTGGGCCTTAAGGGCCTCCACCAGACCCGGGGCTGATGTGCGAGCCCTGCATCTCGGCATCCCCGGGGTTCCCTGTGAAGAAGGGGGGGCCGAGCCCTGCCGCCACACACCACCGCAGCAGCGCTGGCATGGGCAGGCGAAAAGCACCCTTGTCATTCCTGAGGAGTCTGACATAGGGCCTGAGCCAGCAGGAAAGCAGGATGCTTTTTTTTAAAGCCTCCAGCACAAATCCAAGGGGAAGGAGGACAAGTTTGCCAGCACGACCTTTTTTTTTTATTTTTATTTTAATTACACCCATAAGAAGGTACCGTGGGTTTCCGTGTTGACAGAGCTGGTAGAGAAGCACAGCGGGAACGGTCCTGTTGAGGCAGGACCTGCACAGATACGCTCCCACTGCTCTGTGGCAGTGACCGCCTGTTCTTGCCACAGGCAGCTGCCCTTCCCTTCCCGCAGGCAGCAGGAGCAGCTGAACTCACCATCTCTGCCTGACTAACGCTGCCTGCCTGGAGAAGGAAGCGGGACCTGGCAGTCTGGCTTGCTGCCGCAGGGGCAGGAGGCAGCTGGTTTTGCGGAGAACTGGCTACGCATCCATCACAGCAGCAGGGGCTCAGTTTCCTGCGCTGTCTGATGCGGCAGGCAGTGTTTGCTGAGAGTCTCCTCCAGAAAAAACGCAAGGGTTAGAGGGAAGCAACCCCGTGAACCAGGTTACCTCCTGGAGCAAGCTGATGTAAGCAAAGTAGTCAGAGACAAAGGGATAAAGGCGGCTTAGCTCGACCACTTGCTAAGAGCTTATCATCACAAGCAGGTGGGTCTGAAAAGAAGCACGTCCTCACATCGTAAGTGGCAATGAATGGACCAAGCAGACTTCTGCTTCTTCCCCCAGGCTGGATCTGAAATGTGAAAAGAAGCATTTGGCACATATGTGTGCAACATCAGGACTCTCAGGAAAGAGAATTCTTTTTCAAAGTAAACTGCAAAGTATTACTTCTACGAAATTACTGACTACTATGCAGAATGATCCCAGTATTTACCCAGCTCAGCTACTGTAGATCACCAGGCATGATAAGCTGACCACAGTGGGCAGCTTCCTGGTTGTGAGGTATCAAGCATGTGGAAAGGTTTGGGCTTTGCTGCCCTATTAGGAAAGGGTGAGGTTCCACCTTTATTCTCCAGGAAAACTTTATTCTGTTAAACTGAGCTGTGTTTGGCAATCGCAATTACTGCTACAGTCACTGCACAGCTCAGGGAAGCGTGGAGTAATTGTGTCGTTAAGCGGGGTAGATGCTGGCTTTTTAATCACAGCTAACGTAACTCATCACACTGGTCTCCGAGGCACAAAGAGCAGAGAAACTGAGGGCTAAGAGCACAGTTTGTTTCATCGCGTGCCTCGGAAGAGCCTCATCCATTGCAGAGAAAGCCAGCTGTGTGTGACAATTCAAGCAGTGGCCTTAAGCTGCTACGAGCTATTGGGGCTTCTCGTTATTCAACATTTTGAGGAAGAAACGTTCTCTTGAGAGGAGGCTGGAAGTGGTCCATGTGCGGCCACAAAAGGAGAGATGGAGCTGCAGCAGCTATTTTATAGCCACTCCAAAGGCTGCCTAATTCTGGTGGTGACCTACTGAGGGCAGGTGGAGCACCCTGGCAACCCTGACATGTTTCCCCAGGGCTGCCAGCCCCTATCAGATTGCACACCTGACTTCACACAGTGCCTGTTACAAGGCTGGCCTCAACCTCCTGTCCTCAGAAGACTCTTGCTGAAAGTGGGGGGTGAATTCCTGCTCACCAAACAGTGCCCCATGCTCTGTGCTCACCCATATAGCCAGCAGAATAAAAGAAACTGTCTCTTACAGACAGCTTGAGTTGCCAAGAGGAAATAATGCACAGGTACCGCAGGCTTCACCAGTGTCCTTCGGATCTGGTTTGCTGGGATCCCTTTGCAAGTCACAAAGGTCTTTTTAAGTCACGGCTATTCATCTTTGCCCAGACCATCAACAAAGCGATCTTTGAGCCAGCCATGCTTGCACCCTGTTCTCACCAAAGCCATTAGGATCAACAGGGAAAGTTCTCGTGGAAAGCAGTTCAAAGCCATGCTAGATTTTCACAGGCAGCACTAAGGAACAGGGTGTGGAGTGTCCTCCACGTAAGATAACACCAAGGGATCAAAACTTAAGCCTATAATCCTGGGAGTGTGGTATATAACAGGTCTAGCAGTTAACTGCCCGATTTTCCAAGAAATATGGGCAAATTAGCAAGAACAAACCATGCCCATATAAATGCTGGTGGACCTGTGAAGCTGCAAAGCAATTTTGTGTTTCTGCAGCCTGAAAACAGCAACATTGATCTACACCCCCCTGTAACCTTTAACGAGCTCATTCTTACCAGTCTCCCTGAAGAAGGCAAATGTTGGTATTTGTACTTTTCCAGGTGACAGACAGATCCAAAATGGCCGAGGTGCAAAGGCTCAAAGGCACTTCATTGTCTTCAAGGATCTGGGGATAAATGAACCGCCTGGATAAAACAAGCTGTCTGCAGCACAGCAGAAATCCCAGGGCAGTTCTAACACCTTCTTCACTTGGCATCCTCCCTCTGAGGGGCAAAGCCACAGAGGCATAAGCACAGAACAAGCAGCTCCTCAAAATCTTCACAGTCACCTTCAAAGAAAAAGCCTGCTGGGGCCTGCATGTGTGCAGCTTCTGTGTGGATGCCCAGTAGAAAAATAAGGAGTTTCTCGCCCTGCTCCGCTGCCCACACACACGCTTTGCACCCTCTATCAACCGTACTTGAGTTTGCTAGATTTCAATGCAATAAGATGATGGAGAGGCAGCTTAACAAACAGTATGACTACAGGTAGGCTTTTCCAAGGGAAGGGCTTTAATTCCATTCATAAAGACAGATACTTTTTCCTTCCAAGTACAGCTAACTCATAACATCAGTAACATCGAAAATATTCACAGTCATAAAGCAGGCGGAAATGTGCATGGATGTTAGGGCACACAACACTTGGATGGGTTCTTTTTCCCTCCCACTAACACCATTTTTGTTTTGATGACAATATACATTGGCTACGCAAAAACATACTTTGTGTCCATCTCTCTGCTGTTACCAAAATGAAGGCTCCATTAAGGCAACTACTACTATAGCCAGGTACCCAACAGGTATACACAGTGGATTAAGAACAAAGAAGTCACATTTGTTGTGTAGCTCTCCATGGGGCTTGATGTGAAAGGCCCACAGTGGATGTGATTCGTATTTAAAATGCACGGACTGACCTTTGGTCAGGCAGCAGAGCAAACTGCCAACTTACTGTTCATCTGCAATAAAAGTCAGGGAGACAGCAAAGCTGCTAAACTGTGTAAAAGGACTAGACCCCACTACCACAGAAACTGTTTGGGGTTTGTATTTTTTTAATTCTTGGTTATTTCTATTTATTCTTTGCCTCCTCTTTACTTACACGTAGAGCCGTGAAATCACAGCCTAGATGCTTTCAAGAACTAGAACTGGCCCACATCTACGCTCTCCTCCGTCCAAGCTCCAAACAGATTGTTTCTATAAACTAGAGTGTTTCAAACATCACCACTGACTTTTTGTTCTGGGTTTCTTCTAGCCAGAGCGTCTGTAGCAGGAGGAGGTGGATGCCAGAGCCTGCGAGGCTGGCTCTGTGGTTAGAGGTGTGCCCAAAGGGCTGATCTGCAGCATCAACAACTGGCAGATAGGTTGTAAGATTTCAAAGAGCTGATTTGGCAGCTGTTGTGTCCTACCTTGCCTAGCTACAAACCCGCTTGACACCTTGTTCCTGAACACAAAACACTGCGCACTACAAGAAATTCACACTGAGCACAGGGTCAACAAGGGGAAAGGAAGGCAGTAGGGAAGGCGCAGAAGAAAAGACATCTCCTCTGAGTCTTCCATTCGGGATCACATGAGTTCACACACTCTTCATTATTCCTAAAACATGGCTCCAATATTGCTGTTCTGGCATGTGTAGAGCTTTCCTAAAGTTAGCATCCAGCTAGATGCACCAATATCTTATTTCCCTTCATAGATTCAAGACACGGTTCCTAACAAAGCCATCAAATCACAGAAACACTCTGGATGATTTAAGTTTAGACATTCATTTCCCATAAACAAAAAGAGTTGTTTAAACCCCACAACTTTTCTTGGATAGGTTTCCAAGTCTGAAATCCATGGGCCCCCTCTGAAATGACAAGTATTTGGGGGGGGGAGGGGGGCGGATGTTGTTTGTTTGTTTGTTTGTTTGTTTCTCAATGAGGCTCTCCAAAGTAACAGTGGCAGGAAAACTCCCCATAAAGAATTTCAGTCTTCCAGTGGTTTCAGCATGTCCCAGTTGGCATTTCCAGGCCTCTCCCCTTGGAGGGTAGGAATCAATTCTCTTATCCTCTTGGATTGCACTTTCAGCACACAACATAGCACTGTTGATATTCGAAGTCCTAGGAAGAAAGGCGTTGGTGCGTTCCAGCTCTCACGTGGCAGCCAACGTCCTCTGCTGAAAGCTGTGGTAATTCTTTGCTTGACTGGGCTTTTCGCAGACCCCCAGACAGCTCCGATGTATCAGCGCCGCAGCCTGAGAAAGAACGCGTGCTTGCACTCCTTGCTGTCCAAGGGATAGTATTTGTCATAAAAATCCAAAATGTATTCTTCAGTCTTAAATCCAAATTTTTGGTAGAGCAGCATAGCAGGGTTGCTTGCAGAGACGTGAAGGGTTACGTCTTTGCCCATGCAGGTCTGCCAAGGGAGGGGGGGAAAAAAAAAAGAATCAGAGCAAGAGAATGAGACAGCCTCTGGGGGAATGCGGAGGTGAAGAGCTTCATCAGTTCAAGTATTTAAGTTACTGAGGAAATGTGAGAAAATCACAGGCCTCGACACAGAAGTTACCACACATAGCAACAGCTGAAAGGCGAAGGGAGCACTGCTGTTCCTCTAAGCCTTTGTTTCTGGGAAACGTGGACTCTCTGACAATGAAAGCAGGTTTTGGATTATAATTTGTCAGCTTTCCATTGTCAATTGCTAAGTAATTGTTAATTAAAAATAATCTCGGTATACAGCACTGATCTCAAATACTTATTAACAATGGCCTGAAGAAAAGACAAAACATGCCAGAGGATCAGGCGCCGTGCTCCTCCCCATCAGCAAACAGAGCTGAGCTCTCTGGGACCGCGCGAGCAGCCCCAGCGCACCTCTGGGCTGTCATGCTGGAATTCCTGTCTATCCCACCCAGCTCCTCTCCCATCCTTCAGGGCACAGCACTCGCCTCCTGAGAAGGCAGGGAATTCAGTTCAGACAGCAAATGGCGTGGCTGAAGTTACTTTAAAGATCCCAGATTATTCTAACCAGCAGCGCTCTGATAAAGATGCCGATATAATAATTTTTTCCTGCTTTCATCTTGTGTTTTAATAGCATTCTATGAATATTGAATGTATTGTAACTCTAAGTGGGAACAGTAACACCCTTTAGGAAATTTCCAAGGTAGATCATTCAAAGGGAAAGCTCTCACAGGGATTTAAGGGGGGGAAAAAAGGAAAAAAATATAATCAGGAGCCATTTCTGGGAAAAGATAGTTGGAATGAGATCATTAAGAAGACACAGTTTGGTCCTCTGGGCCGGATGCATTAAAGGGTAACTTCTGACAACAAACCCACCATCGAGGCGCCATTTGCATCAACACATTTTCTGTTAGATTATGCTGTTCCCAAGAATTCACCCCCAAACTCAGCACGCTGATCCAAGAGACAGAGAATTACCCTTTATCCGAACAGTGTATGAAAGTGGCTCTAGCTACAGAGAGCAGACCCCGATGTCAGCCCAAGCAGGCGGCGAAGCAGCACATACAATCTGGCGATTGAGGAACAAAAGGTCACAACCACCATTTCTTCTCCTACATGACTAAATGCCTCCTACCACTGACAAATAGTCAGCAATGGAAAAATAAATCTAATTATGTGAGCTGAACGTACAATGGTGATCTCTCATTGCTAGCGAGCCTAATCAGCCTCCAACCTGCCTGGCTCTTCTCAACATGCTAATTTTATGCTAGTCTACCTGCAAGCAGAATTAGGTTAATTGGCTGTGATACATTCTACAAAACGCTGCGATCCTTTTCTACAGCTGACTTGCCAACACCTCCCAACTCTGCTGGAGAGACATGAGTCCAGCTGCTGGATCCCTGCAAACCTTGGCACATCGCTCGTGCCTGTTCTCACTAGGTGTTGACATCTCACATCAACAGACTACAGTTGAGGGCAATTTACTTAAACACTTTACACAGAGATGCTCAGGAATTGTGAGGGGTGAATTTAAAGTAGACTGGTTACTGGCCTGTGTTAACAGGTAGAGCAAAGAGAGGTGGACACTGCAGAGAGCTGTGTAGGTAGAAGAGTTACTCTCAGGTGGCCCAGAAGTGCTACTCTCAGTGGAAACTGCTTTTCCAAGGTACAGATCACTGTTCCCAAGGCTCTGCCAGCACTCCCTACCTCTCTTCAGCCAAATAAGTATGAGGAAAAACAGTTTCAATGGCGAGTTTTTGCTAGTGCAGCTCATCTCGACTAAAACAAGTTAAGGAATGTTTCACATCGGCAGCTCTGCCAAGAGAGTTCAGGGAGTGGTAAAACTGTGGGCCCTGAAGAGGCACAGTTGGGCTCTGAAAAGGACATCTGTCTGCATCCTTACTCAAAATTAAGCTGGCTTTCCTGCGATTTAATTCAAGAAAGTGAATGGAATTAAGGCCACCTGAATAACAGTATTCATTCAGAGATTTCATGAAGTTTAACTACTTTAATACCACCCGTTTAGTTAGCTCAGATTAATTTTCCCAAGTGTCCCTGTGGAACAAAGCCCAGTACAAGCTAGTTTGAACAAATTTGAATGTGGTTGCAAACACTTATTCTTTATCTTCAACTCAGCTGGATTTGAACCAGAGTATTAAAAGTGAAAGAGAATGATTAAGATCAGTAAGTGATTTAATGCAATGACCCTGGTCACGGAATAAACCTCCAGGTGTAGCCAAGAAAGCTGCAATAGATTCTAACTGAACCTCCCCACTATTCTCTCACTTTCTCCTTTAAACCCCAAATTTACAGTATTACTGTTATGTGAACTACTGACCTCTGAAGAACACAAAGTTAATCCCAAGACAGTCTAAGTCTATAGCATCTCACTAATTCTGAGGACCTGACCAGCATGGTTATTCTTCTAAATACATTTTAGTTTCTGCTTCTGAGGTTATTTCCCCCCACAAATGTTCACATGGGCTGCTGACAATCTGCGCAGGTGTGAAAACAGAGAAAGGGCAAGGGGAAAGAGCCAGAAGGAAAGAACACAACACTACTTACTTTCTAATATTTGCATGTGTACGCACAAGGAGGAAGGGAGAGCTGGTTCTTTAGCAGACACATGGGACTTTTTCATTACCTGGATAAGATGGTAAATCATGAAGGTTGCAATCCCAGCTCTTCTCCACTCGGGGTGAACTAACAGGAAAGAGATGTAAGCTTCATTGTATTTCACGTCTGGCACCATAAAGCCAAAGGCAATGATAACTTTCTTGTAAAGGACAACAACGCTGAAGTCTGGATACTGCAGGCATTCTGACAAATCGATTCCTACGGAGAAAGAGAGAAACAGCAGTTGAAAGCATTGCAAACCAAAAGAAAAGTGTCACACTTGCACAGAAATTCGGGGGTTTAAGGCCTTTTAGAAACACTCACTTGATCCCTTCCTTTTACCTTTATTTCAAAGCTCTGATATCAAAAGATGCTTCAACAAAACACACAGACAAAATGAGACCTGCTTACTACTGGGGATTCTTGCGTGGAGAAATTAACAAAGCTGATTTCTTCCCAAATGACTTGAGGATGAAACCAAAACTCAAAAAGCACGTTCTCTAAACTAGGTTGGTTTAAAAAAAAAAAAAAATAAAAATCACATGATCTCAGCACCCGAATAATCTTTCTGTGGTTTCTATTCTGAGCCGTACCAGCAGACTCTGCTAAGGACCCAGTTCTAAATATGCATGTGCAATTGTTTGCTGGATTGGGTCCTACTAAGTTTGTGCCCCTTGCCCAGGGCTCCTAAGGCCTGCAGTGACGTTAATGATAAGGGTTTGCTTCTTCATTTCACCCGGGCAGGGCCAGCACCAGGTTGGTGTACACCATTCCTATTCCAGTCAGCAAATGCCGAGGACCTGCCTGCAGACAAGCAAAGGGGGTGGTTTGGAGTGTATCGGCCTGATACACCGGGTGAACCATCCCATTCTTCCTGCAAACCCTCTCCAGACGCAGCAGACATGAAACTGGGCTTCAGCTTTAGTAGCATGACCTGCCAAGGGTTCCTATCTCTTTTCTCTACCTGGCCCTCAGCTCCTGCCGCTTCCTCTTGTGCATACTCAGCTCTTTGCGGAGTTGCACTGTGAACCCGACCACAGCTTTCAACACTATCAAAAACTTGCTTTTAGCATGCAAATTCCCTCATTTGGGGCAGTGAAGCAGGCTCTCAGGCAGTGGTGCTTCTGTGAGTCAGAGGCTGGACAGAAACACCTAAGGCTGGTGACTTCTGAGCGGAGTTTGTTACCTTGCCTAATCCCATTGCTGCTGCAGCCTAAGAGCACCCACACAGCATGTTAGGGCCAAGCAGTGCAGTTCAAGGCACAAAAGACTGCTTGGTAATTTGTGTGGACAGGCCCTAAACGAGGTGCAAGGCATAGCGGAGCTGTGCCATAAATGTTAGTTTCAGCCTCAAATTGGCAATCGCAGATATATTTGGAACGTGGTGTAACAAAAGAGCAGAGTATGTTTTCCAGTAATGTTTATCACTCTTGATGAGATGCACGACTTCGTAAGGCACCAGGCACAAATAAGCGGGTGAATTATTTTCTTGCTTGAGAGTAAGCTGGGTGGAGTAAGACGTGGGAGGAATCGATTGGCAATAGGGAGCCACGTTAATTATCTCAAGGCTGCAGTTGACTGTGAAGTGCCTTACAGCATGTCTGTACAGGAACGCTACATTGCCCTGAGCACACTGGCGTCTATGAAATGGTGCCGTCCCCTCAGCACGCAGTTATTCCTGTAGGAAGATGCTTAGCTCAGTATGGTTTACCACTCGTCTGCTCAGGAGATGTTTCCCGTTAGGGCATGAAGGCACAAGATACCGTGAGAGACAAGGGGGAATCTTGCTTCACATCAGCTCATTTGCGGTAACTACCTGCAAACTTGTTTCTGCCTTGTGAGAAACAAGAAGAGCTCTGACGGGAAGGATTTGGAGAGGCGGAAGAACTAAGGCCTGTGCTTACCCCACTGGTGAAGTGCCTAAAACTTAAGAATTCAGTCAATGAGAGCATCGCTACTAGAAGGCAACTGAGCACACCTAAGATGTCATTTACTGATGACAGCATTCCCCAAGCACGTGTGCTTCAGATGCCTAAACTTAGGCGGAATTACAGCCATTTCTCTGAACAACGGTGCTAGCTTAATGATGCCCTCCCAGCTGCATAACCCACCCCCTCCTCAGTTGTACCAGCCCGTTGTGAAGCTAAACCCTTCGCATCCACGAAGACACTGTGCTTTTATCTCCTGAAGTACCACCTCCTCGCTTACCACTCCTGCTAAACAGAATCAAGGTGCAATGCATCATATTATCCCAGCCTCAGAAAATTTACGCCATGGAAGAGATTTTGATTCCTGTTTGGAGACTGATGGGAGTGTCAGCTTTCTGATTTAATGATGAGCAGTTCACAGTCGGGTGGAACACACCCACGCTCCTTACATTAAATAAAACAGGGTGAGTCCTGAAGAACTTAATGAAGGTGCGACCCAACTTGGCCAGAACTTCAAATGCATTATCAGAAGAGGAAAGACTATGACAAAGAGGTTCAACCTATGTTGGGATTGCAAGTGTCTCTCATGAGCTCCAAAACAGCTTGTGAAAGGGAAGGTATGCCACGTTATCTCCCCCTGAATTGTACAATTTGGACAATGAGTAGCACAAAGAGCTCCGATCCTGACTGCAGCATATGAGCAACTGCTGAACTGCAAACCCTGTTGAATCACTATCTGCAAATCAAAACGTAAAGCAAACAGTTACTTGGAATTAAGGTGTGTACTGTTTGTACTGTGCTTTTCTAAATTTGTCTGCCGCGTTGTTTGCTGATCAGAAGCTGATCCATGCAGTAGATGAACATCACTATTATTATTTCAGAAGAACTAAAGACTACAGGCTCATAACTGTCCCCATAAAGGGCAGCCACTGTCCCCAAAAAGCCTACAGTTTAAGAAATTACACAGAAAAATCAATACCCAAGCTTTCCCATACCTTGCAAATACTGAGGCTTGAAGAGATAAAGGACATCGCAGTGAAGCTTGGAGTTGTAAGTGCGATTCCGAAACTTCACTCCAACAACATATCCAGCTTATGGCTGCTAGGAAGAAACTTTCTCATGAAGCTAATGAGCAGTAGGTCTCTGGCATAAAACTGTCTACTTCAGCCCCTGATTCTGCAAAACGTTTCATTGGATGCTTAATTTTAGTAACTGACTACTCCTATTGGCATCAGTGGTGTTACCCAAAACAACCTATTTCTTTAAGTGCTGTGCTAATTAGGGCCTAATTGCCCAGTTCTAAATGATCTCAAAAGACAAAGACACCAAGCCCATGTCTCCATCTCAACGGCATTCCTATGACATCAGATAATGGTTTTCTAAGAACCGAGCCAGACACCAACTGAAGAAAAATTTGGCCCAAGAATATTTTTTCTGAACAAAACCACTTCCTTCTTAGAAAACCAAGCGTTGAAGGAATCTTACCAGGCCAGAAGAATTCGTGGCACATGGAGTTTATAGTGGGGATGTGATTAGGGCGAACATAGCAGTAATCAACGGGTGCTTCTGGCTCAGCCTTCCAGTTGAGATCATTCCTGTGTGGATACGCCCGGATTTCTGCCAGCAGCCTGAGTTTTGGGGGCTTTGTCTCATAATCGCGCCTGCCAGTAACATGAAAAGCAAACACAAAAAGCAAGTGAGCAACAATAACTGCCACTGCAGCTGAATGGGTACTGCCCATGAAATATTTTCTGACATGCTCAACTTGGAACAAAAGAACAGAGTCTTCCATTCATGTGGGAAAACAGCACCCAGCTCAGCAAAAACACCCTTGTGTCAGAGGCCAGGACACTTCCCTGAGCAGCAGCACACCAAGCCAGCCTCTCCTTATAGCAGAGGCAAGGAAATCATGGTTCTGACCCAAAAGCAGGTGCAACTTGCATTGAATAACTATGGTGATTCCCTCTCTGCCCTGTCCTCCCTTGGAGATTCCCCTTCCCAATGCAGAGCCAGTTTAACTACTCAGCTAAATAAAACACTATCCTTTCAGCCCTACCATAGTATACTGGGTTGTACTTCAAGGATGAGTGAGGAGCACTGCCCAGGGAAGGTGTCCTCCCCGTGGGCTGTCGGTTCACAAGCCAAGAGTAAATTCAACCTCTGACCATCTGTACCTGATGTAGGGTTTCAGGACACGGGATGTGTAAGGACTGACAATACTGTGGTCTGTCAGCAGGTCTTCTGAGCCTACCAGTCGATACAGAAACTTCGTTGTCTGCTGTCGATATCCCTTCATGGCTGGCAGCATCGTCTACATGTACAAAAAAACACAGAACACTTCAGGAAGATTAGTCAATGACTTAACGCAGGGGAATCATATCAACAAGGGAGAACAAGGGCCTTTCAGTGGGACAGGACGTCCTACCGCAGAGGACTCTGCTGTGTGCTCTCAGATTTAGCACCCAAACCTACGAGCTGCACACATCACTCAGAAAAGCACTGCAGGTGATCTCCTCCTACATTGCATGAAAGAGCAACCGCCTATTTGGGTACTTCCAGGTGTCCACCTTCAGTGTTTGGGCAGGGCTGGAGTATGAATACATAAACATTTGTGTTGCTGACACCGACAGACAGCTGCGCTGTACGAGCATGTCCCAAGAAGAAAGGGGCTTGTGAGAGCATTGGTGGGTACACAGCCCCAGGTCAAAATGAGTCTTGTTCACATAATCCTCCCCACTTTGGGAGTCAGATAACCTCAAGGTGACACAGCTGTCTGCAGCAAAAGCTCTAAAATAACCAGCGCCAAAAGCTCACTTAGATTTGGAAACACTCACCTGGTACCTATCCAGGATCCTGAAGTCCTGGCTAGTAGTTCTGTACGTTGCTTGCCCTGCTGGGGACCTGGAAACACCTCCTTCTTTGGCTCCATAAATCCCATCAACCAAGAGCAGTGCTGCGTTCACCACTTGGTCCAAGTCAAAGAGCGGCAGTCCTCTTTCCCTCTTGGCCTGCCTGACTATCAGCTTGCGCCTCAGTCTCCGGGCCTCTGGGGTCATGCTCATGGCATTGGGACAGGCTTCCAGTCGCTTCAGCAGCAGCTTTTCCTCATAGATGCTAACAGAAGTATGCTTGGGAGCTCTGGGTTTAGCATCCTTCTCCAGCTGTGGCTTCCTCTTGTCTCGCCCCCTCACCTGCAGCGATGCGTTTGACTCTTCAGGATCTTCACTGTCACCTTCCATCCTTTCTGTTTTTTCTTCTTCACTCTCCACCTCTTGCTTGATCTGCTCAGCTGTCTTCACTTTTTTTCTACTTGCTATCACAGTGCCAGCACCGGCTGTCCCACTGGGAGGGGGCACGTACTCTATTCCTGGGTCTATGACTCCATCTCCTTCCATCTCCTCATCATCTGTTCAACAGATCAAAATAATCCAGGAAAAAAAGGTCAACATCAAAGCCCCATTTCAGAAAGGGTTGTCACAGGACTTTTCTGCTAAGGAGAAATCATGTGGGTTTACCCAACACACTCCATTTTCTATATACTTCTGGACCTCCTGATTTTGGACAGGACACACCATAAGGAGTCCAATTTCAGGACACAGAATCAATCCTGCTCCTAAGGTGCCTTGCAGTTTGGCATCTGAAAACATAGCACTCCTGAGCTGCAAGCTCACGCTCTTTGACAAATGTGAAATTGTTGAAAATTCCTGAAGACTGGGGATCAAATGGTCAAGCTGGTGAGCTATATCTTCAGCTAGCATACCCTGGAGAAGTTCTGTTTAATCTGAGGGAACAATTAGGAGTTACAGAAGCACAGGATTTGTCCCCCTACAGAACCTGACTATTCTTCTTTCCATCAAGAATTGCTTTATTCTCTACTTTACCGATTAGACTGAGGTCTGGCTCCTTAAGGAACTAACAGCATTCAGCCCGCATCACTGCTTTGCAACCTGACTGAAATCTAGCATCTGTTAATCGGCGTGTTCAAAATTACAAAACTAGCGGAACATTACCAGGAGAATAAAATTTCTTCCATTTAAAAACATTCAAGACAAAATTAGAAATGCTATCTAACAGTGTAATCTGTGTTGCAGTGAAATGCTTATGCAGAGGGGTGCAGCAGTTGCTAGGTGCGATCATCCACCCGCTGTTTATTCAGGATCCCTCAGAAGATGATAACGGTGGTTTCTTCTGCCCTTAGAAGCTGGCTATACAACTATGGAAAATTAACCAAGACTTACATGTAACTAAGACAAACAGAATATTACCGGTTACTTTCCATCTGATCTTGAAAAGATCCTGCAGCTCATTGGGAGGGGGGTTTTTTAACGTCTTCCTAGACAACTACATGCGGCTCATTATTAAACAAATAAGTGGCGTCTCTTACCATGAAACAGAGCCTGTGGTGGCATGACATCTGGGATGAGATCTGCTTCTGAGAGGAGGCTGGGAGTAGCTGAATGTGAGGCTGGAGTGCCAGGAGCAGAGAAGTCCAGAGACGGGGAAGGAGAAGGACTAGTCAGAGGAGTACGATCTGAAGAGCTCAAGGAGGAGAAGTCGATCACCTCTCCTTTCTCAAGGACGATATCGGGACGACGGCCTCGACTGGTGAATTTAACGGGAGTGGAGGAAGTACTCCGGTCCAGGAAGCCGGCTGCCTCCTTCTGGGCTCTCCGAATATCCTTGGCTTCCTGAGTGCGAGATCTCTTCTCCTTCAGCTCCATGGCCGATTCGACTGGATTGCGGCTTACTCGCTTCCTGAGTCCTTCCACAGTAATGATGGGATCCAGAGGTGGCTTTGAAGCTGCTAAAGAAGTAGTTTACTTATTCTAACAGACACTGAGCTCCTGCAGTCACTGGTTACATACTATACGGTCACAAAAACACATCGACTACAAATCTTAGACGATGTATTTTCAATATATACAAGAAATGCACTCTGGGCCATGTAGCATAAAGCCAACGCACCACTAAAGCCTCATTAAAGCCCCAGCCTTGCTCCTCTGCACAAAAGAGAATTTGCATCTAGTGACAAAAGATAAAACACCCTCCCCAGGGTAAAGAGGAGCAGCGAAATTGTAGATTGCAGCTAAAAAAAAACCCTGCAAAAATCTCAAAAGTCTTTAAATCAGTTAGCATAATGCAAAAAGGTAATAAAATAAAACAGGCTTCTCACACTACAGTATATGCACCATAGTCCTCTTAAGTCAACCATTAGAGCAGAGCAAAACTAAGAAACTGTCCATGCACACAAACACATGGTTTTAAGTAAACTCTTCTCACGTCTTCCAGCTCTGGCCCAGCTAGGAACCTACACACCACTGGGGAAAGAGTTACCTTTTGCCTTTAGTGCAGACGCAGACAGCTTCTCTCCTTCAGGTTTCATTGTTGGGGGTTTATTATGAACCAGTTTCCACCATCCCGGTTCTCCAAATTCCTGTGCCCCTGAGCGGAAAAACAAGGGGCTTCCCACAGAGAGACAGCCAGCAACTGTGCTCCACCATGTTGAGGTCTTTTTCCTATGATGGGCGAGGGGAAAACAAGTGTTAGGTCCCTATTCACCAGCTGGATTTTCATCCTGAAGCCTCCTCCCTCCATCAGGATGGAAAGGACAGAGTGCTTCTGCCACTGGCACTGATGCAGGGGGATGACATACTCCCTACACCCCCACCCTCAAAGAGGCGAAAGATTAATTAATTTCCTCTCGAACAGACAACCACTCTGAAGGGCAAACTACGGTGTACTGGTGGGCTCTGATGCACAAAGCGCTGCGTACATAGGCTCCGTAAATGCCACGCAAGCGTAGCATGGCGAGACGCAATTTTTGTTCTGTCAATGAGCCGCCATACGCTGAGCCTACAGAGGAGAGGTCTACCCTGCCACCGGAACCTCCAGCTTTCAAATGCTGACGTTGCTACCTTCGTTAACAATTTGACGATACAAGAACAGGAACGGGATCCTAGTGATCGCTGTGTTGACCTGACATTGCAGAGCCCTATTCCATTACTGAAGATGGCAAACAGGAGTCTAGGTGTACAGGATGGGAGAGGCAAGGGAAAGGTAGTGATAAAGGTGTCACTTCACACAGAAGGGAAGACAAACTTAATTTAAATGCCTTCCTTGACTACTTTGAGACTTCATTTAGCAAAGCACGCTCCCAGCGCTGTAGGACAGGATCCCTAAGGCTGAATTCACAAAGTGGGTTGGGATCCGACCGCTCTGCCCTCCGTAGCTGCTGCCTTGTCAGGCACTGCAGAGAAGCACAGTTAAGAGGTCTGAGAAATAAATCACTGAGGACAACGGAGCTGCAGGAAGTGGCAAGGTAACAGGGTACGTATGCTTGTCCCACGGACGCATGCTCGCAATATATACTGGAACTCTGCCTCTGCCTGGGGTTTTCTCCCATCAAACCTCTCCTGCAGCATGGGGAAGAGGATCCCTACCAGTCAACGTACCCATCAGCCACACTCACTGAGCTATTTTTGAAGCACGTCTTTGGCCACTTGGAGGCAGGGAGCTGCAGTTAAGCCCTTCACTCTGCAGGGCAGCGTAGTGGGCATCTGTGCACTTTTTGTTCCTGGTCACAGGGCTAACTAGGATGTCGTTTAGGGAAGAAGTGAGAAGAAATCTTAAAAAATTGCCCCTGTAGCCAGTAACTGAGGTACTCCCTTGGACACTGGAGAATTAGGTTCAAGGTGTAGAGTCTAAACCCATATTTGCACAGGACCTCGGGATTCCTTCTTGCCTTTGCAGACCTCCACTGGCAAAAACTTCAGTACTCAGGCTGAGCTTGGCCGAGCAGGTATTCGCTGCTGTCCGAGTGTTGCAATTACACACCTTGGGGTACTGACCCTCAAATATGGGGGATTAAACTCCAGATCAGAGTCCAGAGCGTTACAGCAAGTCTGGATAAGCTGTATTTCAGTATGCCGAGGAAGTAAAGCATTGCACGCCTTGAACTGCTACACATACGGTTCAGCTGTCCCTGCTCCACCAGTGGCCTGTCCAGGCAAGTGGGGAGACTATATCTGAGGCCAGTGATCATTTCACCTGAATTTTGATCAAAAGTAAGGAGTGCCCAGTTCCTAGGTCAGGTCTCAAAAGGCAGCAGCAAACCCTGGGAGGTGGTGGCTCCCTCAGCAAGGGACAAGGGGCCATCAGCTGCCTTCCTGTCAAAGTCCCCGTGGTTTCCAGAGGGGACAAATACTAATATTTCTGAGAACAGAGCAAGGAGGCAAAGAGCAAAGCTGGTTAGGGAGAAAGATCTTACAACAGAGAAATCCCCAGGGAAGAAAAGAAGCTATGAAGTCAATCAAATCTACAACTTCGAAGGCTTGCTCAGTTCCTTCCCTGCCTCCGTAGCGCATGCATGAACAGTGAGATTTGGGTTTGACACAGCTTCAGCACGCTCAGAAAAAATGTGCCGTTCGTCTATACAGCACACGACTCATCGTGCCGTGAAGGCTGCCCTTTACAAGAAGGGTTCTTCCTCTGGCAGCTTCTTTCTTTACACACACTGAAAAACATTTCAGCGGTTTGTAATGCCTGCTATGTAAAAGCTATTTTATTAAGATCAAAAACAATCTAAGGTCCAATGAGGCCCCATTTTCCTTTTTGGAGAACTTGGTCCCTGCAAGCTTTATAGCCAAGTATCATGGTACTTTGTTGGACCTTTTTTTTTTCTCTAAAGCCCAGTGACATCAGGAGTAGCCCATCCGTTGTGACTATTTAGAAAGACTCAAAGGCTTTGCAGGTTCATAGGCTACCTAAAGGAAAATAAGAAATAATCCAAAATATATGCATTTACATTGCTTTTGTGTGACATTTTGGTTTGTTTTTTTTTTTCCCCCATTAAGAAATGCTTATTCTTTCTCAAGAGTACCCCTCATGCCTACATTCAGGTTCTCAACATTAAATCCTCCAATTTTCTCACCAGTAAGGCTCAACAGAGACATCACCAAATTAACTAGGATTCTTGTCCATCTGTATAACAAGTTTTAATTCCTTTGGCTCACCAACCAGACCCTCAGGGAAGCATCACGTCTTTACCTGTTCCCTAATAAGAAAGTCCAGTGTTTCTCAATAAAAGCACAAATATCTTCTTTCCATCTGAAGTACCCCTGACGGCCTGTTCCTTCCAGAGACAAATTGTACATTGCCAGCATGACAACCTGGAACAGAAAGTGTTGGATACAAGTAAATCTCTTCTGCTTCATCCGCTGAACTGCCCCCCCACAGCCGCCACACACACACACAAATCTTTGCTCCCTCATAAATATCTTATTTTTGCAACATCTCACAGGCAACTTCTGCAATCCATCTTCTTCCTGCTTTCATGCTGCCCGTTCTCGTCTTTCTATTGTTAGATGCACATTCTCCCAGAGATTTCTTCATCCCAGGGGAATAACAAGCTGCCTAGTTATGCAGGTTTATGCTGAGATACAAGCTTTTGCAGCGGTTGTAGAAATGAATTATGTCACAACTGGGGTCTGAATGTAGTGTGGAGGTAGGGAAAAAGCCTTTAAAAAAAAAAAAATGGTCACAAGTAATCCCACTATCTAATCCATCAGAAATGTACTGACAATGGTCTTTCTAGATACTTATGGTTACATTTCAAACTGAACAGACTGTAAACTCTCTGTAAAATTACATATTGACTAATTGTGCTGGGTATGCAAGAATTAAGTTTGTCTCCAGGTGATTTTCATTAAACACAATCAATTTACAGCTCACTCGTGTTTCACAACCAAATTCAGTCTGACCTATTACACACCTAAACTAAAGGGCAGGTTTGACAAATATCACGCCTCTTTGTAAGTAAATCCTAGGTGACCAACTGTTAATTACATTTACCCAATTCATTTCAATACAGCTAAAATCAGCTGGGCTGAGACCATCTTTCAACAATCACACAGCCTCGGTTGGACACTACTTCCAATAGGGACTTGTTCTTCACTGTCAGAGAAGTTTGAAATGTGTTTTTCTTACGGAGTTGGGTCTCCTTGCAGCGGGCCATAGCTTTCTGGAATGCATTGCTGAAGATGCCAAAATGAGGAAATACAGACAGCTTTAATGTCCCCTGGACCCTACCTCTGCCTCGCAACCCCTCTTAGTTTCAGAAATATTTATCTAGGATTTTGTGGTTTTTAAGTCAGGTGGGACAGTGTCTCAGGACTTCAGAACCAATTTTCTTCTCAACTGGCTAAAAAGAAGGATCTGTTGAGGCCACATACCCTGAAAAAAATCCAGAAATCACTGTCCCCGTTTTTCCTACATCAGAGAATTTGATTTGACCGCTTCCCTCAATCCGACTTACCCGGCAGCAGCAGCAGCAATTCTGGCTGCTGGAAGCCTAGGGAGATGGTCTCTTCAGTAGTCACCTTTCTTCCTCACCCGTTTTGATTTTGTCTGTCCCTTCCCCGTGCCACTCTGGAGAGACCTGGCTGTAATGCTAGCAGCCTTTGCTCTCCAGATGTGTAACGTGCTGAACCTCTGCCGGTCTGCCAGCCACAGACTGCTACGCCAACCTTTTCCCCTGCCCTGGGCAGCAGGAGAAAGCACTGTAGGAGTTACAACTGATGTTTTAAATGATCTATTATGAGACAACACACCACTACTGTCCCAAAGGATGCAGATAGATGTCTTGTGCCTACTGCCCGATGCTGAGCATGTGGAAACACTTAATGCTGAGCAACAGCTACTGCCTGATCAAATTCGTTTTATGCCGAGGGAGCCAGCACTGCCCGCCTGTCCCTCCAGCGCCCTGCTTAGAGCGAGACGATGTACATCGGTCTACCCATACGGTGGTTGCTGTATAATGGAAATTATTTTGATTGCTCAGGTGTGCAAGTGACTGAAATAGCAAATTCCAGCAAGGACTGTTGCTAATGAATAAGCAGCCAGGTTGGAGCTTTGTGCTCAGGGAGCTGGCAAGCTTTCTGTTTGTATGTTGCCACCTCACTAGTTTTACATTTGCTCATATACACAAAAAACTGTTCATGCCTAGCAGCCAAATTGCATTCATTTTGCTTTTCCAAACCTGCCTGAAGCCATGAATTCATGAGCAACATAAGGGGAAGCAAAAAAAAAAAAAAAGAAGAAAAAAAAGGAATGTGGTTTGTATGATTATCTTTCAATCGACCTGCCAAATGCCCAAGTTCTAATATGCAGGCAATCCGTAGATAATTAATTTCTGAAGTTCATGCATATGTTTCTATGTTATCTATACCTGATCCTCCTTTCCTAGGTAGCACATACACAACAAACAACAATTTTTGCAAGTCCTGTGGTTGTTCTGCTGGCACAAACGTTTTACTTACTTGTTGCCATGTTAATCTCAGCCGTTCGAATTGCTCCTTCCCATCTTCTGAGCAATCAGAGCAAGTAAATCTGAAAAAGTTATCTCCTTTGAGGTAGCTGAGCTGTTCTCTCAGTTGACCTAAAATGAATAGGCAAAACCCAATTTCTTAGTCCTTTTATAGGAAAAAGTGCTGCAAAGGAGATTTCGATTTCCTACAACATCAGGCAGAAAAGTACTTTTTGCCTTTTTCCCCAGAGTCCAGAGACCCAGACAGTTCCAGGAAGCATCAGAACTCGCCGCGATGGAAGGCGCAGGTTCTTTTCACAGTTCCAGCAGCCAGCAGTGCCCAACTGAAGAGCACAGGCATAAAAAGGGGCATTCTACTTAACATCTGAATGCAGGTACAAAGCCAAGGATTTCCTTGTTTCTGCTGCATTTCTCATTCCTTCTTGCTCCCCAGGATAACCTATATACTTCAATAAATAACTGTTTTCCCACTCTACTTAAAAAAAAAAAGCTGACCTGTTAAAAAAAGGTATGCTACTGCAAAAGCTAGCAGAATATACAAGCATTCTCTTCCATGTCATCTTCCCACTCACCGGTACATGTCTTTACAGCTCTCTCTTCCCCTGCCCATGAACTGTTACTGAACTGAGGTTGCTAGTCCCTGTTTACAGCAGCCTCCGGGATGCACTGCAGCAGACATGGTGTGAAGCTTTAAGGTATTTATTTCTCCTATCAGGGGAAGATCTGCTTTCCTTGAGCCAAAAGAACTGCCCAATGCTGTGTAAAGCTAACCCTGCATAAAAGTTTGTCTGAACAAAAGCGATCTGCTGGGATACGGCCACCTGTAAAACCCAAAGTTACAGGCTCTAATTCTAAGTTTCTGCAGCAGAGAAAAAAGACATCATATGAATCAGAACTTCTAAACTCACCAGGGGTTAATTTACACAAATATGAAAAATCCAAAAATAAAATCACAGGACAGGGAAACAGTTAAGACTATGGCATTTCTGAAAATTCACACACGAAAGGTCTTTCTCCAAAAGTATGACATCTCTTTTACTGTACAACGACACCAGATCAAGCATTTGTAATAGATGGATGCTCTGCTTCCGTAGTGAATTACAGAATCACTGTAACTGATCATTTAATCTGCTATTAAAGTTGCACCTGTGTCTGAGGAGGGAAAAAACCCACACTTAGTAGATTGACAAATTTCTACATGGCAATTCAATGTAAAAAGTGATTATTTGTCTGAGCATGTTGGTGCTTTTCACAAGTGACAACCGATATCCATATAACTGAACAATTAGCAAAGAGAACAGTATTTCCCTTTTCCAGCTCGTTTACTTTGCACATTTGTATCTAGTTACTGTTGCTCTGTGATTGGCTTTTTCTGCTCTTTGGATTTGTTCCACAGCAACGAGAGAGAGGAATATCTTTGTAAAATAAAATAAATTGAGTGTTAAATCAAGGGCTGTAAGATGAGATATCTCATGCTACCTTTAACTCTGCTCCATTTTTTTTTTAATTAATGCATTTCAAGTTAATATGTCCCTTTAAATGCATACTACCTTAACAGTATGATGCTGGTTCCACTACATTAACATCAAAACACTCACTAACACGCCTTGAGAGGCAATTTCTTTACTGTAACTTCTGGCAAATTTTAAGATGGCAAAAAGGGCAGCTCTGACATATCTGCAAGGCAGGTGCCACCTGAAGAGTCACAAACACACAAAAAAACCCCACCAGAAATTTAAAAAAAAACAAACCCCAAAACCAAAACCAAAAACCAACCGGTGCTTAGCAATATCTAGCTTTTGGATCTAATAATAGATCCGATAATCCAGAATTTAGAAAGTAAAGTCTAGTCTGTTGCGTTGCTAACAGCATGTATCTAATGTCAAGCAGCAGTAGCAGAGGGATCAAGTTCTGCAGCTTGCTGCAAACGCCTCCCAGAGCTAGCTGCTACAGGCTGGACACGCTTCTGTGAAAGCTAACTTAAATTCACATTATTGGGAAACCATGAAGGCGGAGATTTAGCCATATGCTCCACACATGTGACAAACTGACCAGAAAAAAAAGAAAAAGCAACACCATCCCAAAGCCCTTTTCCTCCACGGAGCTTTACACCAAGGGTCATTATCTTTATCTGAGCGAGCACAGGGGCCAAGTTGCTCAGCCAAAGTCCCCTAAATACGCCAGCGGCAAGGCTCGGGAGGGCGTGCGTGTTTCTGAAGTCATACCCTTGTTCTCTACTAATTGAAGAAGACAGTCCCATTTCTTTACAGGGAATGCCAGCTCCAAGCAATGCCGAGACAGCCTTTCTCCTCCAACACAGGATGGGATACAGCTAAACAAGGCGCTGCCCCGTAAAACAGGTACGCGGGACAGCGTTAACCACCTTGCCCTCAACAACCGCGGCAACGCGAGCGAGACGCAACGCGACCGGCAGGCTTACTTGCTGGAATCCACTTCTGGCACTTCTCGCAGTAATAGGACATCTCCTCCATCCAGGACGCGTCACCTTCGTCGCTGTTCAGAGAGTCCCCGCTCTGGTCGTGCGATAAATCCACCGAAGCCTGGTCCTCGGACTCGACAATCAGGAGGGTCTCCCCTTCCACCTCACCCTCCTCCAGGCCCTCTGAGGTGGAGGTCCTGGTGGCTTCGTCATCGTGGCGGCTCAGCAGCCCGCTCATGTGAACGTTATTAGCCATCCTAGATGGCGTTTGCATAACAAGGAGCTATTCCTCCCCACATTGACAAGTCCATCCACGCCAGCCAAGCCTCCGCAGTCAAAGTACAGGAGGACAGAAGAAATGTTTTGTGTCCGCCCTGTAGCTGTTGGACTGAATTATAACCTAGACAAAAGAAACAGTCTTTCACAGATTACCTCTGCTTGCTGAAACACTTGCAAGTAGTTAGATAGCAAGGATCTCCAAACGTCTTTCATCAAATGTCTTTCATCAAACCTCGGTGACTCAGGTTTGTGCCTAGGATTGCTGGGACCCTTCTTCCATTCGCGCCTTGTCTCTTTCTTCCATAAACTGCTTCGTTAAAGCAATCTGCTCTTCCAGCAGGCGAATATTCTCCTTTTTCTGACGTTGACGCTCAAGATCTCGGAGAACTCCGCTGTGCAGCCTCTGAAAACACAAGGGACAGGGTTTATCACAGCCCGTTGGATGCCGAATGCGATTAACCCCCACCCAGGCTCTAAACCCTCCTCCAGGGCCGTTCACCATGCCGCCTTTGCAAGTCCTCTGCCACCGCCTGTAGCCACAGTCACCTACCCTGGTTGGAATCTAAAACTACAGCAGCTGATATCTGATATTGATAAGCTAATGGTACTACACCAAAAAGTGTTTTATTTGTACTCACTTCGGACGGGTGGGTTTACTAAGCGGTAAAGCTATTGAGCAAGTAAATGCTATGCACCCGTAATTCCCATGCCACGCAGGATGGACATGATCTATAAAATCCTATTACCTCTGCCCTAAATCTTTACCAAATCAAACTAATCTCCCCAGAACTTCTCCTCTGCTTGGAGAGAACTTGGTGGCAAATTGGAAATGATTTTAAGAAAAACTGCCAGGTGTCTTCATCTGCTTCTTGCTGCTCATGTCTTACTCTTCAAAAAATACCTTGTAAACTCTTGCTGCAAGGCTGATAAAAGTCCCACAACCCGCTCATGCCGAGCTCTTGAAAAAGCAAGGAACTTCATTCAAAAAATATCCCCTAAGACGTTCATGATAAATAACATGCAACACAGACCAGCAGTTTTCAAACCATGGGTGTAAAAAGCCCTAAGAAAATCCCAGCTGCTCTTTGTTTCCTCCATCTTCTTTTCTCTCCCTCTCTGCTACCTGGAAGTTTTTTTTCACTCTGATAATTAGGTGAAACGTTTAACCTTTACCTCTCTTTTTTTTGCCTTCGCAAAGCAAGTCGTACTCTGCTGATTTAACTCCCAGAGCTGGCTAACCAGAGACAAGTGCCAGCGCAAAGGAGAACATGGGATGCCCAGTCCACCTTGGTGGTTTGGCTTGAACTCCTCGGTCAGGCGATACGCTTTTAGATACTCAGACACTTAACAGATTTCAAAGCAACAGTCATAAGCTTATCAGAAAATATGATACACAAGGACAGAAATATCATAAATGAGTAAAAACATGAAATGATTGTTCCGAGCCAGCCCTGGCTCATATCTAAACCAAGCCGTGTGATCGCAGTCGTGTTTTAGCCCAGCTAAAGACGAGAATCTTTAGTTAAGCTGAGTTAAAGCATTATCTACCTGCCTAATTTACCAGCTCATGCTCAGCTTGGACTCAGGAATGAGAAAGTTTCACAGGTACCAAGGTTAGCTACTGGATACTGGAGATATGAATAAATTATTTAGCCTAATGGCAAAAAAAGATGAATAATTTATTTGACCTGTTTGAATGATGTCAAAATGCACCTGCAAATAATTTATTTGAAAGCTGACCCTGAAGTCATTTTAGAAGATGTTTGTGATTATTATTTGACAAGTTCTCACTTGGGAGTGTTTTACTCCTCATCTAGAATGCCAATAACTGCACATTTCAAAGGCACTTATTTCTCCTGTCAAGATTAAAATAGAAAGGTTTTGTTTAAGAAATATTTCACCTTGTTAAGAAAATGCACAGACACATATGTCAGCCAATAATCAAAACTCTCTCTGGAAATTAATCTAATAAAAACGGTTCCTTCCCATCAGCTTCCATCAACTGAACTCAGGTTACAAATTAGTAATCGCTACAGACAAAGTTCATAAACTCATTATTTCATTACTATTAGCTAATAACAATAAAGATGTGGGGAGGTACAATGTAACTGAACAATTACATCAAGAATGTAATTCCTTTTCCTTCACAAAACACAGCTATTCTGCAATCTTTCAGATCATGAATGCCGTTATAATTTGAGTATCACGAGTGAGAAAGAGCTCTGATCTTCTCACCTTCCTCTGTTCTCAGAAGTTCAGCCTGCTTGTCTTCTGCATCAGTTTAGATAAATGTGCACAAGCTCAAATCACTTTGTACCTGGCATATCAATTTATAGAAGTCAAAAGTTTATTAATGTGCATAAAGATAAACCTGAAATAATCCCTACACCGGGACTGCAGAATATCCACATTACTTATTTCCATTACATTATCTAAATAACTGGGTCCCTTAAACCTGAAGCCATTATTCCCCGACTTGAACATGAAGAATTATAAAGAGAAAATCTCAGATTTCATTTATAAAAGATAATCTTTCAGCTTTAGCGCTTCTGAATAGCGGTTCAAGATTAAGTTGAACTGATTGCTGGAAAAAAAGAATTGAGCATTTTGGCTTCGCTTCTGCAGCGGCAGCATCTTGAGGAATGATAATATCCCGGCAAACATACACAGATTAGCATCAAATTCAGCTTTTGGGATCACTTCTAATTCTTCAGGCACCTCTGCAGTCATGAGTTCCCTCCACAGAGTTCACCGGCTGTGTCCACGCCTGGGTGTTAGGAAGGATAGCGAAGAATAGACACTGGATCTGTCCCCCAAAGCTCCCAAAAGGTTTTTGTCGCTGACCAACTGGATCCTTTGAGCCCTCCATCTCAAAAAACCCACCCATCTGCCCGCAGGCTGGCAGCAGTGACACTGATACCCTCCACAGCAACGCTTGCTTCCAGCTGCGGAAAAACAAGTTAAAACAGATCCACGGGGAGAAAGCTGCCCACCCTTGTCTCATTTGGGAAACCTAGGATCTCCCCAGGCAGAAGCTTGCAGCAGCGACCTCGGGTGTAACAACCGAAGCAATTTAACGTTATTTTGCAAACCAAGCAACAGCTACAGCAGAGAGTAACAGAAACAGGCAAAGGGCAGCAAGTCCCTGTGTTCTTTTCTGGCATCGTTAGGAATATATGAAGCAACCAGAGGGCATTAACCGTATCAACTCGTTGGCCGATCCACCGTTCCTGTTACTAGAGATGCGTTTCGTACGCTGGGGGAACGCACATCGCAAACTTGCAGCCCTGCCCTTAATTTACCCGTGTTTTGCACATGAGTTACAACACGGTCTCTACGTAGCAGGGGACCGCCGTCTTGCTCAGTGCTCGGCATGGATCCTGACCAGGTACTCAGTGTTTAGTTTCACATTCCTTGTTCAGCCTGTTACCTAAGGCGTTACTTCATGGTACACAGATCCCGCTCTGATGGTGGCATTACTTATTTACCTGTCAACTGGTTTTATGCCTGTTACCCCTATAGAATATGAACGTTTTGTAAACGCTAATTTATTTTCACCGTCTCTCTATGAGATGAAGGAGAAACATTAGCCAAAGATGAAGGTCAAAAACATCCATTAAGTTTCGGTGTCTCACCAAAACACCCAAGGGTGATTTTTTTCAGAGCATGTCTTGTCCTGGAGCACATACTCAAAAGTACAGCTCCCATTTATTTCAGCTGTAGTTTAGGAGCATTTAGCACATATTCCTGCCAGACCTTCAATGGCTCAAAGCAGGCACACTGAATTAGCTAGCAACCACCTCCAAAAATCTGAGCTTAAGTGATCTACCCAGCATGTACGTCAGCTCAGAGACCAGCCTTCCTCTTCTTCCTACCGCCTGTGCCATTCGGCGTGTTTTCCAACTTCTGCAGCAAATTAACCTGCCTCTTTCCTTAGCCAGATCAGTCTCATCCTCCAAGATCCATCACTCTCAAGCACTGACAGAGACAACCTCTCGAGGGAAAAAAATATAACGCTGTAACTACCGACCGCATCGTAAAGCCCATGCAACAGGCAACTGAGCTGGGGTATGGACTAGCAACTCGAACTCTGGTGGTTTTTCACTTCTGACTGCTTCAGACCTTTAACAACAGTCATTTAACGCAGCCTTTTTTTGTGTGCGTCTTCTAGAGTTTTTTGTAAATAAGGGGGGGAGGTGGAATTCAGATGTGTGCCCTCCTATCAGTCCCCATTTGGCTCATCAGCAGGGTCTAAACCTGCACGCTCATCGCCCAAACTTCTGTCGCACGCAACTTATCCATTCTGCAATCGGACAACTTTTAGTCCTGGCCAGGATTTCTTTGTATAGGGACCCACCAGCGCCTCACCTGCCACTTTTGACTGTGGGGCTCTCTTCCACAAAGGGTACCCGCCAGAAATTACCTGATTTTTGTAAATGTAGCACAGAAAACTTCCCTGTTTAATTATCACAGGGTATTTCTGTTAGCTCGCACTCTGCCTGTCCTGTCAGAAGGAGAAAGTGAGCCGGGACAGGCTGCTGGGTGCACAACACCGCTGTTTGCCCGTCAGCGGGAAGCATTTCTGGAGCTCGGGAAAAGCGGAGCACGCCGCGTTTGCCGGAGGGCCGAGCACGGCCGGAGAAGGAAAAAAACCCTGGGAACTTTTCCAGCATGGTGCCTTTGGGCTTGGAGGGTGCAGGATTTCACCCTTCCTGCATCGTAACCCCTCCGGCTGCCGCCGGGCATGAGGAAAACCGCCTGCACCCAGCCTGAGGGACCTCACCCTGGAGCTCTTAGCTGCTTGTCCCTGAAGGGGGGAGCACGGGGGGGGGGGGG
>JANXJC010000056.1:19768377-19782146 GCA_027564655.1 Leptodon cayanensis
GGGAGGGAGGGAGGGAGGGAAGGAGGGGGGGGGGAGGTACGCCCCGCCCCCTCGGTCGATCGCCGAGCGTCGCCGAGGCAGGCCAGAGCAACGGAGCGCCGATGCGGGGGGCTAGGTCGAGCGCCGCCGCGTCTATTGCGGAGGCGGGTGGGGAAGGCCCGGGCCCAGGCCCGGGGGGGTGGGAGAGGGGAAAGCGGGTTGAAGCCGCCTGCCCCGTTACGTGGAGCGGCCCCCGGGGCTCCCCGGCTTTCCTGATGGGGTTTGGGGGAGCTTTGCGCCTCACGGGCCCGGGGACGGGGGGGAGCAGGCCGCAGCCTTGGGCCGGGCGCCCCGGGGCTGAGGTGCGGCACCTCGGCCTCGTCGGAGAGCGGGAACATCGGCACCTCGGCCTCAACGGAGAGCGGGAACGGTGGCACCTTGGCCTTGACAGAGAGCGGGAACGGTGGCACCTCAGCCTCGACGGAGAGCGGGAACATCGGCACCTCGGCCTCGTCGGAGAGCGGGAACGGCGGCACCTTGGCCTTGACAGAGAGTGGGAACGGCGGCACCTCAGCCTCGACGGAGAGCGCAAACATCGGCACCTCGGCCTCAACGGAGAGCGGGAACGGTGGCACCTTGGCCTTGACAGAGAGTGGGAACTGTGGCACCTCGGCCTCGGCGGAGAGCGGGAACGGCGTCGAACGGCCGGCGCGCTCGCCCAACCTGACCCTTCCTGACCGACCCTCCTCAGCGCCGTGGGCTGGGATTTTGCGGGAGGGTCGTCACCCCGCCGCGGCCGGACACTTGCACGCCCTTCCGAGCAGGAAAGGCGGGCACCAGCGGAGAAAAGGGGGGCTTTGCCCCACGGACGTTGCTCCTGGGGAGAGCCCTGGGTGGGAGGGAGGGCGGCCGGCTGGTGCAGTGACCTTCCGGAGGGAGCATTTGTTTTGGAGCTTCTTGCCGGCGTGCGGTTGCATTTCCAGTGCGGTTGCAGCTCTGAAAAACAAACAAAAGGAGATTTGTTCTGAGTTCGAGAAAGATTTTTGCCTTTATTGCGTGAAGACCTCCAGTTCTGCACTTCCCTTGCCCAGAGAACCCAAATTGCATAGGACAAGCAGCTGGAGAAAGCAGCGCTTCAATTGTTTGGTTTCTTCTCATTGTTCAGTGTGTGGCCTTAGGCCTCGTGTTTGGCAGTTTTTCGTGCTCTGAAGACAGCATTATTCCTCTCCCTGGGGGCTTTTCCCTGGCACCTCCTCACTAGAGTATCCGAGTGCTTCACAGACAGAGAAAAATTTATGTTCCCAGTGCTCCCGTGTGAGGGCAACAGATGGTTGTCGTGAATGACTTTGATCCACCATGTTCAGATGCGCTTCAGGCTTCAGCCTTTCAGGGCACTTTCACCCTCTAACACGTTAAAGCAAACTTCCCCCTGGCTACTGTGGAGCAGACAGAGGCTCAGGTCACGCTCCCAAAAAGCAGGGAACTCCTCAGCAGTCACTATCTGCTGTGTTACCACCCAAACCAGCACGTCGGAGGCGCGGAAGAGTGACTCTTACAAATGTATCAAATAAAAGGATGTCTAGTGGGGAGGTGGGATATACCGTGAGGTCTCTGTAAAACCCTAAAGGAGGTCAGGGAACAATCATTCACCATTTGCGGCAGTCCGGGGGTAACCAGTGGGGGTGTGGGTAGCAAGCTTAGATGAAGTAAAAAGAAGGTCGCAGCATGTGTGAGCGAGTTGTGGAAGTCATTGCCCCGGTAGACAGAAGCTGAACTTGCCTGTGAATTCAGAAAGGAACTGTACAAATTCCTGGGGTGCCCTTGATGCCCGGGTGCTGCTTTTGTCTCAGGAACTCCCTAAACCACAAACGAACGGGAGGGTGGGAGGTTTATTGTGAAAGATGTAGGTTGATTCCCGACTCCTTCCTGTACGTTTTTCTCCCAAGCATCTGCCACAGCTCTCTGCCGGGCAGGATGGTGGGGCGCAAGGAATCTCAACCTCAGCAGGTACCACAGTCCCTGTCTCAAAACCAGGCTCAAATATTTCCAGGTAGAGCTTAGACGAGTTACAGAGCAGCTGCGGCGAGGGGATGGCTGGGTCACATCCCCAGCCCCGTCCAGAGTGGAAGAGGAAAACCAAACATGTGAAGCCAGTCCTTCCTCGTTACAATCTTTTCCATCTGTCTGCTGAATGGATGTGATTAAAATGAAAGGCAAAATTAGTGGGAATGATAATATTTCAATTGAGTCTAATAGTTTTGCTCACATCAGTGTGTTTACTGTTATTAAGACTTATGCATAAGTGCTTGTAATGTGTCCAAGGCCACTGGAGTGCCAAGAACAGGGTCGAGCCAGATGCACGGCGGACGTGAGCCAGCGCAGCGCCCTTGGCACCGGGGAAGGGCGCAGCTCACCCCGGCTGGAAGCCGAGCGCCTCTATCCAAGCCTGGCATGAATCACTTGAGGGGCTAAAACCCCGGGCGGGCAACGTTCAGGCTGTGCTTTCACAGCCTGAGTTTCTTCCGTGGTAGTTCAGGTGTTCTTGCTCTCCTCCCTTCCCTCCCAAGGGCTGAAGTGCTCGCCTTCCCTGCCGTGGCCCCGCTCTTCTCTTGCTTTGTCCCCTTCCCATGCTCGAGGTGAGCTCCTGCAAGGATGCAACCTTCTGGAAAGCCCAGCCGTGGACCAGGTTAGCAGCTGGGTCTGGCTTAAAACCCTGCAACCATGTGGAAAAGGCCATTTACTTTTTCCTGACATGCTTTTCCAGCTGGTTTGGGTAAGCCTGGCCAGAGGCACGCTGCAGAAGCAGGGAAGTGGGGGTGATGGAGGAGGGAGGCAGGAGCACCCAGTGGTGGTACTGCTGGGGAAAGCCTTTTTAGCTGGCGGTTGGCAGAAAGACAAGAGAGAAAGAGATTTCAGAGTTCCCGCCCCAACGAACATGACCTTGACTGCCCCAGGCCCGTTGCAGAGACGTCTCGTGGGGCTGATGGGGTGCGTGTGACTGGCAGAGCCAGGGTAACTCCTTGCAAGGGGACGAGCTGCGTTGCCGATGCTCTCAAAACAGAGAGCGAGGTAGAGGATGAGCTTGCACTGAGGGAAACGTGGCTCAGGAGGGCCTCTTTTTTTTTTGCTGGCTCTGCTGGTTGTTCTCCACATGAAATTTCCTCAAACAAGCTCCTTGCCTGCCAGTAGCTGGTTCCTGGTGTGTGATGCCCATACCTGTCTTTGATGCCCTCTTTCCTGTGCCCTGGTTCCTCCTTTGCTGGCCTGGGCATAGCGGCACGCGTCGTTTCGTGGAGACGGGGTTGAGCGCCAGTCGGGGAAAGGTCGACTCACACGTGAAGGAGGCTGTGAAAAGCTGAAGGCCATTTTTCCCCTGGGCAAACAGCTCAGATCTCTATAGTGATCTTGGATAACATGTCTGAAGTCAATGCTTAGGGGGCATTTTTTTTATCCTGGTTTCCGAAGAAAATGAAGCTTGTGCAACCTCTGTGCCTCATCCACCCCCTCCCTTCCCCTCTGTGCTCTTACACAGGCATTTGCCAGCCTCTTTGGTAAGGCTGCAGTGCAGGTCCTGTCTCAGTAAAACTTCCATCTTTATTTGCCCATTCCAACCGTTTTGATGGACGTGGAGGAGTTCTGGCTCAGCTTTCTGTCATGGGTGGTTACGCCGAGCAGGCTAGCATCCCATGAAGGGGAGGGGTGGCAGTGTCAGCTCAACCCTATATTAGCCACCAGAGAATCTGTAAAACAGGGCGCTCAGTCGTAGCTTGCCTTAGCGCGTCACCGGCAGCACTAAAGCCTAAGGAAAACCCTGCAAAATATGGCAGGGGACGGAGATAAATTTGGAAGTGAGCCCGTTCCCAGGTTCACGGCCTGAACCACAGCCCCTCTCCCGCTCCGGTTCTCCCATGAGGAACCAATCCCTCTTATCAAACTGCAAACAAACAAATAACAAGAAAAAAGAAAAAAAATCCAAAAGGTGTGTTTTCACAAAGCTTTCAGTTTGTTGTTTTTTTTTTTCCAGGGGTTTTGGCGACCTAGCTGTCCTTCCCTCTTCGCAGAGCCAGCTCTTCCTCCCTCCCGGGGTGGGCACGCGTGTGCGCTCGTGCGGGTGAGTTTGCACGCACCCGGCGCACTCTGCCGAGATGCAATGGTTCGGCTACCTCCTTTGGAAAGAACCCCCCCCCCAAAAAAACCCACCCAAAAAACCTGCCCAAACCCAACCTAAACCAAGTTCCCATCCGCTCCATGAAGCCATCGAAGGAGGTTGCCGTTAGGAATTCTCCCCGGAGAGCCCAGCCCAGCCCAGCCTTCTCTCTCGCACGCTTGGCCCCGGGCCAGGGTGGGGGGGGTCTGGGCATGCGGGTGCCTGCACGCCGTCCGTCCGTCCGTCCGTCTGTCAGCTAATAGCGGCGAGAAAATAGGAGTGCTGTGTTGCAGCGTATGAGAAATGGAATTATTGCCCCCCCCGCCCCAACGGTGGCAGCGTAGGCATCGATCGTCCAGGTGCAGCCGGCCTGGCCAGGCAGTAAATGTTTCTATCGGATTTGCTGGGGCAGGGTTGCGGTGTTGGTATTCAAAACCTTGAAAAATGCAGAGGGAAAAAGTGGAAATGTACTGAAGTTTTTGTGTCCCTCCTCTGCAGTTAAGAAGTAGGGTCACCGGGGGCTTCTCTGTGCACAGAGACTCAAAAAATAATTTAAAATAATGAAATGTATGTATTAAAAATGCCTTATTTCAACCAGGTTAGCCTCCTCTCCAGGCAGGCGGAGGTATGCCTGGCTTGGGCGAGTTTTGTTTTTTCTGCCGGGCACGAATGACGTGAAAGCCACCATAGCTCATCCCCCCAACGTTTGTACGTGGGCTTCGCAAGCCTCTGACCTGCTTTCACTGTCAATTCAGATGAATTCTGCTGCTCGTCCCCTGTGGACAAGCCCTGGGTCCCCGATAGATCTTTTCAGGCAGGGGAAGCGACTCTGATCCTCCTGAAATTTTAATGATGGGGCAAAGAGAAAACCGGGGAGGGGGAACCCTTCTTTTACTCCCTTGCTCACAAGGGAGCAAGGAAGCTTTCCTTCCCTTTGCCAGGCAGCCTGCAAAACAGTTACTTTTCATTTTAATTTCCCCATGCGCTTCCTCCTTCCAGCGAGGAGGGCAGCCGCTACGCAAGCCCTGCCGGTTTTATAGCCGGGCGATGTGTGGTTACACGTTAGCCAGCCAGCCCCGGGGGGGTGGCCGCACCAACGGGTCACCTCCAGGTAAATAAATTAAGGTGTGGGCTCGGCCGTTCGCCCTGCCACGGCCTCGTTTCGCCCCAGCTGGAGGGTGCGAAGGGGCCCCCCCATGGCCCCAAGCACCCCGGGGTCTCCTTCCCCAGCATCCCTGGGATGGGATGGGATGGGGGGAATCGAGGAGAGTGGTTTGGATGCTGCCTCCCCCCCCTTCCAGCATCTCTCCCCGCTTTTCCCACGGCGCGTGCCCTTCGTTTTGGGGTGCTGCGGCAGGTAACGCAACCCGGGGAGCTGCACCCCCCCGGTTCCCTCCTGCGCACGCTTCCCCCCTGGAGCGGGGATGGGCGGTTGAAACGCAGGCAGAGGCCAAAGTCTACCCGCTCGGCAGCGAGGGGAGGACGTAAACCCAGCACTTTATAATTATATTGGCGGCAATCGCGCAGACCCTTGCCCGTGGACGGCGGGAGGCAGGTATTGCGGCAGCGCTGTTGGGAGTCGAGGGCAGAGACGCTTAGAGGTGTGGAGCTGGTGTGTTTTTTTTTTTTCCTGGCAAACATTGTAAAAGGCAGCGGGAGATAAAAACTTCTGAAAAAAAAAAAAAAAACAAAAAACCCAACCCAAAAAACACTGGCAGAGTAATTCCGCAAGCAATCACCCCGCAGCTTGCACGGCAAAGGTAACCCTGCCCCAGCTGCGAAAGCGGGGAGGTGTGTGGGTCCCTGGCACCCCAAAATGGGGTGCACACCCCTGCCCCCCCGGCTCCCACCTTCCCCGGGGCTCCCCCAGGAAGAGGAGGGTTTCTTGGGCTGGAGCGGTGCAGCCATGCGGGGAGCAGGGAGAAAAAAAGCTAAAGTCAGAGTTTGGCCTTAGCTGGGTGCGTGGGGAGGGGGCAGAGGCACCCATGGGTGCTGCAGCTGGCAAAGAGCCCCCCCCTCGCTGTCAAACCACAGCTGTAGGGAAAGGATCCCGGCTGGAAGCGGCACCGCTGAGCTCCCTGGGCGATTTCGTAGGCAGCGGGTGCGTATCCTGATGTTTAACTCATCCCAGGCGTGTCGGAGCACATGCTCTGCCTTAGCGCAGGCAGGACGGGCAGGGACTCTCCGGCAATGCCACCGGATCCCTGCTGGGAGCCGACCCTCCCCATTTACCCACAGCACCAGGATGGGGAGTGGGAAAGGTCCGTCTCTAACACGGCAGCATTTGAACAGGGGTCGGGGACATCGCGACCCGTCCCCTGGTCCAACTTGGAGCAGCTTTGGCCAATGGTGCCGGTGGCCGAGGCTGTCCTGGAAGTCCTCCTTGGTGGAGAGGAGCCCAGGTGGACTTCATCTTCTCTTTCTACTGCTGCCAAAACCCCCAGGGAACTGCGATGCAAGGGTGGTTGGCCACAGTAGGACCATCCCGAGCACCCAACCGGGGTTATTCCTTCCTCCAGCTCATCACTGATCCTCTGTGCTCTTATCACTGCTCCATCCCACTATTAATCTTCCCATTCCCCTCCAAAAGGAGAGGGATGGCAGGGACGGCACCTACCACCCAGCCGGCCCCTCTCCAGGTTTTTGAAACGGTAAAGAAATGCATAAACCCCATAAGCATACAATGGGGGTTTATGGCCGCGGTCATCTGGCAGGAATGTGGAAGCCTTGGGGGCCCCCCCCCCGGAGGTGGCATTTGTCCTTGGGGAGGGGACAGATTGGAGCCGGGAGGGGGATGGCAGAGCTGGCAGGGCTTGCGGGAGGGGGGGAAACACAGCCCCCCTGTAGCCCCCCAGGCGATGCGGCAGCTTATCAGCTTATGCCAGCTGGGGGAAGCGGGGATTTTAAAGGCATTTCCAAAGCACTCTCCTGGTTTTCAGGAACCTGGGAAGGGACTGACTGGGTCAGCCCCCAGTTGTGGTTCACCCAGCTTTTTTCCACCATCACCAGCTGACACCCACCTTTTTGGGGAGAGCTTTCCCAAGCGAGCTGGGCGACTGCCAGCTCCCTAACCCCCAATAAAAGGTTGTGGTCTCAGTCAGCAACTGGGACAAGCTGGCCTTGCCCAGCAGCCAGGCTTTGCGGTCCTTGCTTGAAAGCTCAGCCTCCATGAGCACCTGCAGCGTGTCGTGATGTCCAGCGCATCCCGGCGGCAGCGCATCCCGACGTGCAGCGCATCCCGACGGCAGCGCATCCCGATGGCAGCGCATCCCGACAGCAGCGCATCCCGACGGCAGCGCATCCCAATACGCAGCGCATCCCGACGGCAACACATCCCGACAGAAACACATCCCAACGTGCAGCGCATCCCGACGTGCAGCGCATCCCGACGTGCAGCGCATCCCGACAGCAGCGCATCCCAATATGCAGCGCATCCCAATGGCAGGGAAAAATGTGACTTTTTGGGGGCGATGCCTCCTGTTTGCATGGGTCACCCCGCTGAAGCGGGAACCAGCCGGGCAGTGAGATGGGCACATGGAGATATGGTGATGGTGAGAGTGGAGCATAGCGTGGGGAGGGAAAATGTATCTCTCAAGGATAAAGCCGGGGCTGCCAGAGAGAACCCAAAATCCAAACCACCGTTGGAAAAGGACGAGTGGCTGCCGCCCCGTTTCTTCGCTGTTCACCCAGCTGTTGGGTTTGGCGTGTAGAGAGTTTTTCTCTTGTGAAAACGTCGGAGAAACCCTGGGGATTGAGGACCACCTCCACCAGCAAGTGGTTGCTGGAGGAGCTGGAGGGGCTCCGACTTGTGTGGATGTGGCTTTTTGGAGGTTAGAGCCCATGCGGCTTCGCTGGTGTCTGATAAAAGTTGTGCGTGATTTATTCTTAAGCGCAGCAGGAACATTAAGAGGGAGTAGCTTTCTGTCCTCTATTTAGCTACCGATTTGCAGGAAACTCCTGGGATTTCACTACCTTTGCAACTTCTGCCGCTGTTATCAGGCTTGGTAGGAATGCACTGGAGTTCCCGGCGGGGGGGGGGAAACACTGGGCAGACAGTGGGATCTCAGGAAACCAGGAAACAAAAAAAAAAAAAGTTAGGCAGTGCAGGCAAAGCTGGGGAAGGGGCTTCAGAGGGAGACAGATGCTCACGCGGTCATGTTTCTACAGCAGAGTTTGCAAGCTTGAGGCTCTGCTGACCTCCTTGTGAGAGCGGACACCTCTCCAAGGGGCTCCCCTCGCTCCTCGTCCTCCCGGAGCGCTGCTGGACCACGTGTGGGGGACGTGGGATCCTCCAGCAACCTCTTCCCCCCGGAAGCCTCAGGGCTGTGGGTACCACCGAGGAGGATGCTCGGGGGATGCCGCTGGGATCCGACACCCATCACGGGCTTCACGGAGGGTGACCTGGGTGCCATTTCCACCGGGAACGGGACTCAGAGTCTCGTCGGGGAGTGGCCGGGCATCCTGGGGTGACGCCGGGCGTCCCGAGGGAGAGGAGCCACAGGGAGTGGGCGGCCGGAGAGACAGCGCCGAGCCGGCGGTGGGGGAGTGGGAAGGAAGCGGAGGTATCGGTGGAGAAAGACAGGGAGACGCTGGGAGTGGCGGGGGCCGTGGGAGGCAGGGAGACGGGAGCCCGGTGAGTCACCCCGGTGGGGTGCTTTGAAACCCGGCGGGGAAGCACAGGCAGGGCAGGTTCTGCCGCAGCCTGGGGAGCCATCGTCCCCCCCCCCCCCCCCGGCTGGCACCTTCTCCATCCCTCCTTGCCTGCTCAGCCAAGGAAAGCAGATCGTCCTCCAAAGCGGGGCAGCTCGCCGAGCCGTTGCTCTCGCCTTCCCAGAGAACGCTGGCGCGGAGCCACCCTGGCTCCATCCGCTGCGGTGAAGTAGTTCCTCAGCTAACCAGGGGAGCTGCCAAAACCCAGCTTGGAAGCTGAGCTTTCCGTTGTTCGGCCTTGGCCCCATGGCCGGTGGCACCGGCGGGGCGGGGGGGGCGGTGGGTGTTGCACAGGTGTGACCGAGGGCAGTGGCTTTGCTCTGGCAGCCTGTGCCACCCCCAGCAATGCTGCCACCCCCCTGACCTCCAGGGGACCGTGGGCTGATATTCGCCCAAATGTTGGCATTGGAGATGCCACGCTTTGGGTGGGAACCTGCCCTCGGAGGCGATGGCAACCCCTCCGGCAAGGCGAGCGGCTGCTGAAACCCGGCTGGGTCACCCCTGGTGCTGCAGGTGTGCGATGGGGTGCGAGGGAGCATCCCCCGAGAGCATGTTGGCTCTTCACGGGCAGACGCTGAGCTGCGAGACCGAGGGCAGGCATCCAGGTGGAAGGAAAGTTTGGGGCTGGAAAGAGCGTGCGCCCCAGGCGAGGGTTTCTTTTAGAGCAGGGAGGACCTTTCCTCTGCGCTCGTCCGCGGGCTTTCAAGCCACGGTCCTCAGAGGTCGTCACGATCCTTCCGAGAAGACCCTATGACATGCTGGACCTCCACCGGACAATCCAGGGAGGCAGCAAGTTGGGAAAGGCTGCAGAGGAGATGCCCTCCCTTGTTCTCATCTTGTCTTGGCTGCAACGGGAGCCTCTTCCTTCTGTGAAGCCTCTCCCTGTAACCTGCCCGGGGCTCCGGGTCGTCTCGTGGCATCCGTTCCTGGGTGCCAGCACGGGCTCCGCGCTCACCTTCCCGCCTCCTGTGGGGAAACGTGGAGCGTTTCGAGGAAGGGGTGTCACACCAGGATGCCTCTCGCAGAGGACCGGGCAGTTTTGAGTCCCATCCTCCTTGCCGTCTCTCCCCAAACGCCACTGGGAGCAGCGTGGCGGGGGGGTTTCACCAGTGAGGGGGTGTCAGCCGGGTGTTTGGGTGATTTGCAGCAGCCCAGATGTCCCAGCCCTGGTGTTTTGGGCACACCGCAGACCCCAGAAGATGAAGGTTCATCTTCCCAAGGATCTGAAGCTGTGGCCCCTCTTGCACAGTCAGTAAACTTGCATAAATCCCCCCCATCTGAGCTCTGCTGGGAGCCAGAGACCAAAGGCTGTGCTGTTGCATCGCTTGTACCAGCCAGGGTCTCGTCTCCGTCCAGCCTGGTTTGGCTCGCGATCGTGAGAAATCACCAGAAAAGGGACACCGGGTGACCGTGCTCTCAGCCTCAGTGGGCAGAGCATCCCCAGCACAGCCCCTGCAGGTGTACCCACTGGTGTCCCTCCACTTGATGGCTGGGGGCAAGATCCCACTGGGGGCCAAGCGTGAAGGTCACTTTGCTGGAGTGTGTGCTAAAAGTCCAGCTGGAAGACATTGCCGTGGCATTGCCGAGGGACCGTGCTTTTCGGCGGCGTCCAGCTCTGCCTGGCTGTACCATCAAACCCCTTGTCCCTCCGCCTTCTGCAGCCGAACGGCGGTGATCATGCTGAAAAATAGCCCAGGCATGAAGCAGAAAGGACATGGCTCCCCGGGGTCACAGCCAAAATATTCCCTGTTCACAGATAAAACCGAGTCATCGTCCCCTGAGCAGTGGACGCGTGCCTTTACTTACACCTCCTTTACCGAGCATCTCTCTCTCTGCTCTTCTCTTCTCAAGCCCGGCTCCTTCCCTCGCTCCCTACACCCAGGTCCTTGCCCCCAAACATGTTTTCCCCGCTCCCTTCTGGGTGCTCCATCAACCGGGGTGAGGCTGGCAGTGAGAGGGACTCCTCCAGAAGGGATGAGTCCCCCATACCCCTCGCACGCGGGGCCATCGATCCGTCCCCCCCCCCTCCAGCCGGGGTTAGTTTGGGAAGGAGCGGGCTGTGATTGCGACAGCGACACATGGCTGATTCATTGTTGGATCCCATCTCTCCCTCCTTACTCCCAAATGATTCGAGTCGAATGAAACACATTTTAGTAGTCAAATCTGTAAGGGTGGGTCCCATTGTGCTTTGACCCTACAGGGCATTTTGTACATTTAATTTGATTTACACCCAAAATGTTAATTTAACGTACTGGATTTTCTCCCACACCCAACTAACGCTGAAAATTAAAGATCCTACAGAAAGGTTTGTGTGCCATTATCTCGTTAGCTTTGTTATTTATTGAGTAATTACAGCGCTCGGGCTGTATGTGCAACCTCGCTCCGGTGGGCGTATGGAGAGGGACGCCAGCCGCCCGGTGACGTGTCCGTGGGCTGCCTGGATGAAGACGGCGTGGCCCCGAGGATGCTGCATCACGGTGCCCTGCGTGACTCCCTGCAACGGTGTTGCCGTGAGCATGCTCCCTGGGCTCCTCCGGCTTAAAAAAATATCAAGGAACGGTGCTTTTAGGAAAGGCGGTATGGTTTTCTTCTGGGCTACGGCCAAGCAACGCCAAGGCTTGGTCAACGCTCTATATTTCCACGCGGTAGCTCAAGGGGAAGGCAGCCCACCACCACCAGAGCTGAGATGATCTACTTCGTGTAGATGGTGCTTTCTCCATCCAGCTCCTCAAGCCTTGCCGGAGGCTCCGTGACTCTCTCCACCCCGTGCCTCCGATGGCGCTGGGCACACCACAAGCCCTGACCACTCGTGTCAGGGCTCCAGAGCTGATAATAATAATAATAATAATAATAATAATAATTTAGTTCCTGATTCAGCCGTGCTTGTAAGTGCACGTCTGACTTGGAGCACCCAATTAAAGTGAAGTGTGCGCTCCAGGACCTCGCTAAATGGGAACCTCAAAGCAGGATTTGAAAAAGCCCAGACGACATTAAAGTAGTCACAGCAAGCTCTCGGTTCGGGAGCGTTGCGATTAATGTCATTTGCTACTTCTTTTGGCTTAAAAGGCAAGGAGTGGTGAAAATGAAAGACACCTCAAGTTGAAAGCCTTGCAAAAAATCAATTAAAACCCATGTAGCTGCATTTTGACCCAGAGCAACATCTCAGACATAACAGAGAAATTACATAGCCTTAAAGAGAAAGAAAGAAAGAGAAGGTTTTATGTGTGGTAGTGCTGAGGTATTGCCCGAAGGCGTGCTGAGGTGGCTTCTCACCCCGTACCTTCGGAGACTGTAAACTCCCTGCCGGAGCAGGGGGAGCGAGTAGGAGCCCCCCCAGCCCTCGCCATCGCTCCCAGGGCCTGTCCCGTGGGTCAGCGGTCAGGGTTTCAAAGCCTTCCTGGAGGACGACGTGCCGGGGGTAACTCCTCTGCTGGGATGAAGAGGTCTGCGCCTCTGCACCGCTCCGGTAGACCCTACCGAAACGGGCTACTACGGCGGGCAGGGCTGCTGCGGCTCCTGGCTGGGATTTCCCGGCTGGAAACACGGATGGCTTTGGGATGCTCAGGTTTGGAGGAGCTCTCTGGTGTGGAGAGCTCGGGGTTGGGGCTGGAGCTCCTCCATCCCTGGGGCTCCAGCCGATCCCACGTCTCCAGCTCTCGGACCCAGACAAGAGCTCACACCGGTTTGCCCCCACATAAAGTCCCCGACAGCCCCACACCGGTGGTCCTTGCCCCAAAGAGTAACCGGGGACAGGCGTTAAGCAGAGCTCTTTCATTTGGCCGCCGCATTTGAAGCCGCGTCCTTTCCAGAAGCTCTGGATCCAGCCTCTGAAGTTAAAACCTCGTCTCAACGAAACCGAGGGTGAAACTCCCATCGATTCCCTCCGGCCTGCGCTTTGCTCTTTGGGAGGAAAGTGGCGACTTTAGAGAAGAGCGATGCCCGCTTGAAAAGCTTATTCACGCGGGGAAACGGCTTTTGGTGCTCAGTCCCACCGACCTGCGCAAACGCTCCGGCCCGCTGCTGCGAGGATGTGCTCGGGGAGGAAGGCACCCAGCGCGTTTTCACCGCGTTTAATAAAAACAAGCAGATGGAATAGCAGGCGTGAGGCGGGAGAAGGCACCCCTGAATGCTGTTCAATACTTTGCTGCGCTAGGAGACTTTTCGGTGCAGTTTTGTGGGTTTGCTTCTGTTTCTTTTGCTTCCTTCCCCCCTCCACCCCGTCCTCTTGTCTTTTGTTTCAATTCCACTTTGGGAAGAGGGGGAGAGGACAAGAGGCAAATAAAAAAAAAAAAGGGGGGGGGGGAAGGAAGAAAAGGCTGAGGCCATGGCACATTTTTCATTTTAAATAAATGACTGAAACAGAATAAAGCCCCCCCCCTTTTTAAAAAAAATATAGAAGAAAGGCTTGTCATTAAGAAAAATAATAACAACAACTTTCTCTGCCCGCTGCTGCCCGGAGGACAGCTCAGCCTCTTTCCCTGGAGCCCTGGGGAGCTCTCCCCTCCGTGGGGGGGTAACGGACAGACCCTCAGAGCAGCCCCCAAGCCCATCTCCTCCCTGGGACCCGCACCCACGGGTTTTTTTTTTTTTTTGGGGGGGGTGAGCACCCCGTTACAGCACCGGCCAGCGAGTCCGGTCCCCGGGAGTGTGGAAGCAGCGACGGCAAGTCTCCCCTCCTCTTTTTTTTTTTTTTTTAATTTTTTTTTGTTTTAAATTTTTTTAATTTTTTTTTTTTTTTTTTTTTTAATTTTCAGACGTTAAATTCTTTTGCAAACATTCATGCCTTAGGAAGGGCTGGAACAAAGCTCAGCTGCTCCAACCGGTCGGACAGGTAAGCAGACTTGTTGACACCGTTATGTTTGCAGCACGCATGCTCCTTCCCAAGTTTCCTGGTGCATTTTTCTATTCCACCTTATGAAACTTTCCTCCCCCC
>JANXJC010000056.1:19783824-19794384 GCA_027564655.1 Leptodon cayanensis
GGGGGGGCTGTGTGGTGAATATTCCTGTTGGGCAGCCCCCCTCCACTACCCTCTTGACCTCTCAAGGTAGCAGCTAGGAAAAGGTCTTCCTCCGAAGCTGTGAAAGGCCATTGCCACCTTGAGGTGGACCCAACAGGCTTGGGTGAAATGAAGCAATTAGCTGTCCATTAACTTTGCTGAAGAGCCTCTCGGTTGCATGGGCAGGAGCTCTGGGTGTCCCCCCCTACCCCTGGGCAGAGCCCAGCGGTGATTTCCCTCCCGAGGCCGAGAAGGCAAAAACGCTGATGGTCTCCTCATGGGTAGCCAAGACGGAGCTCCCGAAGCGCCGTGGTGATGCGGATGGGGTGGGAGGACCACGTCCATCTCTGAACATCCAAGGTTCCCCTCAGCAGAGGTGGAGCCAGGCCACCCCAGTGCTAGGAAGGAGGAGATGTGTTTACCAGCGGCTAGTTAACACCTCGTTAAACCCTGGCCCTTGCTTTGCTGGACGGAGCTGTAAAAATTCCCCGCTGTCTCTGCTGGGATTGACAGCCTTTCAGCCACCATGTTATTAATCTCGTGATTAACGCTAGGTTTTCACCCTGCTTATATGCGGCCCCATGAGGTGGAGTCCTACCTGTTGCCCAACAGATACTTCCCAGCCGGTTCCCCCTCTAGTTTCACACCTCCCTTTTTTTAAAAATCTTTCGCTACAATTTCAGGTAGCATTGCTTCGGTAGTAAGCGAAGGAGGAGGATTGGGAAAAATAACTGGCTCTTTGGGAAAAAGAAACCCCAAACGTATTCCTCTCTTTGTGAAGAGCTTGCCCCGCTGCCGTTTGACTTTAACCTACTTTGTATAATTCAACCCGGGCTATTAGCGACTGTCACAGCGCAACCTTGTTTCGGCAGAATTGGGTTTTCTCAGCGTGCCACAGAAACTCCTCAAAAGCGCCACGAGAGCCGATGGACGTGTGCGCACAGTGCCGCCTGCTCCGCTGGCTTTCCCCCATCCCGAGCGGCTAGCGGCGAGCACGTCTGCTCCCCCGCAAATAATTAAAACTAACAGAGAAGTATTTGCATCTGCCAGACATTAAGCCTTCCTTCTCAGGAACGCTTTTCTCAAGAACTGAATCATCAGTGTCTCCCTTAGTCAAGTTAGGTCATGGTGTTGGCGCAATATTTTTGGTGTTAGGAGCAGGAATGAGGAGATTAACCCCTAATGACACTCTGCCGTTAATTAACGAGCCAGGGAGACCACCGGGAGGAGATTAGTGCCATTGTTTCGGTCTCTGCTGAGTCAGCACAACGTGCCTTCGGGTTTATCTCGCCAAACCTACCTTTTTTTTTTTCACTGCTGGCTGGTTTTTCGAGGGACCCATAGCAGCTGGAAGGGTGATTGGCGAAGGCACCGCATGGGTCCGACTTTCTCACACCAGGGATGGCCTCCCGGCTCCATCCAGCATGTCAGCTGAGCGCAGGAGCGAGCACACACGCGGCCCCACGGAGAGGTGCTCATAGCCTGAGCCCGTGTCCTTATGGATGTAGCTGGACGAGGGTCCCTGCCCACCACACGGGCTTTGTTTGAATCCCTGAAGCCAAGCAGGCCAGCGTTGCATCAATCCCAAGCCGTGCGCATTAAGTCAGCCACTTGATCGCAAGGGAAGCGTGAAGGTTTCACCCGGCAAGAATCTCCCGAATGCTTTCACTTTTCTTTTTGAATTATGTCCCGAGAATTTTTTTAACGCCACAATAAGCCATCTCTCCTTATTTTGTTAGTTTTCTGTCGGTCTTTGTCATCTCGATGCCTGCTCACCCAGTCCTCTTCCGTTCCTTAGTTCACCACCGGCACCTGTAACGACGCTACGGTGCATAGCTGCGAGCTGTGTGGCAAAGGCTTTCGCTTGCAGCGGATGCTCAACCGTCACATCAAGTGTCACAGCCAGGTGAAGAGACACTTGTGCACCTTCTGTGGAAAAGGCTTCAACGACACCTTTGATCTGAAAAGACATGTCCGGACCCATACTGGTGAGAACGCGATCCCCAGGGGCTTGCGGGAGGCTCTGGGTAGCGGGAGATTGGAGAAGGGGTGAGATGGGACAAGGATGAGGAGAGGGTGAGGGTAACCCTGTGAGTCAATAATACAAAACCCAGGTAAACAACGTTTGCAAAAAAAAATAGCGGGGATGCAGTGGAGGAAAGGGAAAGACCTGAGTATGGACAGATGAAAGCCCTGGGACTAACAAAATCTGGTGAGAACTAAGGAAATTTGTGTCAAGCAGTGTGGGTGCATGACCCATCCAGATCTGGTGTAGACACAGCTGCGTGCTGCCGTGCCTGGGGCAGCGAGACCGGCATAACCCACCCGAGATAACCCACCCGGGATAACTCACCGCCTGTTATTGCGAGTCCAGCGCGTACCGGTGAGCGGAGGCAGGCGGTGGATGGAAATGCTTTGCCCTCTAGAGGCAACGAGCAGCAGTTTCTTGGTTTTTAGCTGTTGCGAACCTTTCCCCCCTGGCCGTCCCGCGGGATGGGGTTATGGCTGGATTTTGGCACCGTCTGGAGAAACCAGAGTGTGGTTCGTGCGGTGCCTCCAGCTTCTTTAGGGAAAGTAGGCAGCACACCTGACTTCTGCTAACCCCGCGTGCTGCATCTTTGCCTGCTTCGGGCTAACAGCTCCTCCAATCCCCTTTTGGAGCCGTTTCGCTCCAAACCAGTTTGGCCCCCGGCCTAAGCCGTCTCTATTCACTTGCTGCGCGGGTCACAGCACGGGTTGAAAAATCTCCTGACAGCGGTTCCTGCTCTGGATTGGGGGGGCGGCAGGTAAAAAAGTTGCCTTGAATCTGGGCTAGTTCCTTCCTCCCTGCTTGCATCTACACCAGGCGTACGAGCACAGCCGAGGGTGCTGTGATTTAAGCCCATGATGGCACTGGAAGCAAGGAAAATCATCCCTTTCCCTGCTCTGCTCACTCTTGCTCCTGTATTGCTCCCCCGGGCTGGAGGGATGCGCTTTCCGTGGCAGCTCTGCAGCGGGGTCGGTTCCTGAGCCCACCCCAAATAGCGGCGGTTGTTTTTCTTTGAACGGGATCGGTTGCCCCAGATCCAGCTCACTGGTCACAGAAGTGGTGATCCTAACCTGGAGCAGGGAGAAGGTCGCCTTTTTGTTTCTCTTTCTTAGTGGAAGCGATGGCTTAAATACTTATCAAGCCCATCCTTACCAAGCAAGGTGCTTTCTGGCAGGCCAAGCTGGCTTTGCTCAGGAGGCTTGGACTTTGCACTGTCGGGCACCCAGAAGATGCATCCACCGCATCTCCCAGGCACGTTCTAACTTTACCGGATCTGCCGTTACCTACGGGACCTGCCGATTATTTTGGCTCACTCTGCAATGCCCCTGTTTTGGCTCAGGCCCCATTAACCAGGCGAACTGCTAGAGGTGATGCAAGTATGTTGGTAGGCAGGAGCTGTTTCTTAGCAGTAGAGCTCACGAAAGCAATGCTGCCCGTTTCGATGGGAAAGCATTGGCCGGAGCCAATGTTTTGGGCTGGTTTGGTTTGTTTGTTAAGATTTTGGGTGGAAAGGAAAGCTGCTGGCTGCGAGCAGGGAGCTGCCGCTGGGGTATGCCCGAAGTGCGGAGTCGGTGCTTCTGAAAGAAGTGATTTTTCAACCTGTCTCCTCATCCTTTGAGATTCAGAAACTGAATCCAGGAGGGTCTCTGTTCAGAAGCTAAAAATATATGTATGCTGTGGCAGGTAGGGTTGAACTCGCTCTGCAAGAGTGGAGCCAATTTTGCGAAACTGGAAGGGAAGAAGGATCTTTGTATTGGACGGGAGTGAAAACCCACTGTCCTAGAAATGTGAATCTTATGGTTAGACTGTCCCCAAATTTACTAGAAGAAATCTGGCATCACTATTTCTGCTCTCTAGTGTAAAGCCAGGATGAACGCTCACATATGCTGTATTTGCCTGGTGCCTTGGGTTGTGAAGGGCGACGACGGCTGGCTGCAGCAGCGGTACCGATGTTGTATTGGCGTGTATCTTTTCCAGGCTGAAATACGGCACCTCTGAAAGCGGTGGCCTCTTTTATGTCCAAGTTGATTGCTGTTCAGGAAAGCTGGGCTATATTTGAATGCTAAAAAGAAGACAAACGGGCTGGAAGCGGTAGCGTGGGCTTTATTTTGTAGCTACGGGTGCTCACCTAGGTGTGCTCTACTGAATGTCGGTGTTTCAGTGGAAATCGTCGTGCAGCGTTTGTAAGCAGACCGTGCAACAGTAAGGTAGTGTCAGAGAGAGTGAAAGCCAAACGTCCCAGTCTAGCTTCATGCCATAAGCAGACTTAAACATTAAAAAGTAACTAATATACACAGTAAAATAAAGTTTTTAAAATGATTCCTAAGTAACGAAGAGGTTCTCGCAGCCGTGATGGGCTGTGCCATCCCCGCACTATCCCTCTTGTGCTTGTATTCGTGTCTGTGCAGCACCGCTGGCAGCAGGAACCAAGGATGGTGAAGGTTTAAGTGGCCTTCAGAGGAGCACAAAACTGCACCCAAAATACTGTTTGTAAAGGATACATTTTTGTGCGTGAATTCTAATGAAGATTTGGAGTTTCTCTCCCATTGCAGTTCAATGGAACTGAAGCAGTCTCACAGCGGTAGGTGTGAGGAAACGCTAGTCTTGATAAGTTTAAGCCGGTGCACTGGGATAACCTCCTTCTACAAGACTTGCAAAAATGCGGTCAAGGTGCTGCCTATCGGTAATTAGTTTGGATTTCTGGTAGAAAAATCAGCGACTGAGCGGTGAACTTAACACGATGTGATTCCGAAGTTACAACTGTCCGTATGTATGTGTGTTCTTTGCCCTTTTTTGCCCGGCTCACCATACGTGCGATCTTCCACCTTCATCGGGGAAAAGAGAGGGGTCGAGGTAACTCCTTGCATCAGCTTTAAGACTGGTGTTTGCTCGAAAACTTACTGAGCTAGTCTAGTAAGTAAAATCACAACTGGTTTAGTTTTTTTTCAACTGTCGCTAAGCCCTCAGCTGTTTGCCGTTCAAGTACTGGGGGGGGTTGTTGTTAAATCAGTGTTGATTGGTGCTAAAATGGATGCTTTTTACTGCTCAGTATTTTTTGTAATGTTGGTTGTACTGAACAAAACTGCTCAGGCATTCGAATCACAAGCCAGCCCCTTCTCCCTCCTCTGGAGACAGACATACGTATTTCTTTCATCTTAATGCCCTTCTCTTCTAGAACTTGAGCTTGTAATCTCAATCATCAAATCTATATTCTACGAAAACGCTCTCACTCCTTTGAAGTACTGTGATCACTGTAAGTTCACGTGGGGCTGCCGTTCACTGAAGCCTCATTAAGCTTTGCTCGCTGAAAGAGAAAAATTAACAACTTACCGAGATACAAGATTTCATTCATTATAAAAGCCAAAATGAAAGGTTAGCTGAAACCGACGGTTTTACCTAATCAGAGGACTTCAACAAGTCAGGGCTCTAAAGGAGTAAGTTTTGGAAGAGTTGATAGCGGCTTCTTCTCTAGGACCAAAGCGCCGATGGGCACCTGTTAGCGTCTGCCTATGTCTTCTTGAAACATTTCTAGGTTTTCTATGCCTAAATATATCAACCCATTCATGAAAATTTTATCCTGTAAGTAATATGTTTTATTTAGACAGTTCCTCAGGCTAGTAGCTCCCTGCTGCTAGGTATTTGCTCAATAGCTGATATGCCAGAGCCTTGCTCTTAGCCTGTTCTTTAGTCAGCTGTAAGAAACATAAATCAGAATGGTAATCGCTGTCTTTTAATGTTGCAGGAATTCGTCCTTACAAATGTGAGGTTTGCAACAAAGCCTTCACCCAGCGCTGTTCCCTGGAGTCCCACCTTAAGAAGATTCATGGCGTGCAGCAGCAATACGCCTACAAACAGAGGCGAGATAAACTTTACGTGTGCGAAGACTGCGGCTACACAGGCCCCACGCAGGAGGACCTGTACCTGCACGTTAGTAACGTTCACCCCGGAAGCGCTTTCCTGAAAAAAACCTCAAAAAAACTTGCAGCGGTTTTGCAAAACAAACTGAGCCCTGTTCTGCAGAGGAACTCCAAAGATGACGACAAAGATGAGTAACACGGTGGATTACAGTGGTCTAAAGGAATGAAGTTTACATGTAGGACTATATATATATTATTTTTTTAAAACCAATTTTGACACAAACCCCTGAAATGAAAGGGACGCTTTTGTTAATGGGACTCTCTTGATGTTGGTAGAACCTCAACTTGAAAGAAATATTCCCATATACGATGCAAACATCAGGCGTTTTTATCTGGCCCAAAAAAATGGAAAGCTTGGAAGAGGCTGTCACCTCTTGGATGGAGCCTTTACTGAAGTGACATTCAGGCAACCCGTTTTCTGTTTCAGCTCTACCACACGTCCGAGTGGCCACTGACAAATAAGTTCACCTTTCCCCAGTGTATTTTGTAAAGATAATAACCATTGCCTCCTGCACAAACTACTTTTGCGAGGTTTGGGTGAAAAGTGCCGTGTAAGAGCAGCTACTAGTATGTTTTTCTGTGCAAAATGAATTAAAATGGTCTTAAGAACAGGAGTACATTGTATCAGTAAGCAAGTTAAAATGTGCCGATAAGCTTAACTCTGCCCCCTGTGCAGTACACTCACAATTTATGGAAGCGTGATCCAAGGTGAGCTGAAACTTTTTTTTAAAGGATGCAGAACTTTTTCCTCCCAAACTTTCTCTACTAGCAAATGACACTATTCCAAGGCAGACTCAAGGTCGTGTTTTAGGTACTTCAAACTGTGAACTTACTTTCATCATGTTTAGATTTAAGTGTAACCTTAACTCTTATGTTCCTGGACTTGTCACGCTCACTTTGGGGATTATTACCACAGCCTTTTAACGTACATCAATATCAACCCAGAAACCCAAAGAAAACACTTCAGTGACTTGAAGCTATGTATTTTCTGTCATGATGAAATGCAATTTTGTGTGTATTTTATGAGGGGGCGTGTGTGTGTGTGTGTGTGTTTGGAGATTTTTTTTCTTTTTCACCAGCAAGTGCCTGCTCACTAATACAACAGAGCAGTGCAAGGCAGTGAAAAGGGAGACTTTGTGTGTCACTGCCTCATGAGATCGGTGCAAAACTGTAGGCACAAATCTGGCCTCTCATCTGTAACCACTGTCAGTTTAGAAGGCTCCTAGTGAGACTGATGCTACAAGGGAAGGAGGTAGCGATGATGATGAGGGAGTGGTACTACATCTCTGTGCTTTTGGACTTCCCCTATAGTCCCACTCCAGCTCCTCTTGACCCAGGACAACCAAGAAGGTAGCCTACAGGGACGAGCGAGTGTGAATTTAGGGATTTAAAAAACCAGAGGAGAGGGATGCCCACATAACTCACGTTGCTGAAACCACCTGACACTTTAAGACTCTTCAGAAGCCGCTGCAGCCTTTACTGGGCACTTGAGTGTCTGTATTAGGAGCGACAGGGTGGGGTGGTAACTTCCTCAGCAACCACAAAGTGCTCTGGTCCGAGCGCATGTTATTCTTCTGTCTCTTAACTTAATGGACACAGCTGCTAAACAGGTTTTACATCAATTAAAATGCATAACAATTAATGGATTTCATTTGTAAATTCCAAAAATGCATTCTGTGCTCAAAATTACATTCGGGGAGGATGTGCTGTATTCTATGTACGTTGAGACAACAGCTGAAAAGTAACCCACCTAAAAGACAGAGTCATAGCCAGGACCTTCGCAGTCATTACTACGAAAATGAGATTCTGAGCATCTCCGCAAGAATTGTAAAAATCTTCTCAATTTGCCTCAGTTTTGTACAGGCATCTGCTTGGGTTTTTGTGGGGGAAAGCTTCTGGGGGTTTTAAAGCATTTCTAATGATATTAATACTTTATTCAGCACAACTGTTGGTGCTTGGGACCTTGAAAACAAGGATAATAAAGTGATGCAACTGTGTAAAGAACAAACTTGTCATCCTATGTAACGGGAAAGTTTGCAGAATACTTTTGAATAGATACATTGACAAAACTGCCTGGCTAAGAAAAGCGTTAACAGCTGGTTCAGCCAATTGTGCTGGCGACGCTCCCCTGTAACCCGCTCAGCGAGGTCTCAGTCATGAAACTTAACAGTTGAGTTCAGCTCCTAGGTGGGACTGTTCAGTACAGTCCATCTGACTCGCGTTCACCTAACTGCAAAGGATTCGTGTGCTTAGCTCTGCTGAAACCTCAGCCCTTACACTGGAGCAGTGGAGGTGAGGCTGCAACCCTCCTCATCTAGCCGGAGACACGTTTTGTGTCTCTCTGTGTTGTTTGTGTCTGTAGGTCTGGCTGGTTTTTCTGCAGAGGACAGGTAGTGTCTGTAGCAGATGCCTTGGGCACATCAATTTAACAGTCTGGCAAGTTAGTTTAAAGCGGTCGCAAAGCGGGTTTGAGTTTGCATGACACTGGCGACAGCCATCTGCCAGTTCTGTTATGGGACAAAACTGGCACTAGCTTGGGCCTCTACAGAAATGTTCCAGAGCTCACCCAGGGATGCCTAAGGCAGCCAGACTTTCAGAAGTCCTAGACGTGGGTAACTTCCACCGCTACTGTCTTTGAAGGCTGTCTGCCTTCTCCTGGCTCTCTGACGGTACAGACGCACCCGAGACGTAAAGATAGGTTTACAAACTGACATTGCCAGTGAAGCTGGCAGCAGCCTTCCTCAGACACAAGGCTTTTGTTAAACAAATGGACACAGATGAAGCCAACAGGTGCCCACATTGCCCAGGCTCCAGACTTGTCCTTATTTACTAGGAGGCAGGACGAGGCTGAAATCTTACATGGTTCAGACATCTAAAGGCTGTATGATGCACTGACGGAGATGGCAATCCCTCCCAAACATTGCCCAACTGTTCCACACTCTCTTGATTTATCCCATCCCAATCAACACAGGGAATTCGGCACGTTTTATCACCTCCTGCTTCTGCCCAGAGCATCTTACCTCTTGCTTATGCCCACCCTCTTTGTATCCACAGAGCTATCTTTCACAGAAAATTGACCGTGTTCAGTGACGTCGAACCACCCACTTGCTAAAATTCTGTGATGTGGGAAGATACTCGTAAAACGGGTAGAACTTCTGAGTGCTCACGCAGCGTCGTCGTGGTTAGTCATCTCTGAACCCAGTTTCTCAGTCTCCATGGTTTGTCTTTTTAGATAGAAATCTAATTAAGCACAGAGTAATCATAACATCACCAGACCAGGTTTAAATAAGCAAGTACCACTATAACTAAGTTTCAGTACACAGGTTTCCACAGTTCAGTACTCTGGAGGAGCAGAAGATTAAACACTACAGAGGTTTAAGTTTCTTCAGCAGCAAGCCTGCCCACTGTTTTTTTTTTTTTTTTTTTTAGGTACAGTTCTGGCTGATTTTCTTGAAGCTTATGGGTTAGTTGTATTTTTATTTGTAATCTGCAGTGGTATTATGAAAACTCACACATACAATTCAGAGAAAACAAAGAATGAGGAAAAAAGCTTTCCAGGTGTGCAACACAAAGCAATACCGCCTGACATCAGCAAGGCTTATTCTGTGTCTTATAGACTTGATTTTACAAAACAAGCTTCAAAAGTAACTTCTGTTTTAGAACAATTATTCACAAACTCATTAAAAAAAAAAAAACCAACACACAAAAAACCAACCCCCCCCCAAAACAATCAGCGGCTCTCCATTCCTCAGAAGGCTCGGCTTCAAAAGTCACAAGCTTGCTTTTATAAAGAAACTTACTCGCACTGGCAAATGCTATAACTTGACACTGGAGATCGTTCCACATGGGTAGGCTCGTCGTCAGCTCAGACCCACAGCGAAGTCAGGAGAACTCAAGACAGTTGCAGACTTGGCCCGCACAGAGCCTCACAACCTAGGGTACAAAGCCCGTTTACACTCTCTCAGTCTTTATGTGGGCCACATAGCCTGTTAAGAAACCTGCAGGAGGAGCCACTAGAAGTAGTCAAACTTCCTACCTTTCAGAACACTTGCTGCAAATTTCTAAAGGTATCGGTTATAATTCTGTCCCTCTTTTCCTAAGCCACTTCTGTTAAATGATAACTTTGCCTTAATATTTTAAATAAGTGCTTATGAGAACTTTGGTTATAATTCTTAGTGCAGTTTTTCCAGTTGTTGCTGTAAGAAAAACCACAAATAGTAACAAGCCTGTTAATAGATACCTTTGAGATGAGCAAGGACTAAGCTGACTGAAATCCAGCCTACTATATTCATTTGTTTATTGTTTGCATTTCTCTCAGCTCAGACAATGCAGATGTCATTTTGCTTTAGTTCACCAACTTCATTTTCAAAGCCTCAGTTCTGCAACATTTTTTTTTTCCTCAAAAATGACAAAAGAAGGATGATTTGATTTGGACTGTTTAACTTGACAATAGAAACTTTCCTATCAACCTCAGATTGTATAAACCGTGTGGGGAAAAACTGAGATTAAGTAAGTCGACTTTGTCCTGGTCCACTTCAGTCACCTACAACATAAGTAGATACACATTCCCCGTTCCAAATTTCCTTGCTTTTTTTT
>JANXJC010000056.1:19802835-19832925 GCA_027564655.1 Leptodon cayanensis
ACCCTTGCCCATTCCCTGCCCCCAGCCTCTATTCCTTGGCTCCGTGCAGTTTGTAAGCTAAATCATCGAACCTATACAGGTCAAAAATAAACCCCCGCTCTTTTGGGAAGTTAAGAGCATGGGGAGAACAAGGATATTTAAATTTAGCAACCCAGTTTAAAGCACAAGCCCACAGAGCTACACTGGACCAAAGGGACAACAAGCTTCAGCACTGGGAAGGAAATTAGTGGGAAACAGAGCTGTAACACAGTGTCAGCGTTTTTAGCAAAGCGAAGAGCTGGCCCAATACTGGTGACCGGCAAGTGCCCTCCAGCAAACAAACTTTCTGCATAGGCACCAGGTGCCTGAAAATCCCAGATAGCGCTGGATAGCCTATGCTTCCTTCTCACTCCCTCAGGCATAAGTCATTCTGGACGAGAAGCCCTGCTCGATGCCGGCGTGCCCCACTACCTCCGCGGCCATGCCCATTCAGCCCCGGGCAGCCCCGCCACGAGGCCCGTTCGGTTACAGACCCTGGAGCAGGGTGTGGGCACACGTTTGCCAAGCGTGCGGTTGGGGTGCAGGGGTAGGCCAGGGGGAGGAGGGAGCTGCAGGCCCAGCAGCCGGGGCAGGCTGCAGCTCTCCCTCAGCTAACCCAGGCCTGGCGGAGCGGCCGGCGTTGAGGGAACACCCTTTCACCTCACCACCTCACCTATCAGCGGCCGAACAGCCCCAGTCCGCCTTCTCCTCCCCGCGCTGCGGGTACCCACCGAGCCGGCCCCAGCTTTCTCACAAACAGCATCCCCAGAGAAAGAAACCCAAGGCGACCGTTACTTACTTCAGCGCCGCGCTTCCCGCCACCGCCACAGCCACCAGTGCGCAGGCGCGCTCCGGCCGCCGCCGCCAAGGCACTCAGTGCGCAGAGGCACTCCGGCCGCCGTCACCAAGGCGCTCAGTGCGCAGGCGCGTTCCGGCCGCCGCCGCTGCCAAGGCGCTCAGTGCGCAGGCGCACGCCCGGCGGCCTCCTGGGATTTGTCGTTCTGCCCCGCCGCTAGCCCTGGCCCCGCCCCCGCGCTGGGGCCGCCGAAAGCGGTGGTGAGGGGGAGCGTGCCTTCTCTCTTTCGCTTTTCTTGAGCGTTCTTTGAAAAACCTCTAAAGAGAATAACCCAAATCTTTAAAAACAAGGGCAAAAAGGAAAAAAAAAAACCAAACAGCCAAACCATTACGCCATCATCTTGGATGAAGGCAAGCACCACTCTGCCCTCACCCAAGATGGCCGCCGCCCTAAGGGGGCGGGAGCCGGGCCCGCGCGGGGGCCGCCGGGACGGTGGGGGTGTGTCGCCGGCGGCGTGAGGCGGGCGCGGCTCCGCCCCGGGCTATATGAGGGGGCGGCGGTGGCCGGGAGGGCGGTGAGCGATTGAGTCGTGGTCGGGCGACATGGCTTTGCTCCGGGAGGACGCGCAGAGCAAGGTGAGGATGGCGGTCCGGGTCCCGGCTGGAGGCGAGCTGTGGGGGTGCGGTAACGCTCGGTGCCGGGTTGGCCCTGTGGGGTGTGAGGGAGCTCCCCGCCCTCTCTCTCCCTCTGGAAGCACCGGGGCGGTGACGGGTTTTTATTTGCGTTCGGTTTGAGGTTTGTGTTTTGTTTTTTGTTTTTTTGTTGTTGTTTTTTTTTTTAAATATTAGTTTTCTTAGTCCCTGCGCTGCTTGCTCCATGCACCCGCGGTCCTCTGAGGGCAGGTGATCAGGGTGCAGCTGCCCAGGGTGAGTGTGGGGTGCTAAAGAAAGATAGAACAGAAGGGGGGGGGGGGGAGAAAAAAACAGCTAGAGTGGGAAGGAGGAGAAGGGAAGGGCTCTGCAGCTGCCATAAGGCTGTGAGCGGAGCACCTAGTTTGTGGCAGGAGCAGGGGTGACAAGTGGGGCCTTGGTACTGCGGGAGCTGGGCCTGCTTGTCAGGACCTGTGGCCGGGCACTAGTGCTGTAGGCACTTCTGCTAGAGGTGTTTAAACTTGCTCTGCTTCAGTGGGTCAGCTGCCTTGTGTGTCTGTGGCCAGCCTTCCCGGTTGTGTGGCCTGTGTTATTCAGTCTGTCAGCTGTCACTTCAGCTGTGATGTCTCTTTCCTTTGCTTGTCATGTTTGTAGCTGGCTTGGTTTTCCTTTCTCCGAAGTTGTAGTGTTGAAGCTTTAAGTGCTGAGGAGGCTTATGTCTTGTCTTTGAGGGAGCATGGGGTGTTACCCAACGTTAAGACTCCCAACTTCTCTGGGGAAATGCAAATTAAATGCTAAAACAGGAACTTTGTGAATTAATATGTATGTGTTTAGAGTTTTTTCTCATACTGGACAAGGTGCCTGGCTTACTCTACCTAGTCTACCTGGTTTAATAACTACCCCCAGCACACCTTGAATAGAAGATAAGACAGCCCTGTAACAGTCTGTGAGCTGTCTGTTTGATTTTCATGCTATTGCATCTGAATGTAGTTTTGCATTGTGCATAAGTTTAACTCACAGGAAGATGACTTGTGTTTTAAGTGGTTAGGGGTGCACAAGTCTTGTCAGCCTGTGTTTTCTTTAGCTTTTTGCAAGATGTATGTCAGCTGACTTCAGGGCTAGAGATACACCTGCCTTTACCTTTTTTTTAGATAACTTCCTTTCATATGCTTCTTTTGCATTTTAATCTTTTAAAATGATCTTGATCCAGTAGAACAGGCAAAAGTTTGTTGAACAAGTGTTTTCTAGTTACTTGCTTTGAGCTGTAAACTAGCCAGTGCTTTAACCTTTTTTTCTGCTGCATGTGAAACTGTTAGTATTTAAGTACCTGCCACTTGAAAAGACTGAGGGCAAGTCTTCATAGGCTTGCAGGACCTGCAGGTGATGGGTGGAGGGGAAGGTAAAATATCAGCTGTCTTGCAGCAATTGGTAACTTTGTTTATGTGCCAGTTCTAACTTAGCAGACAGGAATATTGGGGGGAGGGGAAAATTCTCCCATGGTGAGGGCTGGAGTAGCTTTAAACTCTAATGCTCAATGGCCAAAGATTAACTAGCTTGTTTCAGGCGGTAGGGCTGTCTTGGGATTCCAGCAGCAGGGGGAAGGATAGAAATATTCCTGTCTTGTCCGTTCCTGTTTAGGTAATGAAACAGCAACATGAAACTGGTGTGTGGCTAGTAGATAAAGCCTAAGCCTATAGAGGAAGCTTCATTAGGTATTAACCTTGAATAGGGATCACTGGTATGTACAAACTAAAAACTGACCCTGAGGTGGCGAAGCGGGAGAGGAGCAGGATATGTAGGAAGAGGAAGGGAGGATAGGATAAGGGTGACTGAAGTGCGGTGGGAAAGATGGTGTAATCTGTCATGGGGAGGAAAAGGCACTTCAGAAAGTGAAGTGAGTAGTGGGACTGCCAAGCTAAGCTTGTGCAAATACCCTGGTATTTCTTAATGTCAGTGGCTTGATAGTATTTAAAGGCTCCAGTCTGCAGTTAAACTGTTCTAGCTCAAAATACCGAGAAGTGAGTATTGTAGCCCCTCTTTCTCAGAACAGTCGGTGGAAGACAAAATGGTATGTCATAGCCTGAGACTTGCTGTTATCAGTCCTGAACAGTGGTTCTCAGTGCTGGACAACTTCTCCTGTGTGTCCTGGAAAGAATGAGAGCCTACCAGATCTTGCTTATGCTTTGCAAGAAAACTGCTTCTGCATGCTGCTGGGCCCAAAAGCAAGTAGGGAGATGAACTGCTAGCAAGGTGAAAGCTACTGTGTAAAGGTAATGTACTGTCAAGGACGTATAGCCCCCAGGAAGCTGGCCCAGCAGTTTGGGCTAATGACACAATTTCAGATCCATGGGAGGCGAAGAGAGCATGGTGAGGCTGTATTGCTGAGACTCCTACCTCCAGCTCTAGCCTCGCTGCACAAGGTCAGCAAAACGTTCTTGTAGATGCGGCTTAGGGGTTTGCTTCTGTTGCACAGTTTCCATATTAGCTGGGCGTGCTTCATGTTACAGAAGGCATATGGGCTAAAAGTGCTTAGCCATAGGCTGTGCTCTGCAGGCAGACTACTGCAGCAGGGTGGATTTGGCCTGTGCTGCCAAAACTGTTGCTTGACCCTTTGAGCTGAGGAAGCAGTGGGTTGGGTGGAGGTGTCCTGGGTGCTGCTAGGTGGAGCAAGGTGAGCTAGAGAGGCTTTTGCGCAGAATATGGGATGCTTGAATGTCGATCGTGTCCTTCCCACAGCTCCCTCCCTCTGTGTGGAGGTGTGTGACTGCTTGGTTTCTGTAGAGGGTGATGCAGAGATCCCTCTGACAGGAAGGCTAAGTGATCAGGCCAGCTTATTGCACAGCCAGTGGCAACAGGTGCTCTGGCTATAGAGGCTGCCTTCTGCTTACTTGGCAAGCGTGGCACTTGGTGAGGAATGCCATTTCAATGCGACTAAATTGAGCTGTTATTCCCTCTTTTATCTTTGTTTTAAGCAAAATAATTAAGTCATTGCATCACGAGTTCTACAGTCCAAAGTCACAAATGTGGGAAAGCATTTTCTACAGCATAAGTAGCAGCATGAAGACTCATTCAATTTTCCTGGTTATGTGTAACTCAGGCTACTTCAGGACTTTCAGCTGAATGTCAGAGAGCTAACAGCAAGTCTGTCACCAAGGCTGCAAAACCAAAGCTTCACATCTACTGTATTGGCTCTTTACTGCTGCATGTGTGCAGTGTACTTTCAGACTTATTTTTAGTTTCTTGATTAAAGGGAAATTTAAGCTACTTGTGCTGAATATGACTGAAACGTAGTTCCAGTACCTAATACTGCTAGTATTTGCTGGCCAGATACTCTGAAAGTCTGCTGTTTAACTCCTGGGTGTTGAAACAAGGCTCTCTGGAACTGAGGACTCTGTATAAACTGCCAGAAAATATCACGATCTTTTAGTGCTCTCTGGAGAGCACTTAAGCTGATTTAATTAGAAAGACTACTCTGTAAAAAGTAATGGATTCTGGGTAGTGGCAGATGTAATTACTACTGAAGTCTTGTTTGTGGCTGTTGCTTGAATGACAGTGGGGAGGTGATCAGTAAGAGGAGAGTTTTTTTTATAAGGTAGTTGACAATAAGCAGAAGGCTCTGTGACATAAGTCCTTGTAGAAGGGCTCCTTCTGGGAGCCCAGTTATGTGGAAAACCCCGGATTAATCTGACTTTGCGAATAAATACACATTTGTATTTCACTAGCTATCAGATCTTGTACATGGTTGCTTGCACTGGCAGATTCTTTTGTTAGAATGCAGAAGTAACATCGAGTCATCTAGAACTGATGCTAAAACTGCAAAGGGTGTAACTTTAAAAGCAGCCGTTCAGGCCACTCAACAGAAGTGAGCGGCCTAAGTGGCTGAGGGCATTTCCTTCCACTGGATGCCTGCAAGCATGAAGATGTGTTTGCATTGGGTGAGGCCTGGTCAGAAACTTAGGTCTGTCAAGCTGAAGCCTGGGTAGCTGGTGGTCATCACTGGATTGTACTTCAATGATCTAACTCTTTTGTTGTTTGTTTTTTTTTTTTTTTTAAACATCTCTAAGCACTAGAAAAAAAGCCAGTGCTGTAAAACTCTACCTGGATTCGTCACAGTAATGCTCTCTGCTGTCTCTTCTCTTGGGCTTCCAGATCAGGTGATTATCATAGTGTCCTAATCAGTACCATAATATCTGTTTTTAGTCTTCTGGTCCTGAAGCCTAGAAACATTAATCAATATGATGACTGTGTGTTATTCTGGAGGGCTCTGCTTGATGTCTTGTTCTCATTTCCAGGTCAGACAGTTGTGGTGGACAGTATCTTTACTGAACAGGGAGAAATTCTTGAATCTTTTAAGAAATCCTGGGGATCCCAATACACAAGGCATGAGCCTAGAAGTGGAAGGCATTGGAGCAGCTGTAACAGTTGGTGTAGTCATTGCAAACCAGAACCCTCTAAGCTGTTTCTGAGAAAGGGAAATGAGAGGTGAAAGTGGGAGCACTGGGCAGAGTTTGGGTGAGTGTTTCAGTTTGCAGCCCAACCCAGCTGTTTCTGCACTGTGCTCCTCTGGGAGTCACCATCCTCTGTACCTCTTTGGGCCTGTGCTGCAAGTAAGGAATAATCTCTTGCCAGCTGCTGAGCTTGGATTATATCCCCTCAAGGGTGTGGGGTGACAGACTGGTTTCTGGTAACTGGCATGGGGAAACTTCAGTTCTGTTGCCCACTGCCTGGAGTGCAGGAAAGAAGCAATGACATCGTAGCAGAGAAATGCCTCCAGATATGAAGTTGCTGCCAGACATGGCAGGCCAGAGAGCTAAGATGGAGTGGTTTCGTGGGAAGGCCTTGGGCTGAGTGCCTGCTGTGATAAAGGAACAAGCCTGGGGCCTGGAGATGAAAGTCTAATTCCTTTGGTCTGCACAGCCTTCATGTGACCATAAGCAAGTTGGTCCTCATTCCTGCTTGTCGGATGGGTGTAGGAGGGATGGTGGAATGAAAGGTCCTGAATGATGAGCTGCTAAAGCTGCAGGAGGAGGTGCTTGTGTTGATCAAGGGTTGGGGTGAAAAGTCTGCTTTAGGTGCTCACTGGGTTAGTGCTTTATAGAGCTGTGGTAACAAGCGGGGGGCTTCTTGCTTCTGGTTCAGTGGAGAAATGCTGCTCCAGCGTTTTCTGTAGGGAAACAAAGCGCTCTGTCCTCCTGAAGTCAGACAGTGTGTATGCTCTCTTTGTAGTCTGAGCCTTGCTGCCATGATTGTGTAATCCTAAAGGTCTCTGGCCTGGAGTTAGGAGCCCGCAGTGACCTTCACAGGACTAGAGCAGACCAGTGGTTTTCATGAGCCTCTGTTTCATATGGCTCCAGGTCCTTCCCTGAAGACCAGACTCCTGAAGGGTAGTGGTGACAAGCCTGTGCTGTTGTCAAAGAGTGATATGCTTGATGTTTTAGCCTGCAGTGGCCTTTAAGTATAGCCTGGGTCATGTACCTTTACAGTAGATGTTTAGGATAGGAGTGGTAGAAGATTTTTTTAGCAAGTGGCTTCATGTAGTCCTGAGGGGCAGAATCCCACCACTGTATATAGGGGTGCTCTTGACTCTTGTCCTGTTTCTGGGCTGCTCTCGCACTTTGGGCTGTATGTGTAGCACACACTGCTCTGGAGTGCACAGCTGAGCACTGCTGCTGACTCACAGTTGCTTTTGTGTAAATAAGGCCCTGCTGGGGCAATAAACTCTCCTGGAGTAGCCCTCCTGGGGATTGTTGAAGCTGTAGGTTGTGTTCTTGCCCCATTGCCTCTGCAGTTTATGGTCCTAGTGCAGGGGGGAAATGCCTGTGACATGTGGACTGGTTTAATCTGACAAAGCAGTACCATCTTGTGTCTATACCTGCCCATCTCTTGTGCAAGCAACTACTAGGCATGGAGGGGTGTGCAGACAGCATCTAATCACGGGTTACTTTCTCCACAAGACTTAATAAGAAGGTTCACAAATTCAGGACTGGCTGATTTGTGTAATCCTTTCCTTAGTTTAGCTGAGAGGAAGCAGTTTCCTTTGGCTTATCATACTTTCTAGACTCAGCAGTTCATATTGTTAGCACTGCTGATCCTGTTTGGACAGTAAAGATAAGTAAGCAGGATGCAAAACACTGGGGTCTGCATCTCACTGCTTTGGCTGCTAGTGTTATCTGGCTGGGAAACACTGACCAACTTGCCTTTCATTCAGTTGGCAACAGGCAGTGAGCTGTGCTCCAGGTGAAACTAATGTCTAAATGGTGGCCTTCTACCTATCTTTCCTCTATGGCCTGAATGGGGCAGTTTCTGCTTACACCAGTGTCGGTGACCTCTGAATCATGCACCTTTGTGCTGTTTGGTCTGTGCCTTCCTAGCAAGTACCAGAAACGCATGCCTGTAGCGGAATGTAATAATCTGTCCCGTGGGGTGACTGGAGAGAAGTGACCGTACTGTTGGAGTCCCTGTTGTGTTTGGAGTCCTACCACGTCCATTTGGATGTGAGCGGTGCTGGGACTGCTAGGAACTGTGTTTCAGGGCACGCTCTGTAAGCTCAACATTCTTGCTCATTGCCAAGGCAATACCCAGGATGGGATAAGAGCCTCCTGTCCTGCAGAAGTCAGAATGGGAAGCTCAGTGTGCTGTGTGCGAGGTCTCTCTGTAGTCATAAGGCTTAAAAAGGTGTATCTCTTACCTAGCTCCTAACTCTAGCTAACAGCTAGTATGCAGCAGATAGAAGTCTTTTCAGCGCGGCTGGAAGGATGAGGGTACAGTGTCTGGGTATTCCTCACTTACACATGAGAGCCTGGTCATAAATGATAGTAGTAACCATCAGTGGTAGGGGGAGTCTAGGCAGGAGCAGGCTGGAGAGAGGCAAATGCATGCCAGCCTCACAGCTGTGTCCTCTGCAGGCAGCCAGAGAGACTTGTCATCTACCAGATCTGGACTGCAGTACACAGATGGCCAGACTGGGGGGAGGGAGTTTCCAAAGCTTTTGGAAGCAAAGCTTCACCTTACGAAGGGCAACCTCTCAACAGTTCTTATGTACCTTTACAGAAGGTTAAGGCAGCATTCAAGATATCTGTGATATGACAGGGTTGTTCAGATGTTGTCTGGCACAGTTTGCTTGTGGGCTTCAGTGCTGAAACTTCTTGTGCTTAGCAGGTGGTAGGGGCAAGCTCCTGGCTGGTGGGGTCTGTGCGCTAGTACGCTGCAGGGTGGTGAAACAATATCAGTCGTGGCCCAGTTCTCTAGCTTGCTTCCCTGGGAAGGCATTCAGAATTATCTCTAAAGGATAACCTTGGGATTCAGCCTGGCTCTGACAGTCACTCTTCAGCAAACTTCCTGTGTTGTGACCTTGATCTCTGGCAATGTGTCCCTTATGCAGAAAATAATTCTTATTTGTTAGGCTGCAGCACTGAAGGGAGGGCCTCTTAGAAGACAGGTTTCATAGCACAGGAACCACTAGGATGTGATAGGTTAAGGTTTGTTCATGCTTCTGGACTACTGATGACTGAAGTTGGTGATCACCAGTGCTTAATAGCTTGTAAAAGTCTTTTCTTTGGTATCTAAATACATGATTCTACTTGATGCAAGACCTGGACTTATGCATTAATCTTGGTAATCTATGCTGGATATGCCTAAACTTTTTTGCTTGCTTCTGAGGTCATGTAGGGAATTGAAGCCATTTGTCTTCAATGGTTGGGTACAAGCAGTGAAGTATGACTTGATAAAGGAAGTTCAAACTGTAAACCAGAGGGAGAAATGGGCTGGTGGCTGCTTTAAGTCAGAAAGTTCTGTCCTTGTAAGGAATTTCAGTAGGACTATAACTCGAGGATGTTAGTGGTGTGTAACCTAGAGCATCTTCAACTGAGAAAGCTATTCCACTGCTCTAGAAAAGTTTAAGTACAGTTGAAATTATATTCTGGGTGTAGGCTGTTGGGATGAAGGAAGTCCCTGAAGGAAGATGCTGGCTCTGTTTAAGGCTTGTCTGAAGCACTGGGAAGGCAAGTCTGGTGTTTATTGAACCTGGTAGGCTCTGAGGTCTCCTGTAAAGGATGCCTCACATAGCATGCTCAGAAACCTCTTCCAAGCTGCTCTGTGTAGAAACAAATAGCATTAAGATGTTGCCAGACACAAAGCTCTGTCTAGAAAGGGTAAGACAAAACCTGAATTTGGGAGAGGAAGAGACTTGCAGTTACAAGCAATAAATAGCTTTTTGTAAAGCAAAGTTTGGCTATCATTGAGGCTATTTCTTGTACCAGCTTATTGGGGCTTTCTGTAACAGCAAATGTGCATTCTAGCAGCAATGAGTAATATGATGCCAGGTATCCTGAAAATAACATTAAACGGATGCAGTGATAGTGCCACAGTGTTCTTGGGGTTTGTTCCTGTTTCTGGCAAACAGTTGGCTCTTAGACTTTATGGGAACCTAAAGAGGTTTTGTGCCCCCCTTTCCCCAGGATCAGAGAGAATGTAGCCTCTGCAGCTGTCAGAACAGCTACTGGAACATGTGCAGTAGTTTGGGGAGATCAGAATGGCAGTGGTGACCAGTCTGGGCCTGGTGAGAAAGCATCAGGCTCTTGCTTATGGCTCATAATAGGTAAAATCACTTCATTCTTCTTGCCTTAAATTAAAGCAGCTCTCTGATCTAAGGGTGAGGAAACAGATCACAAGGCTAGGCTCTTAAGAGCTGTTGTGCCATGTGTTGTGGAGGCACAGGCTAATGAAGAGAGAACTATTAGGGCTGTTGCTATCTTCTAAATGGCATAATAGGCCTTGGCTTGCTGTGCTGCAAGTAAACAAGCTGGAGAAGCACTAGAAGGAGGATGCTTCTTTCAGCATAAGACTTGCCAAATACCTCTAGTGTGAGCTGTAATGATCGGTTCTTCAGACTTTAAGCTAACAAGGCTTTTTCCTTTCTTGTGTTTGGAAGGAAAGGCTTGTTGCAGTGATGTGCAGGTAGTGTCAAGGCTGCCATGCTTGCCCGTATGTGCTGTTCCTGGAGGCAGCAGTTTAGTGCAATGTGGTTCTTGTTGACAGCTGGTGACCAGCCTAGCTTCACTAAACCAACCTGATGCTTGACCAAAGCTTATACTGTGAATTCTGTTGCAGCTGAGGTCTGTATCTGTAGACCTGAATGTTGATCCTTCTCTCCAAATTGATATACCCGATGCCCTAAGTGAAAAGGACAGAGTGAAGTTCACTGTACATACTAAGGTAAGATCGTGGGGTAGAAAGAGGTCTTCATAAATGTTATGCAAGTAATCTGTGTATTTGCAATACACATACCTGTGAAGTTGGGCTTGGCAATGAAGGGAATCTAATTAGGTGAAGGTTCTCCACTTAAAGGTGGCCTGAGGGTGTGTATGTATATGCAGAAACTTCAGATTTCCTAAGGCTTGAATGGTCTCTTCTGGGCCTGACACCAGAAGGCTGGGGGGTAGGGGTGGGGAAACCAGCTACTGTGAAACTTTACAAAATAAACTGCATTAATGCTGTTCCACAACAGTGTCTTTTCTTTAAATAGTAGTAAGGCTTTCAAATGAGTGCCAGCTCAGCTAAAAGGGAGTAGGCGAGGCTCTTACTAGGCAAAATAGCTTCCTTTGGAAACAGACAGAACTGTTTCTAAAAGCACTAATTTACAAAACAGTAGGGCTTCTATATCTTCTCTTCCAGACTACACTGCCAGCTTTTCAAAGCCCTGAGTTTTCAGTTACAAGGCAGCATGAAGACTTTGTGTGGCTGCATGATACGCTCACTGAAACTGAAGAGTATGCAGGACTCATTGTAAGTACTTCCTAAAAAATGCAATTCTAAATGAAAGACAATAGCAATTTAAAGTGCATACTAATAAGAGCATGAAGTCTGCTTTACCAATGTTACTATCATGACTTGGGTATTCCATACGCTTCCTTTTGCCTTAACTCCCAAACAACTTGAGTGGGGTGGATTTGTTAACTTTCCATATAGCTTGGAGCAGCAAAAAAGATTGATGCTCAGAGTCCCTGACTCTATGGTTGTATTAATATCTGCCTGAAGATGACACAGTGAAATACTCGTATTAAATGTAGTCTTTCTTTCCTATCATGATTCTTTAGGAGGTCCTGTGGGCCACAGAAGATGGCTGGATATGGGGTGGATTACAGAGGCTGTTCCTCTTGGTTGGTTTCCCTCCTGGGGCAGGGGTAGCACAGACCTGGGAGGGGCAAAGAGGGACCTAGGCATCGACATGCCTCTAGAATTTCTGGGTGCAGAGCCCTGCTGGCTTGCCATGACCAGGCCAAATGGCCTCCTTCCAGAGAAAGCTGGAAGTAATTTTGGAAAAATTTATTTGCTAGCATCTATCACTAACCAATTCCTTGGCTAGATACCTCCAGCCCCTTCAAAGCCTGACTTTGATGGTCCCAGAGAGAAGATGCAGAAGCTAGGGGAAGGAGAAGTGTCTATGACAAAAGAAGAGTTTGCCAAAATGAAGCAAGAGCTAGAAGCGTAAGTAGAATGAGTCTACTGCCAAAAGCTGCACTTAGAGAAGTCTCCTGGGAGAGCAACTTATTTGGTGATAACTGATCTTGAGTGTGACTATTTCGAAGGGTGTCTGCTGCCGCATAATCTTTAAAATCCTGGAGCTGGGGAGCTGCCAAAAGTTTCTTTCAAACTGGAAAACTTCCTAGCTAAAGAGATTGAAAATAACTTCTCTATCACTAGCTAGCTATTTCAGAAGCATGCTGTTGCATATTGTCGCTGGATAAACTTAAAGCAATTCTTTGTATATTGAAGAAGGCAGTACAAAAGAGGATCTCGGTCTGTTCTTTCCTTACAGTGAATACCTTGCTGTCTTCAAGAAGACTGTATCATCGCATGAAATCTTCCTTCAGCGGATTTCTTCTCATCCTGTGCTCAGCAAAGATCGCAATTTTCATGTTTTTCTGGAGTATGACCAGGATGTAAGACACTTTTTTCTCCTTTCTGAGTGAGGCAATGTGTTAGGAGTGCTGTCACTTTTTCTAGGCCCAGTCAGAATGTTATGTAAATCTATGTGCAACATCAGCAAGCAGATATTGCCAGTACTGCTGTGAGATGATTAAAGGATGAAAGCCTGACCATTAGACCTTTTTCTGCTATAAATCTCATAGTGTTTCTTAATCCTAGTGAAGTTGGTTAGGAAGCCAACACTGTGTGTCTTTATCTTAGGAACAAGTATGGTTCAGGTGTACCTGTGCTGTGTTGCATGGTCCTAAAATGGAAGAATGGAGGTGTATTAAAGTTAGTACTGCATCTGTTTTGTGACACCTAATTATGAGTGATAGATGCTGATCCAAGATATGCAAGGAGAAACTGAGCTGTTTCTGGGAATGGGAAAAACCTGTGGCACAGAATAGTTGAACAACTTCTAGTCAAGCCATATGTTACATAAGCCATCTTTATACAGCTTATACAGGTATTATGGAGAGCTTGGAAATCAGCCTGCTCTGTCATATGCTAGTTATAAATGATGTTACTGCACTGCAAGTGTCAAAATAGTCTCTTTTTTCCCCCCTTGGGATAACTGTAAAGCTGTCTTGGCCTCTCTGTTGCAGCTGAGTGTTCGGAGGAAAAACACAAAAGAGATGTTTGGTGGCTTTTTAAAAAGCGTGGTAAAGAGTGCCGATGAAGTTCTCTTCTCTGGAGTCAAGGTAAAGTAGTTGGTTTACCTCTTACTTACCCTAATCTTGATTATTTATTTCTTCCTGCTCTAGGGAAGTTAGTTATGTCTGCTTCAGTTTTGATGTGCGTGAGGCTCGGTTACTAATGCTAACCTTCCTTGTTACTGCTGTCCCAAGTTGGGTCGAGTAGCCTATGTTAATTTTGACTTCTGTAGAAATAAGACATTGAAAGCTATAGGCTGTTAAAAACTTAAGTGTATATTTAAAGTTTCTGGTGGATGCAGAAGAGTTGCCTTAACACCTGATACTGGTGGGGAGGAAGGAATTGCACCTTCAGCAAATGTGGTCATGGCTTTTGTCTACCTTGGAGCTCTGAACAGACATGATTTATGGGTTTCTGCTTGCACTAGATGAGATCAAATACCAAAGACTTCTGTAATTGGTCCAGCTTCAGCTTTTCTATCATGTTGCCGTGGTAGCTCTTTCTAATAGAATTGCTGTCCTAAACGCATACTGTAATGTTTCATGACATTTGTATGTTTGGTGTGGATATGAGGCAAGCTTGCAAGCTGCTTACTGCTTAGCTACTGTGTTGCAGCAGGCCTGGGAAATAAAATTCCAGCAGTTGGTAGCCCTAAGGGCTGTCCAATACCAACTTAACTGGTTGCTTGTTGGTTACTCAACTTGACACTAGTTGAGTGTCAAGTCCACCCTCATTGCAAAAAAGAAACTTGCCAAACAGCTTGGTTTGTCAAACCCTTGGCTGGGGATCTTGTCTTGAACTCTGATCTGCAGTAGAGACGGATAGGCATAATGCTCAAGTGGCTATGGTTATTTCTTTGGCCCTTCCCAAAACAGGGAAGAGCTTGTATTCTGTGGTAATGTAACTGACTTAACAGGTCCTGCTCTCTTTCAGGAAGTAGAAGACTTTTTTGAGCAAGAGAAGACTTTTCTTGTAAACTACTACAACAGAATCAAGGATGCATGTGCAAAAGCAGATAAGATGACAAGATCTCATAAAAGTGAATCTTTTCAAAGACCTTTCTAAAGACTTTGCAGTCTTGCTGATTTCAGCCTGAAAACCTTGTCTTGTTCTTGCAGATGTTGCAGATGACTATATTTATACTTCAGCTTGCTTGAACAGCCTGGCATTAGAAGAACCTACGGTTATCAAAAAGTAAGCAATTCTAACTGTTCATAAACATATCCTGAGTCTAGGAATATCAAGTTCTTTCTGTAAAATCCAGGGGATTGAGTCATAGCTGGTTTGAGTTTCTTGAATTGCAAGCAAGTGGTACTGAAATTTTCTTTCCTCTGACACTCCTGGTGTGGCAGACCTAAAACTATCAATTGCATCTGACTCTTAACTAGCTGATCTTTTGCCAGTTGTGCCCTAGAGCTGAATTGTGCTGGTCATCAAAGCTCCTTCTAAACAGAAATCTCCTTGAATCTTTTTCAGGTCACAAACTCCCAGAGAATATGGGAGAAAGGGGTTATGTATCTGTGTCTTAATATGTTGTTAAATACAACCACAGCTTACACTAGGCCTGTATTATCTTCTGGACCTTTAAAGTTCCAGAATAGTAGGGTGTTTTAAGCTACAGAAACCTAGTCACCTTTTCTGAGGTGAATTCTTCCACCTCTCCAAGACCCAGACCTTATTAAAACCAAGACCCAGGCCTTCTTAAAACAGAGTATATAGCTGAATAAATAAGGCAGTTTGTCCCTCTTGGAGGGTAGCAGTGGGGAAATTCTGCACAAGACCTTTAAGCCCTAGAGATCAGTGTTGTTACTTTAAATGGTGTTTAGCTGCTCAACTGTATTAGTCTGTTAGGCTGGAATCCAGCACCTCTTGCATTGAACCTTTTGTCCAGGTTGTTGCCTAGACCTGAGTTTTCAAGCCCTTGTCTGGGTCTGTAGGCAGGAGTAACCTCCAGCCTTCAGCTTTTCTGTTTCCTGCCAATTGATCCTGGCATTTTTCAGACTAAGAAGTATCTAAAACTTACTTAGGCATTTTTTTTTCCCCCTAGGTACTTGTTGAAAGTTGCTGAACTCTTTGAGAAACTCAGGGTAAGAGAAGCTTTTGGTGGTGGGGGAATCTCTGAATCTGGATGTTGCTGTTTCCTGTTACATGCCAACTATCTGATCTTTTCTGCAGAAGGTAGAGAGTAGAGTTTCATCTGATGAAGACTTAAAGCTCTCTGAACTGCTGAGATACTACATGCTCAATATAGAAGCTGCTAAGGTGAGAACAGTTTTCTTTTTGAAGCTTAGTTTTATTACAGGCATTGTGACTTGCTCATGGTTTTCTTTGTGCTTTAAGAAGACAGGAAGGTGGACCCTTGTTTTGCGTAAGAAACCTGGCAGTCCTAAACCACAGCAGAATATAGAAGCTATATATTGGCTAGCTGCAGTCCAGCCCACTTACAGAAGGGCTGTTTAAGATCTCCAACCAGTTTTTCTTTGGCATGTAGAGAGGAAGAACTCTTTAAATTAATCTGTAATTAAGTTAGAGCAAACCACTTGAGTCTGCAGCCCTAACCCTTCCCCTGCCTGAGTACTTAACTTGTCAGTAAAACCAATGATGACTAATTACAAATCTTAAAGTAAATCCCACCTACTAAAGTACTTTATCATGAACATGCAGTAACATGTGAAGGCTATTGGAGTCTAGACTTCCAAGAGGGGTTTGCTAGATTGATGTGACTGCAAAAGCCTTGCCAGCAACTCTTTTCTAATCAATGCTTGACTTGGCAAAGGGGTGACTATGCTGAGAAATGGTATCTAGGTATAACCTGATGGGCCTCTTCGTCTAGTGTCATACCTCTAACGTCACGTACCCTGGAACGTTCACTACAGGCTCCCTCTGTGTGGTGTACTGCTATTTAGATATCAAGACTGTACTGCTGCTAGAGTAGAAGGGAATTGGTCCCGAGATCTGTACTGCTTCTCATGTCTAGGTTAGTCTATTGCTTCACTCAAACTGTCAGATCGCCAACAAATTAAATGATAGTGTATCCCTTGCTAGAAGTAGACTGAGGGAATTCAGAAAGTGCTATTCCTTCTTAGTGGAGAGGCCCACCTTATAAAAGGATAAAGCTACTTTAAGGGAAGAAGTGATGTCTACAGTAGCCCTTGGACTTCTTTGACTAAGGCACAAGTGGCTGTCCTGAAAACTTGGCACTGCACTGGTGAAAGCCTCCTGTTGCTATGCTAAGAGCATAGCAGGTTATAATAGCTTGTTGGAAGAAGCAGAATCTGGTGCTGAAAGAAGTGAAACCTCCTGCTGCTAAGGTAGTTGTAACCTTAGTTTGGGAAGTAGTCCCCTTAAGGCTTTGATGCACTATTCCTGTCTGCTTTCAGGATCTTCTGTACAGACGTACAAGGGCTCTTGTTGATTATGAAAACTCGAACAAAGCTCTAGATAAAGCCAGGCTAAAGAGCAAGGACGTCAGGCTGGCTGAGGCACATCAACAGGATTGTTGTCAGAAGTTTGAAAAGATTTCAGAATCTGCAAAACAAGGTAAACCAGGCTTTGCTGTGTTTATGCTGAAGGGAGATCTTAATGCAGTCCGTGTCTCCAACTGACCTTCAACTACTGAAGGCTTCTGAGCACTCTTCTGAAGCAAGTAGTCTGAACATCTCAATGGCAGTATAGATGCCTGTAGAATTAATGCAGCTAAATATTTTTAAGAATGATTGTCTGAGGCAGAGCAATGTCAGTACTAGACCAACCTTAATTATGAGCCCCTAGAATTTGCTTTCCAGACTGAGCTCTTGTTCTCAGCCTCCACCTGAAGGTAACTACTCAGGCTTATGATTATCTCAATTAGAACTGTGCAAACAGACTTTTGCTCTGTGCCAGTATAGCTGAGTGTCTCATACAGAGTTTCAAACACTGGTTCTTAGTAGATGCCTTTGGACAATATAAAACAGAGGAAACATGCTTTCATGGTACACATGCTACTCCTTTAATATTCTTCGTTTTAAAATGTTCTGTGTTCTCACAGAGCTTATGTGGTGGCTTACTCCTTGTTTTATTCCAGTTGTCTTTCTACAAAACCTTTCTGTCTTAGACAAGCTGTTTCCTCACCAAGATGTCAGTGTCATGTGATGAATGCATTTCTGGCTAGAAACAGCAAGACTAACTCTTGAACCTTTTTGTGGCCAAATATTGTAACTAGAGCTGTACCACAGAACTCATGAAACGTAAGGGGCATTACTGAAACTTCAGTCACACTTTGTACGTTTGTCTCATCTTTGTTCTTTTTTTCCCTACAGAACTGATGAGCTTCAAACAGAAGAGAATAGCAGCATTCCGCAAAAACCTAATAGAAATGGCAGAACTGGAAATAAAACATGCGAAGGTGTGTTCTTTTTGGAATTTAACAGGCATAGCTTGAGGGGAGTGAGTATTGTGTAACTTGGAGGATTTGCTGTGTTCCCTTTAAAACTAGGAAGTGTAAAATAGAACAGCTGGGCTCTTCAGCTGAGATCTGAAGAGGGGAAGGAAAGGAAGTGTAAAGCTGTAGGTGCAGTGCATACAAAGAACATATACTGACAGTCTTATCTGTCCTGTGCAGAAAGTCTGTTTTCAACCTGTCACTCCTAGGACATCAGCCGATTGCACTGCAAGTAAGAAGTCTCAATTTTGCAGGTAGTGCACAACAGCTCACCTAACTTGCCATCAGGCAGCCTCATCTGTGGGGTTTGACCCCTCCTGTATCTAAAGGCAGCTGCTGCTTAAAGTGTTCCTGAGTGCTGTGAGAGCACATCCTGCAGCTTGTGATCTAGCTGTCAACCCTTCTCACCTGGCTTGTCAGTGAAGGAGGACACTGGCTTTGTAGCAGCCTCTGCCAAGCCTTACTGAGCAGGCTTGAAGTAGGGCTGTGGAGACCACACCGTGTACTGCTAGCTTAATCCAAGAAGGTGTACACAGGTTACAGGGTCTGTTAATTTAGTGTAGAGAACAAAGTGGGAAGAGTCAGGAAGAGATAACTGTACCTTCAGCTCCTTTTGAAGAAGGAAAGTCTAATTTCCCACTCCCTGAGAGTCCTGGACTTCACAGGTAGCTAGTTCAGTTCTGAGCTTGAATGTGACATATAAAAGGCTTGACAATACTGCTTAGTTTGGCCCACTTTAAAAACTTACTGCTGTCTCTTGTCCCTCTCCTTCCCACAAACTGAGTCATGGTTGCAGGCCTGCAGGAAGAGGCAGGTTGCAGACTGTGATCTGATTTTGATGCTTTACTGCTTGAATGCTCGTCTTTGCAGTATAAGCCCTTTAGCATTGTCACAGGCTACAAAATCCTGGGGTGGACCTACTGTTTTGGAAGCCACTTCATTGTGGAAGGCAGGATTTAAATTATCAGTCATACTCATCTGAAACTAATTCTCTTCCTTTCCAGAACAATGTCTCTCTCCTGCAAAGCTGTATTGACTTGTTCAAGAACTAAGGCGCCTTATTCTGAAAATGTGAAAAAAGCATCAATTGCACTCAATGGCCAGGGGCAACTTATTGGCTTGACTTCATTAGCTTAAAATAAATATTGTCACTGAGATTGTTTGACTAATACTTAAATATGTTGATAGTTATATGTTGACTTTCTTGGTATAAATGAAAGCCGAATTGTGTATGAATTGTCTGGATGTAGCTAACATCCTGTTGGCTGATAACTCAAAATGAGTCAAATGTAAGAAAACAACTTGCTGTTGACTGACTTCATCTAGCAGAAAATGTTTTCTGAGAAAAACTCCTTTTTTGTGGGATCATAAAGTAATCTGTCTCTTCATAGCCCTGATATATTAAACTTGCAAGTGGGAGTGACTTATATAAGTGTAGTAATTTTATAAAGTAAATATCTTAACATTCCACTTCCCAGACAGATTTCTACTACAATATATTTTGAATTTCTATAACTACATTCGGTATTTGTACACTTGGGCAACACAGCAAATAAAGATGTCTGATACAACAAGCTGTTGCTGTATGGCAAGACTTTGTGAGATGTAAAATGACAATCTGAGTTTTCAGGCACAGAACTATCACAAATTACTTATCAACTGGAGCTCTTCATTCAGAGCACTAGAGAAATATTTGACTCAGTAGGATTGTTCTTGGAATGGGTGTTGACATGAAATGTGGGAACTTCAGGTCATGATGCTGTTTGAGTGGCTCTCTTTAAACTTTTACTTCCTATATGCTGCGTGTGGAGGAAACCAAGCCTTTCAAAAGCATTGACAGGTATAGATGGCTTGGACTTCTTCAGACTACTTCACAATGCTTCATATTTTGCTAATATTCACGCTCCTTGCTAGCAACAAGAGGCTGTTTAAAACTTCAGGTCTTCTGGAAGCACAGCCCTAGCCAGTCTTCTGTAAGATAAACCTCTTTAAACTTAGTATGGCCATCTGGGTATATGCTGCCATAGCTGAGGCAACTCAGCCTATAAACCCCAGGCTCATCTTTCTACAGGTTGGCTATCATCTGGCATATGTGGATCTAGGTCAGCGAGCCATACCCTTCTAAAGGCAGCTCTCTGAGTAAGATGAGTACATGAGCCTTGCTTAATTTCTTGTGACTAAACTTCTGATCATGCCTGAAGTAGGCTATGTGGCTATGCTCTGGGCAGACTGCCTGAAGCAGCTTCAACCAGAGAAGCTCTGAGAGTGGGCAGCTCAGCGGCAGTATCTAAGAATTGTTCAATAGTTTACTTTTCTGTGACCTATTGCTCTTTCTTTGTAGTACCCCATGAAAACTGAGCAGGTCTTGCCAGCAACACCATTCTGCAGCAGTCTAGCTGAAAAATGTCTGAATTCTGTCTCCTTTTACCTTTATTTAACAGGAACTGTTTCAACTTGTGGTTGATTAAGGTTTCTGGAGTTCATGCTCAGCTTCTGCCCGAATAGCTCAGTTCCAGCAGCAGCTGCATAAGTATATTGCCTGTGGATATATGGCCCCTATATAGAAGAGAGCTAGTAGGTAGCGTTGCTGTTACCTATGGCAGATGTCATACAAACTCCTAGCCACTTGTCCTGGGGCAACTAGTGGTCCCAAGCTGGACAATTCATGCTGGCAAATAGTTGGCTTTTCTTAAAAAGGCACACTGTGTTTCTTGCCCTCTCTTCTGGCTGCTTCATCCTACGTTCTGCTGCTCTGCCAGTTATGCCAGGATGAGCTTCTCCTAGTGTGCTGTGGCTCTCAGAAGCCATGGTTTGTGCCCTTTTGCATCTACTGCCTATGGCGTAGAAGTAGCATCTTGCTTATGCTGTTTTACAGTAAAATATTGTTATATGCTGGGTCTTTCTGAACCTAGCTCCAGTAGCTGGGTGGTTTTTGCAAATCAAAGTCAGTAGCAAGGAACTTGCAGCCTATACACCTAACTGTCTTTGGGCTTTTGAAGAAGTTGAGCTCTGGTCGTGTTTATCCTAAACTACTTCAGCTCAGTTCAAAGGCCTGCCTTATTTTTCCAGCCAGAGGAAGGCTGCAGTTGACATGACAAACAACACTTTATGTCCCTACTCCAGAAGCAGTCTAGACTATTGTGGGCTTCATGCACTGCCAGTAACAGTGTGTTTTGAAGCTATGTGAGACACCCTTTTTTTTTTTTTTAAAATATTCTTCTAGAGCTTTTTTTTATGAGATGCTTGCTTTTGTGTGGTTTGTAGTCTAAATTCTTGACATAGCTTAACTTGGATTAAAGTATTAATCTGATCAGATTAAAAGTATGTAAAAGACTTTAAATGGATGTAATTATGGCTTTATACTGATGTTGTAGTTATTGTAGTTACAGTTAACTTAAAATAACTGCAAGAAGCGGTAGCTATAAAGCAGTTTCTGCCAATAACACCGTTGCTCTGAAGGGAGCTGTCTTGTGTCAGCTATGCCAGTAGAGTGCATTGCAGTCAGCTTCAATGCCTGAAATGTGTTGATGTGGAAAATACTAGTCACAGCACAGATCACATTCCTGGAGACCAGTGGGTGGCAGGCTGGGACAGCTGCTGATAACTAATTGCATGATGCTTACCCTCAGACTGAGTTGTAATGAAGTACTGAAAAAGCTGCTGCATACCCCAGTTTCTTACCTGGCAGCTGGACATATGTTGATATATAAGAGAAATTAGCTGCATATGTGGGCAGTCTGCTCATAAGGAAGGACAGAAATCTTTAATGTAATATGACTGAATCTGACTTTCCTTGTAGCAGGGCTTTGAATAAAGCCTCAGCAGAAGAAAGATCAGCACAGGCAAGTCAGTGTGATAAGGCAGGTTATCATCAGTATGACAACAAGTTTTTAGAAATATTGCTGAGACTTAATTTAAAAGGCTGGTTGTGGGGGGTGAAAGCAGAGTTTCACAGATGTCCCAAACAAGGATTGACTCTAGCATACATTTACTGATCACATCTGTAAAGCAGTTTACCTTTACAAGCTTGTTGCTCTGGTTTATGGGTTGCAAATTGGCTTTCGAGAACAGACACAACCCTCATCACTGTGATGGTAACTGATGTGAAGAGCCACACGCCACAGATGTCAGTTCTCTGTCCATTTGAACGAGGTCAGAGGGAACACTTATGCTTGGTCAAGTTTACTAAGGTTTGTTAGACATCCCACTCTAGCGTTGTTGATGAAGACAGATGCTGCTACTACCTGGGGGTAGGTATGCCACTGGCCTGCAGCACAAGTGCTTAGGTTAGTTTTATGCAATCCCTTCCAGCCACATTCCCTCCAAGAGTTTAAAAAGCAGGTCTCTGCTAATCCAGCTTGCCTTTCCTGAAATGGGCTAGTGATTTGCCCAGTAGTAGCTCAGCAGGTGCAAATCTCCAGCCTGGAGTCAAGGACGTACTCTGTTAACACAGCGGGTAGCAGAGGTGCATCCCCTTGTACCTTGTGCTTGTGGCCCGTGCTACGGGAGGTGGCATAGCGAAACGGCCCTCCAAGGGAGAACGTTTCTACTGGCATGCAGCTGTTGGGCTTTGTAGGGTGTTACAGGATACAGTGCTTCCCTTCTCCACGTGGTAAGTTTGGAATCTAGCTTTTTCTCTTCCATCTTGGGGAAGAGCAGATGTCTTTTATCCTCCCAACACAAGTATGGATCCTGAGGAATCCAGCTGTGTGATCAGTATTAGAGAGTAAGGAGGTCACTTGTGTCCTTGGACAGCAGTAGTGCATCTCTGCTTGCAGAGAAGCAACGATGACTGTTGGGATGGTGCAGGCAACGTGGACTAGAACCGAGTCCTCGGGTGCTGCAGGTATCCGGCTGTCTGCCTTCAGTGGAGCAAAGCTAACGGTTAAGATGGGCACAGGGCAGTGGATCTGGATCACAGTCCAAAGCCAGGAGAGACTAGCAGGGGGATAGCTGGATGCAGAAGGCTGCAGTCCTGGTATGGTGCTTGCAGCAGGTCAGGCATACTAAAATGAGAGCATCTTTGGGGGGGGGTGAAACAGGTGGTGATTGTACTTAGGAAGTTGGCAGTATCTGGATATTGGAAAACTGCAGATGGGAACCAACCTGGTTGCATAAGAGAGGCTCATAAATGTGTCCTGTTACACAAGATTGTGATTCCAGATGGTGCAATAAAACAGGGTTTTGTAGCCATAGAAAGGGAATGATTAAGTGTCGAGTGTACTTCAAGAAAGAGCTGGTTTGCCCTGGTTTATGCAAGTACTCGTGGTTCTAGGAAGACGCATCACTGATGCTAAGGCTGGTAAACCAAGCAGAGAACAGTTCCTGTGCCTTTGGGTTACAGAAAGCCTGGAGAGAGCTGTGAGCGTGGATTCTTATATGCTAGTTGTTGCAGCTTCTGTGCTTCCCACAGGAGTTCTGCAGCTGTGACTGGCTTTACAAGCCTGAGAAACTCTGCTAAACACCCTGGCCTGACTGGGAGCAGAAATTCGGCTGCAGTCTGACTTACCTTGGGATGATTACTGATGTTTTAAGTAGAGGTTTGTCATGACTAGTTGTTTTTTTTTTTTTTTTTTTTTTTAATATGCTCCCAATTTATTTGGCTCCCCTCCATTCCATCCTGTTTGTTCCTGACTGTACACTCTAGAGGGGACCTCTGATCTGAGGCTCTGACCTCTAGCAGTTTTGTAGCCTTGTGCTACACTTCTGATAGCAGCAAATGTGAAATTTCTCAAAATATGGAGCTGTGAAGGTTTTCTCGGCAGGTATTGACAGTTTCTGGCACTTGTAGTCTCTCTCAAAAGATTGGGAGGAGCTGCTCGTTTATGCTGTGTGAAACGAAGAGCTCTGCAGAGTTCCCATTCTTAGATGTAGCTTTCAGTACTTTCCTGGTATCCCAGCACTTGCTGCTATGTCTGAAAGTGCAGTTATGAGTTATTTCACCTTGCGCTCTTAAACACCTGCGTCATCGCTTGGTGACGGTGGAATATCTGAAATGGATTTGAAATCTGTCCGTTTGCAGCTCACTGGTCACCAGTGAAAGAATGCAGGCACCAGTGATCCATTTTAATCCCTCAGATTGTTGCCTGGCTCCAGTTTTGGACCTGCAGCTCACTGTTTTCTGAAAACTGTGGTTCATCTGCTATCAAAATGCTGTCCAGTGGCTGAGCTGTGGTGTGGGCTCAGCCTTGCTTTTTGTTTACTTTTTATATTACAAAGCCAATGAGAAGGCCTAGCTGAGATCAGAGTCCAGCTCAGCTGGGTTTTTGTGCTTGTGTGCTAAAAATAATCCCTGCTAGGACTGCTTTGTAATTTGAACAGACAAGCAAGAATGGTGCCTATTTTACAGGGGAGGGAATTCAGGTAGAGTGCAGAAAAGGTGACTTGCCTGTTGTTCACAGGGAGTTTTTGTCAGAGCCAGAAACTTAAAATGGATCTGAAATTCCACTCCAGGGCTCCTGCTGTCTCAATCCGCTGCCGCTGGAAGCGGTCAAATGAGTGCTTGTGATTTTAGTTTGGCTGTCCCTTGGCTGTGGTTTACTGCTCTTCTGTGGAGACATGGTAACTGCTAGTGTGACTGGTCTGCCTCCAATGCAGCGAAACGTGTCGGTTTAAATGACTTTTAGTGCTCTTTTCTGTGGGTCTCTTACTTGGCAGTGGAATTGCAAGGTCACGTTCTGCAAGAGAGGGTGGTGGAGTCCTAGGCAGGCATTGTGAGTGCTTCTCTCCTGACGCTTTAGCTTCTCGTCAGCACTCAAAAGTAGAGTGCAGCAGCCAGGTTGCGTGCGCTTACTAAGGTTTGCAGCACCTTAACTTCTTTTAGGTAAGACTGTAGAAGTCTTCCCCATCAGTTAAGGGATTCTCATTCCCTTTTTGTTTCTTGTGTTTAATATTGCTTTGCTGTTACTTAAAAACTTTCCTAAGCCTGTTCTGTGTGGGGAAAATGCCCCTGACAGTCTGATTCGCTGGTATAAAATAAGGGTGAAAAAGAAGTTTAAGGTTCCTGTTTAATGCTAGCCCACTACCTGCTTTGAGAACAAGGTACTATTTTATCGCGTCTGGTTTAGTTTGGATCACGTTTGTTCTGCTCCCTCTCTGGGAGATTTTAAAAGAAAAAAAAAAAAAAAAAGAAAAAGAGAGAGAGAAAAGAGAGCTTGACTCTGTAAAACAGCACAAGTTTAGATTGCACCTGTGGCTCTGCCTCAAAACATACCTCAGGTTTGGTATAATTTAGTCAGGGGCTTCCAGCTCTTTCTTGAACTGCTCTTCCTTGAAGGCCTTGCTAAACCAAACCTCTTTAGGCTTAGGAGGTTAGCGAGCAGGTTAGCAGAGATGTTCTAGTAATGTTAACTTGTCTAGTTAAATTTGAGACAGCGATGGATGTAGTTTCATCACAAGCTTGCTGCCACTGAAAGGGGGTGGCCTCACTTTCCCCTCCTGTTTTGTTCCTATCGCATCCCTTGGGCTGGTCCTGATGTTCGCGTGGCCTCACGCCAAGCTGATGTCACTCGCTAAAATGGCATGAGAAGGGGCCAAAACGAAGACGGGCTTTTCGCCAAGTCAGTGCGCTGAATCTGTGTTCCTGGAGCGGAGAAGCACGCAGGCCTGTGCGAGGGCCGTTCGGAGGGGAGGGAGAGGGGACACCTTGCTGGGGAGGCTTAGCTTAGCTCAGCTGTGTTTTGAAACTGTTGGACCAGCACTGGTCCAGTAAGTGCTTCCCTTTCAGGAGAGGGTGGCAGTCGTTACTTTTAAACCTGCGGTGGGAAGACCGGGGCCATCTAACTCCAGTGCTGTCTGCGTGATGGGGACTACCTTTGAACTGGGAGCTGTTACTTTCTAGAAAAGCTTGTCCTTTGGAAGGTGCATAGACAGTTCTTCCTTGGGAGGTTGGTGGTGGTTGGTGACTTCTGAAAGATTTCCATCGCTAGTGCTTGAGAAACTAATAACTCCCCTTGGCGTGGGCAGTGCAGCACTGGAGATTTACTCCCACTCGCGAACCTTTTAAGGAGGGCAGCGGAGTGGTTTTGGACCATGGGTGTGGAAAACATCAGCAAGTTGAAACGCTGAGCGAACAGGCAGTGCCACTTTAAAATTTTTCATTCTGCGGCGGAGATTATTGGCACAGCCTCCTTCAGTAAATGCAAGGTTGTTGCCATGGAGGACAGGAAATCCCTCGTCTGCACAGAGAAGGAAAACATTGGAAACTGTCCTACTGTAAAGCACAGCTGCATCTGTGCTGGGAGAGGGGTGCTTGCTGCTTCTACGGGGTGTTTTCCAAAGGTCTCGGGTTTTGTCTGCAGATCTTTGCACATATTTGCTCTGTTTCTTAGTGGGCTGCTTGCGCGTTTGAAGAAGAGTTGGACAAAGGAAGGGGGAGCAGCTGGTTAGGACTAGTTTTAAAGTGCCCTGATTAATGTGAGAAGCAGGAGGGATTTTTCGCTTGAGAGTTAAGATACTTAGCAAATTTACAGTATCTGCCTCTCCTTTTAACTCTGCAGCTCCTCTTATTCCCGTTTCCCTCTACTGTTTGCAGAGGAAGGTCTCTGCCTTGTCTTCCCTTGGACCTCTTGGAGCAGGAGGCATCTCTGCTGCGGTGGATCTGTGTTCTCCACCCGGCAATCCGAGATGTAGCCTGGCTGCTGTTGCTGGAGGTGGGAACACCAGTTTAGGCTACGTGTGCAGATCTAGCAGCTGGCCATCTGTTCCTGCAAATACCTAGCTGCTTAGGGCTGGCCTAGCCTTATGAGATGGGGAAGAAGTAAGATTTGAGGAAGGTCTTCCAGGACGTGTTGGTGCCATCTTTCCATGGCAGGCTCTGCAAGAGGACCCAGTTCCCTCAGGAGCTGAGACCAGACAAGCCTGCGGTGAGTTAATCAGCTTTGTCAAGCCATCACTGTTAACATCAGCAAGTTGTATAAAGGTTGAGCTGCTTGGTTGCGGCTAGGCAGGAATACCTAACCCATCACCAGTACTTGTCCTTCTTCCTTACGGTCTGCTTCAGAGGCCAGATGAGCAGATTCCCACTGATGTACACCAGTGGTTATTGATCACCTGTAGATGGATCACTGGATCAGGACTTTCCCTTCCTCCAGAGATGGTGTGTCAGTTGTCTAGTTCAGGTCTGGTTCTGTCCCATTGCTGGCCTGTCTGTCCCCACTGTTGCAGCTCTGAGTTGTGTTAGGCGCTGAACTGAAGCGGAGAAAGCCACGTCCGACTCAGTGAGCTTTAACCTCTGCTTGGCATTGTTTTCTGGGCCAAGTTTTTGTGCTGACGCTCATGAAGCTGAACTTGCAGTTTCGAGGCTCCAAAGGATACTCCTGCATGTAGTCCATGGCGTTATGGGAGGTGTCCTGGCTGGAGAGGAAAGGGAGCTGTGCTCTTCAACGTCGCATTGTACACCAGTCGTTGTTGCTTTTAACATGATGTGGTACTTCCTTTATGTTTAACTGTGTTGTTCCTAATGCTGCGTGCTGTTAAATCAGCACTGAGGCCTCCGGGGATACCTCGTGGGAATTGCTCACAAGGATGGGGTGAGTGAATTTGAGGCACCTTTGGCACCCAGCGTGATGGGAACAGCATCAAAATCCCAGGGCTGTGATTGTGGGGGTTAAACTCCTGCATCCTCCCTGAAGCTACTCCAGGATTTCCCTGGCAGCTGTTCCCAGACTTGCCACAGCCCAGCTTTTATGCAGTGCAGAATGATGCAATCCTGGTTCAAACAACCCTCTTGCACTGTTTCTTCTTATGCTGGGAGAGTGTCTTCTGATGTAACCTGGCATCGTTATGTTGACTTGCATGAATGCAAGGCTGATTTACACCGATAGGGCGCTCTGCCTGTGTTTGCCTAGCCCTGAATATGGTGGGTTATGACGTCTGTCTGGAGTCAACATGGGGTGACCTGATTCACATCTTCCTTTTACGACTAACCACAAAGTGCCACCTCCTGCTTTCTGTACCAGCCCTCCCTAGCTATATTTGCACAAGTCGAGTCCCACCCTCAGTCCTGCTTTATTTTCCCATTGATAGCTGACGGTGTGAGTTAGATGTCTTCTCCTTGACATGATGTGGTTCCTGTGCCCTTATGCGAGACTGGGCTTTTTAGGTTTTGCATCCATCTATTGCAGAAAGCCTGCTTCAGCCCTGGGGCTGGTGTTCTGGGTCTGAGCTGGCACCATTTGGCCCGTTGGTGTAGGGCCTGGCTGGGTTTCTTTAAGGCTGCCTGGACCTCACAGTGTTTCTAGTCCTGTGGTCTGTAAAACATGCCAGGTGACATGGAAGCTGCTCACTGATGTCAACAAGACCATGTGAAAAAGAAAAGCCCTGCCTGTGCTTTATGTGTGTGCAAAGGGAGAAACAAAAGGGAGGCATTAAAGGTAATAAATGAAAACAGAGACGGTCTCGTGGATCTTCAATTTGGTTGTCAGTGACAACCATTCTGGCAACTGTGTGCAGCATGGAGTCTATCTTTTATTTTCTAGAGGGACCAGGCCATCCTTTTGTTGAAAGAAGAGGCTAAGGAATGTGACTCAGGGGAGAGTGAATGAATCGTCTCTCACATTAGACTCCAGGACAGTGTCTCCTTCCTCTGTGGCAAGGATTGGCAAAAAGGACAGCCAGAGTTTGCCCTTCTGCAGCAGAAAGGAGGGAGGCAATGCCAATGGAGGCAATGCTCCAAAAAAAGGACTGATGGGTGTGTGTCTGCCCATCTTTTGCATTACGGATGCACCCACCTACGAGCCCCTCCTTTGTCAGGCCCTTTGAGGGGCTCTGGAGAGGGTGGCTTAGAAAATCCTCTTGGCCACATTAAACCAAGTGCAAAATGTAATGTGGCACCTGGATGTTGCGTGTGGCTCAGCATTGGGTAGAGGGGAGGAGGGAGAATGCAACATTTATTTGCTGTCCTTGGAACTGTGCACGTAATGTTTGCCTGCTTGAGTGAAATTGCAAGCTGGAGGATGTGCGCTGAAGGAAGAAAGATGATGCTTGGCTGAAAAACTTTCCTCAGGCAGGGTAATTTAGTCTACAGAAACTGGTTAATCATAGAAGCTGTGTGGTGTGTGAGTACGCAAGCCTTCCACCGCCAAAGCTTCCTCAGTGCACCCAACAACCAGAGGGAGGTACAATACAAACAGGGAATCCTCTGTGGGAGACAAACATCCCTGTGTCTTAGCGGAGAAATCTTTGTAAATAAACCACCTGGCTCTGTTTGGTTACAGAGGAGCTAAAAAAGGAACAAGGACACTGGGAGGACACGCACCCTGACTGATAGCTGGTGAGAGATGGATTGCTTTGGTGAAAGATGGAGGTGGTGACAGCTTCCTCCCCTCTTTCCTCCCCCAGCTTCACCTGTGGCAGGAAGGATGTAGGGATCGCGTTATCGCACTTCAGCATCGTGCTATTGAATATTCCTGCTTGGCGTTCAGTAACCTGCTGTAAGGTCGGTCGTGCAGATAAGAAGGGGCCGGCAGCGTGGCTTGAGGAGCAGACGCAACAGCCCATCTCCTTGCTCTTGGAGCAATGGGTCTGGGGTCTTCTGGCAGCTCCCCTGCGGGCTGGAGAGGTAGAGCGCTTTGGGGGACGCTGCAGGATGTATGAAAAGGGATCAATTCTTTTGAAAACGTAAGAGGGAGAAGGAAACGGGAGCCTTGAGGGCTCCCCTCTTGTCTGCGCCGGTATGTGCGTACCCTGTGCCTACCCAAGGTTCGAGATAAGGCAGTCCTGCAAGGAGACGTGTTTGCCGAGTGAGTGACTCTGAGCTCTGTGCTGAAATTACACAGTCCTTGTTTAAGCAGCCGTTAGGCAATTCTGCAAAGGGGTAACAAAGCAGGCAGGGGAGAGGTGGGCAGGTGGCTGTCCCCCCAGATGGGTGCAGAGGAGAGTCCAGCATGCCGGTGGGTGACATGGGGTGCTGGTTCCTCACAAATTTGGCCAGAGGTGTGGCGGTAGCTCCCAGTTTCAGCACTCCCCAGCAGCACAGTAGCGTGACTCTTCAGTGCTGAGAGATGATTTCCCTTGCTGTCCCAAGGAGGCGAGGGAAGTGCTGCGTCGGATGGACACACCGACGTGCAGGCAAAGGTTGTCCAAGATGCTTTGCCCAGGGTGTGCAGTGGGGAATTGGGTAATGAGTCAATGCCCCGGGCAAATCAGTGGGTTTGAAGCCTGTTGAGCTCTACAGAAGAGGCATTTTCTGTCCCTACAACCTCAGCCTGGATGTATTGCATAGCATGGATACATCGTGAGTACACCAGCTTTACATAAAGCTCTTTTTCTCACTCGGCAATCTTGGCTGCGCAGCTGCTCAAGATGGGCAATGGCCTTTGCTGGTGTTCGTGTAACACCTTGCGCGGGGGAGTCCCGATCCAAGCTCTAAGCAATTGCCCCAGGAGCAGGCGCTTTTCAAGCCCTCTGAACCTTTGGGGCTCTTTGGGCTCTGTAGCCAGGTTCGTGCTGAGCGGTAGAGAAAGGAGGGGGCTCCGGCAGGGTTTCAGCTGCCTGCAGACAGTCTCTGTGCTAGTTACGGGAGAGACTTCTGCAGAGCTGGGCCAGAGAAAACAGGTTTATCCCCTTGGCCTGGAATTGCAGGG
>JANXJC010000056.1:19833025-19875401 GCA_027564655.1 Leptodon cayanensis
CTTGGCCTGGAATTGCAGGGATGCTTAAAGGAGAAGAGTTGCAGTGCTACAGTGAATGAGTACAGATTGAAGCGGGGGGGGGGGGGAAATGGGTGGGGGAAAGAGCGAGCTGGTGGTGCCCACAACATTGGAATAAATTAAGGATCCCCTGGCTGCAGGAATAATGTGTCTTAAGCCCTCCCGTCAAAGCACATAGAGGTGAATGTCTCCGTATCCGCGACCGTTGTTTGCCGATGAGGAGCGTACGTGTGCCAGCCGCTCGGTGCCCATCTGGAGGACAAGCTGGTGTTGCTTGGTGGGAGGAGAGGGTAAAGAAAACCTTTGCTCTGCCCTGAACCTCCCCATGGGCTCCACTGTGGCCTGTAACCCTGCCTGGCCTCCCCGGTTGGGCTATGCAGGATGTGTTCTCGTCATATGGTTTTTGTTGCCACGTACGAGCGAGGCCAGAAATCTGATATGTGAAAGCAATATCACGGCTGATTTCCTGGGGCTGGTAAGGACAGGAATTAGAAAAATAACTTGGCATGTTTCAGCGAGGTGGTTCTTGTAGCATAGCACTAGGCTGGGGGATGAAAAGCAGAAAGTGGAGGGCGATCAGCTGTGACAAGGACACCGCAGCAGGTAGGAGAGTTTTTTTTCTAATGTGCCTGTTCCCATGCTACGGGGTTGTGCTGTAAATTTGGGAGGAATCTGCTCCTTTACTGAGGCACGGCTGGGTGAAATTCTCCCTGTTAAGCATCAAAGGCAGGCTCTGCTTCCCTAGCCCACGTTCCCCTCGTCACCGCAACTTGCTTTCCAGCCTTGGAAAAAGGAGAAACCCCGGGAAATTGGCCTGATGCTTTGGATGGCTGCAAAGGTCAGATCAAAGAGGAATTCATGAACAAGCCTGCAAAAACCGGAATGAAAGAGAGTCCACCCACCCCAGGGTGCTTATCCTTAGGTCTCCAAATGCCGAAATGAGCATATGGGGGGCTACATTGCCATAAAGAAGTTAAAGGTATGCGGGAGTGTTTTGTGACCAGGTTTGGCCAAGTCTGTGTGTTTATTAAATTACCTCCAGAACAGGGTAGCCGTGTCCATGCTGCCTGCTGGAAGTGCTGTCTGGCCCATACTGTCTCCCGAATCTGGGATACCTGCAGAACGAAGCTACTTGGCAGGGGCTGAAGCCGCACCGGGGACTATCCTAACAGTCACGGTTCCAGTTCCCAGCCAACCCAGAAACTGCCACCTCCTTCCTTTGATCCAGTGGGAGGCTGGTTTGTCCTCCTTGGTCTGTAAGGGCAGGGCGATATTCCAGCTCCAGGACTTGCTGGACAAGGAAGAGACTGAACATACCTAAAGGAGGGTGTTTGGGGCATTTGGTGTTGTCTAGGAGGTGGTGGTAGGGGGTTTCTGTGGCCGCTCGTCTCTCCCGCAGCAGTGCCAGCCTTTCCTGCTGGCCAGCAGGCTGGTTGTGGTACCGGTACCTGGTGTGGGATGTTGTGGGGTGAACTGGCTGGCGTGCTGGAGAACCTTGTGTGTACCTAACCAGAGCCTGTGATTTTTTTTTTTTTTTTTTTTTTTTTGTTTGGCAGGTTAATGGGATTGCTTCCCCTGCCCTCAGCTGTGTCCAGATCAGCATCTCAGCTTTAAACCAAAATGAAACCTTGAAATTAGCCTGAGGGGGGGAAAAAAAACCAAGTTTTGCTGCTGAATCTGGGATTTGCCGGGTCTGTCTCTGCGGCAGGCACATGCCACAGGCACCCTGGCAGCTCTTTGCTGCCCAGCGGCACCCGCAAGCACAATGTCTGGCAGAGCTCCCACCTTCGCCTTGTCTGTAAATATTTGTATCCTTCCTTCGTCCATCAGCAGCCTGGTATTTTTGCAGGGAGAAGGTAACAGATGTTTGAAGAATTAATTTTCCGTGCAGCCCGTTCGCGGGAGCTGTGGAAGGAAGGCTTCTTGGTGGGACTGCGGTGTAGCAGAGCGGAGGAAGCAGCGATGTTTCCTTCTGCTGGGTAATGCTGCCACGGGACACGGTCTCAGCAATGTTCCTTGGGGGATTAATGGGGCACCGAGTTTATCTAGCAACTGCCTGCAAGACAAGAGGCACTTTCGGCTTGAAGCGCTAGTGCTCGTAGGCTGCTACAAAGAACGGGGCTCTTGGTAAACTGACGTGTCTAATCTCTCATCTTTTAATGTTTTCCTTAGTCAACCCGTTCCAGTTGAAGGTTACAGATTTACTGTTTCTTTTTTTCTAAGGCTCACCCTGGGTCTGCGGTAGCCCAGTTGCCCAGCAGCAGGGCAGGTGGGCAGGCGTCCCTCGCTGGCACTCCTGCAGAGCCACGGACCCTCTGGCATCTGCAACTTGCTGCTTTCCCTTCCACTCCCAGTGCAACTGGTGGGTTTCTGCTGTCGCTTGGAGCAAAGGGAGACAGCGGGGCTCTGATCTGAGGCTCCCTCTGAGGTCTCAGCAGCCTTAACTTCTTGGGAACCTTACTTGGCTGTCCCTGCCTGAATACCACCCTCCCCTCCATCATGTCCAGGGATTCATCAACACCACTTCGGTTCCACAGCACTACGGTTGTCACCCATGTCATTTCTGCCCAGCCTTGCCCCCTCAGTGGCTGCGTGGTGGATTGGACCAGGGATCTGTTCTGGCTTAAAGTCCTCTTCCCTCCTGACAGATCCTCCACCATCCCCCAAAAACCCAGACATACCCTGTTCCACGGTATCAAAAAGCATCTGATAGGTTTGGTGTTTTTTTTTTTTTTATTTGAACTGTGGTGGTTTCCTGATCCCACTCTCAGAGGTGTTAAAAAGGAGAAAGATGGGGATACAAGCTAGACACAGTGAAAGCAATTAGTTTAACTTCTTCATGTCTAAACTGCTGCAGTCACTGTAGAAGCTGTAACACGCACCTTAAGGGCATGTCTACGTTGCAGTCTTTGGACAAAGTTGGTTTGAAACAGACTGGTGTGGGGATTGCCAATACCACCCTCGCAGCAGCCCGGAGCATGTCAAGCATCCCAAGCAGGATGGCTGCTCCGGTGCTGATGTTGGGGGTAGCACTCTGTTACCGCATCCCTCGGAAGCGAAGGGAAGCATCCCTGCTTGCATCCCTGCTTACATCCCTGGACGCTAATGTACCGCTAACTTCTTCCAGGGTCTGCTTGACAGGGTTTCATTTCCAGCCTTTTTCCTGATGCTGTTCAGGAATACCTGCCCTCTCCCTGCTCAATCAAAAGAAGCTTTTTTTATATTATATAGAATAGTATATATAGTATAGTATATTTCTATTATATAGAACTATTTCGCTTTGCAGCAATACAGGCTTAAGGAATTCTCCCTGTTTATCCACAACACCGGTTTGTGGGGCCAGGAGTAAAATGGAGCAGGGAACTGACCCGGGCTAAAAATAACCCGGCAAAACTGATGGCTTAGGTGTTGCTGCTGATGCCGCTTGTGAAACTGTGGCCATGGTCGGGGAAGTTAGGTGGGGTTTCTGAGAACTGCTCCAGGTTTCTGGGCACAGGCATGTTTTGTCTGAAAAGCTGCAAGGCCGGTGTCAGAGAAGGGTTTTGAGAAATATGCTGCTGCTTGGGCTGATGTGCCAGCTCTTGAAGGTAATAACAGCATATTTCAGAGCAAGAAAGCCCCGAACCCTCCCTTGCACCCAGAATTGGCCAGAATGAGTGTGAATGATGCAGCAGCCCGAGTCTGATGTTGTTCCATTTTCTGATCGACTTGTTGGGGAGACGTTTGCCCTTGTTAGAGGGCTGTGATGCTGGCACGGAGTCAGAAACTCTTTCTTTTGACCTAGCGAAAGGGAAGGGAGCAGCAGAAGGGAATTAGCCAGCGTTAGCCCCTGAAGAGGCAGGAGGCAGCTGGCATTTTTACTGGTAAGTCCCTGCCTCTTCCACTTGCGTGTTTTCATGCTCTGTATTCCCACTTCCTTAGGAAGTGCTCATTCTTTTGACTGTAATAGAAGTTTTAGCAATGGCTTTACTGGGTTGAAAGGAGGAGTACTGGTTGTTCAGGAATGGGCTGTCGCTTTTCTGGCTCAGTGCAGGACAGCTGACAGCTCTGTCTTGGCAAGTCTGGCCACAATCTGCCCACATCTCCTGCCTGTCTTGGGGCACTAGAAGGAAGATTTTTTTTAATATCTTTTTTTTTTTAAATTTTTTTATTTTCCCCATTTTTCACCTTCCTTCTGGGTTCCACCGGCGGGGGGACACCTGGGTGAGGAACTGGCTTTTCTCCCTTGCCTGAATGTGAGGAAGGACAGACTGGCCTGTGTGCGAAAGGTCCAGTCTGCACGTCCTATGTGAGACAAGGCCAGTTTGTCTCCAGCCTGGTTGCACGTGTGGCTTGGTTCGTAGCCCAGGGAAGCCAAGCAACGCTCTCTAAGACACAGCTGGGGTACGGCTGGAGGTGGTAGCGTGCAGCAGGCTGCTCTGGGGGGGTCGTACAAGTGCGACTGCCCCGGGTTTGGCTCCCTCAACCACCCCCACACCAGGGCAATAAAACCTGCTTGCAAGAAGGGCTGTAGCCTTCATGTGATCTAAAGAAATGGTAATTAAAGCCACAACAGCACTGGGGGCTCACAGGGACTCCTGCCTGCTGTAGCACAGCACAGCTAAGCCCCATCTCTGCCTTGACCAGAGGTTGGTTCCCAGCCTCGCTTTATTTAGGATCAAAGGAAGCATGGAAACCCTTGGGAAGAGCTGGAAGTGCTATTGCCATTCTCTAGCAGGCTCTTCTCTTCCAGAGGAGATCCCAGAGTATGCTGGAGGCAGTAAACCTTTCCTCCTCTTGTTCTCTAGTAGGAAAACTTGATAGTTTCCACCCAAGCTGGGCAGCATCTTTTAGTATAATTGAGCTGAGTTAATCTATTGCACCTTCCTAGGCCACGCGTATCTGCTGTTCAGCACAGCCACCTCCACCTCCAGACCAGCCAGACCCACCGAGGGATGTCACAGTTTGATGTGGAGAAGGACCGTGCCCATTTCTTGGTTTTGTTTTCCTTGTTTCTTTCTCAGCCTGTTTTGCTCTGCACCCATCCTCAAAAAATGGTGGGGACGGGGGAGATACAAATCTCTTGGCTACTTGCGTCTCGCGTCAGTTCTTCAACGTTCACAGGAGGCTTTGTTTTACTCCTGAAAGGGAAAGTGCTGGGAAAGCCCCTTCCTTCCTTCCATACACCACACCTTAGCATCTCTCTGCGTGTCTTCAGAAGAGAGAGCTGGGGCTTCCTGAGGACCAGAAGGGAGTTAGGTGCCTGAGCCTCACCGATGGGGACATAGTGTCTGCGTCCCTTTGGCCTGTTTCAGTCGCTCTTCCATTTGGTTCGTGGTATATTTGGAAAACCAAGCCTGTAGCCTGGGTAGAAATTCACTTCTGACCTCTGTGGGCTTTGCACGTGGCCAGCAACAACTAGAAACGTGGTGCCTGCCTCGGTTACAGGTAAGGAGTAAATTGCTGTGTATTTTCTGCCCTAGCAGATGTTTTTGACAGATGAAAACGTGGCTGGTCTCTGGGCTTGAGATGTCCTCAGTTTCTCGGGATGTTGTGGCATCTTGCTATGAGCTGCCACCACCCGCTCCGGCCACGGTTGCGTCCGAGATCCCCGCAGAAGCAGCTGCCACGCTTCTCCCCAGAGGCAGAAGTATTTCGGTGCCGGGCAAAGAAACCTTGTGTTAACAGCTGCCGTGCTCTGCTCTCCTCCGAAGGCTACCGATTTATTCCTTACAAAGTGATCCATCTGTTCTCAGCCTGTAAGCTGCTTGAGATAGGGGCTGTCTTTGCCGTGCGTGCTTGAGCAGTGCTGCAGAAAGAGGTCCTGGCCTCAGGCGTGACGACAAGGAGAAGGTTAAACTTCTGGTGAAGCGGCTGCGAGTCCTGGCACGCCCGTAGACTGATGAAGCTGTCGAGGGAAATGGAATATTCTTGTCCTTTTGACCACGTGCAGAAGCCATCACAATTGCAGAAGTACCTCTAGTTGGTTTAGAAAAGTTTTGCTATCCCCTTGCGCAGCTGCTGTCTTAGCATCTTGGGTACCGCTAAATCATGTAGGTCTTTTTCATGCTGGTTTTTTTTTTTTTTTTTTTTTTACTGTCATATTTTGAGTTTCTCGGGCTCTTCTGCTTGTCTGGAAGCGTGTTGGAGGAGCTGAGATTGGTCTCTTCATCTTTGTGGTCCTCACATAACCATATTGCAAGGCTCTGCTCTCCAGAGTGAAGGGAAGGTAATGGTGCCGCTCATCACGTGGCGGATCCTGTGCCACCTCCTGTCCTTTGCGATATTCGTGCCCTGGGCTGGAGGCTGTGGTTTCAGGGTTTCTGGTAACCACATCAAAAAATATCCCAGGCCTGTGATGCAAGGCACTAATGACCGATGCAAACTCACTTTTCTGGTTCAGATTTGTTAAATATTTTTGGCAGGCTGACTGGAGAGCCTTGTGCCACATCAGGAGCTGCCTGTCTCCGTGCCCCGCTAACTGCATGTTGGACCGCGTACTGCCTCTTTTCCTGCACAAAGACAGCATAAACTCCATCACCGTGGCTAATTGGCTAGAAATTAGATGTTCTGCTTGTGCAAAACCAAGATGAAATGCATGCTGTCGAGTAGGCTGGTGCACAGATGCTATATTCCTGATGGTGGAAGTGTAGCCTGAGCGTTCAGATGCCCTGCCTGTGTCTCGGCACAGCCTGTTGGGACAGGAGACCGGGTCTAATCCTGTCTTGGGGTAGGCGGTGCTGCTCCATCACTGGGTCTTCTCCACTGCTGGGAGTGCAGGTGCAGATGCTGATGTGGCTCAGCTGAGATGTGATCATTCCCTACGTCTCCACAGTTTGTAGCATCTGAAATCAATTGTTTCTTTCACTGGAAAATTGTTGCTATGTAATTTCACTTTGCAGCCTTCCAAATAGGCACATCTGTCAGATTTTGATGTTTTCAGTGTTGTGTTATGTGGGATTTTCTTTTTATTAAGAATGGGCCTTTTACCAAACAAGCATCTCAATCACCATCTCAGTTTAAAAAAAGTACATCTCAAGGTCAGCTTACCTGAAGTCATCCTGGGGAATGTTTTAACTTAAGGATGGCATACAAAACCCCCCAGTATCTATGACTGTAAAAACGCGACCAGCTTTTGTTGCTCTCCCGGCAGTGGCAGAGAGATGATGTGATCTGCTTTGCTTTCATCCTTGGCTTTGCCTCTATGGATAATTTAACCTGTATTCAAACACTAGAGGGGAAAAAAAAAAAAAAAAAAAAAAAGACCTGGGACACCTTCTGCATATACATAAAACTCCGAGTCCCCCAGCTCGTGCTCTGACCTTCCCTCTGCTCTCCAGGCCAGTGATCTGCCATGCCACATCATCCCATGGGAGCGTGAGGAGGAGGAGAGGGCAGGGGAGTCTCTTAGCAATGTTTTGATCATCAGAAAGTCAGTCCCCGCAGCCCAAACTTATGCCAGCGAACTCTTTGCCAGCCGCGTGGGCAGGCTTAATGCCTAGGTCATGCGGCGTGGATGCAAATTTAGCGCGCTTGAAAAAACCGAGCTAAGCCGGAGGGCTGTGCAGTAAGCCCGTGGAGACCAGCTGTTGTGGCAGCGGATAAAGGAGTGGGAAGGAAAAAAACACTCTTTCCTTGTTTCAGAGAGAGAAGAATATCTCTGGGTGTTCTGCGTAGGGCCCCGCCGTGCGTGTGTCAGGCTGTGGTTTGTATCGCAGGCTCAAGGTGGGAGCGACCGTCTCGGTTTTAGCCCTGAAAGGATGGAAAACCCCACACCTTTTATTTCCCTGGGGTACCTAATACTTGTCCTGGGCTTTCAGACCAGGAGGGAAAGTGATAGCGAGAAGCTCCGGTGCCACCGGAGGAGCAGCTGAGGGCCACTTGGATATGGGAAGGGTTAAGCAGCCTGGACATGAGGAACGAGCTGTGGTGTTCCTTCTGTGATTCAAAGAGGGAAAAATGTGCCCTCCCTCTCAGATGCTTCCTTCTGTCCAAAAAAGGCTAAATGGGCTCAGTGAAAAACCAGCGGAGGCATTCCTCATATTCTCTGGAGTAACTGGATATAAAAGCCCAGATTTAAAGGAGTAGCTTGCAGAAAATTAAATGGGACTCTGAAAGGAATTCACCTTCTGCAGGAAAGCTGGCTGTGGTTTCGGTAGCGAAGGATAAGCTGGGCACTAGCTAGAGAAAGGCGAGGCTGTGTAAGAGATGGGTATTAACAAACACAGACGAGTCATTAGTCATTACAGATTATTAAACACAGGAGGCCAGTTTGTCTTCTTTATTTTATGAGGGACGGCTTACACGCACAGTAATAACCACAGGACTCGGCTGGGTTTGCAGCAGCTCCCAAGCACACAGGTTAATGGTATCGACCCTGATCCAAAACCCGTTCGTGTCAACAGGAGACTCTCCCCTGACTTTCAACGCGCTTTGGAGCACGACCAAAGTGAGTTTAATAAGCTCTTTTAATATATCCTGTGCTCTTTCTGCAGCCAAACAGACTGCGTTGTCTTCTCCGGGCCAGGATTGCAGGCACTTACTACACCATTTGCTGGTGGCGGTCTGCCTGTTGTGAAACACGTGTGAGGGCTGGTTTGCAAAAACACCTCCGTGCAGAGAAAAGCCACCTCTGCCCCATCACCTTCCAACCCTTCCCTGAGGTCCCTCTGCCCCCCAGCAAGGAGTCACAGGGGCGATCTGAGGCCTGAGTGACAAGGGGCGGGGGGAATCTTTAAAAGAGAAAGGAAAATTAAGGAAGGAGGAGGAAGGGAGGCTGAGGATGATTGCCAACGTCAACATGACGTGGAAGGGAAGGATCTCTGGCTGACAGGCACTGTGTTGCGGTCCTTCCTTCCTACCTCCAGCCAGCCGGAGATGAGAACAGCATGGGGCACATCTTCACGGCGGGGGAATTGCTGCCTCCCCCTTCCATCTGGACCAGAGCTGGAGAGACGTCCACCCCGCTCTGCTCGTTGCCCAAAAGCAGGATTTCAAGAAGGCTGGGCTATGAACGGGGCTACCCTTGTTCTGGGGAATGAGCAGAAAGGTCTCTGTAGGCCAAGGATCCTAGTCAGGCTGCTCATATCGGCTACTACGGAAAAGAGTAGGGTGAGGTCTACCACACGTCAGGCTTTGCTATCAGGCAGACATTGGACACGTGTCCCATCAGACTCCGCACCCTTGCGGGGGCGGATGATGGCTTCTTTTCAGATCCCGGTTCTGCTCGAGGTGGAGTTTCCCACTCCCATGAGAGTGCCTGAGCTGCCAAAGAGGTCTTGGTTGGCCAGAGCATCCCTAGCGAGCATGGTTGAGACCGCATGAAAAGTAAAGATTAGGGGAGAAAGTAGGGGAAGAAGGGGAAAACATTCAATATGGGGGTTGGAGGAGGTGCTCCGGGGCATGAAGAACGTTTCGGTCAGTTTGGGTGAGAGTTTCTTATTTCCCTTGGGCAGAATGACTTTCTGGGTGAGTGGGATGCAGAAGACCAGATTTCTTCCTTCCTGAAGCCAGGGCTGACTTTGCTTGGATGCTTATGTCTAGGAGAGAGCTCCCAGCTGGGTATCCTGAAGAGAGACAGCCGGGGCGGTGGGGAACGGTGTCCCTCCTTAGCCGATAACTGCCTTTGTGGGATAAGGGTTAAGCTCTTCACCTTGGTGGCTTCTGCAAATGCCAAGCCTGGGCAGCTCATTCTCCCTTGCCGTGCCTGAACAGAAACGTTGCAGTTTCTCAGCATCAAACTTATGTCTGTTGGTGGTTTTTACCCTGCAAAACTTGGTCGCTTGTGCAGGAAGCCAGACCCACGGCTGCTGAGCTGTAGGTCCTTCCTCACAACTTGCTGGCAAAGTATAGTTTTTTGGGGTCGTGTGATGGAGCAGGGTCTTCTTGCCGAAGGGTTCTACTGGAGCATCTCGGGAGGGTTGCAGCCCCTCAGTCACTTCGCGTACGGCTTGCAGACGCCTTGGGAGCAGACTGCATCCACCCGACATAGGGAGAGCTCTCTGTCCTGGCTCCTGCATGCTCGCTAATTGGTCCTGACATCTTGACGAGGACTTCGTGCGAGTCTGTCAGGAGCGGTTACTGATGCTCGGCAGTGCTTCCGTGCCGTGAAGGCTGCAGGTCAGGTCCTCGCAGGGGGCTCCATTGGGTGAGGACTAGCAGGGTGTCAGTGCCTGGCAGTTCCCTGAGGAGTTTCCCATCCGACTTCTGTGTTTATTGTGTGCCTGGAATTTAATATGTATGCAAGGCCGTTTCGAAGGAGAGGTGTTAAAAGTGACTCCCCTGAGCAGCGGTGGTTGGCTTGACTTTTTATTACTGGGGAAAGGAAAGAATTGCCACCAAAATCAAGTCTTTTTTAATGTCAACTTGATTACCGAGTGCTTACCTGGTGCAAGTTTAAACCACCTGAGAAACCACCCTGTCTCTCTCCCCTAGCAAGTGCCTGGCTCTAAGTAGCATAGACCACCCTACAAAATCTCCTAGATCATTCCTATTAGGTGAAGCGTTGCCCAGAGGTGGGAATACCCGCCTGGCTTTGCTGTGGAGCACAGCCAGCCCCGACAGGGTTATGAAGTTAAACAGGAGTGCGTTTAAAGGGAGGGAAAGGATACGGTTCGCCTGGGCTTTTCCTTGCAAGGAAATGCCGTTTGAGAGGAGCCCTGGGAGAGACGGATGCCAGGACTTGGGGAGCAGGAGGCAGTGACTGCCAGGAGCTGCAGAGGGGGAAGGACTGCAGTGAGGTTAATTTGGACCTCGGGCAAATTAAAGGCTCAGGGCTGATGGGAGAGTGGCAGGGGGTGATTTAGCTGGCTGCTCTGCTCTTGAGTGCCTGCAACACATTGCAGTGCTGTTGAAGGAGCTTAGTCAATGGCAAATCCTGGTTCGGTCCACCTGAAACTCTCCAGCTTGGATTTGCCAGATGTCTTTCAGGGGAGACCGTACCCGGCTGGCTGAGATGGAGGGTCTGAGGGATCTTCAAGCAGGCTTGCTGGCACCCCAGAGCTCAGAGCAAACAGCGAAGCTGGGGACTGGGGAGGGGTGGCTGAGCCAAGAGCTGTGCCAAGAATCCTGGCTGCACGGGCAGAGCGTCCCACTGGGAGGAGGGAATTGCTGGCCCTTGGAAAGCAAAGGGAAGCCTAGTTGATGTGGTTTAAACCCCAGCTGGCAACTAAGCCCCACGCAGCCGCTCGCTCCCTCCTCCCCAGCCGGGTGGGGGAGAGAATCGGAAGAGTAAAAGTGAGAAAACTCGTGGGTTGAGTTAAAGACAGTTTAACAGGTAAAGCAAAAGCCATGCACGCAAGCAAAGCAAAACGAGGAATTCCTTCACCAATTCCCATGGGCAGGCAGGTGTTCAGCCATCTCCAGGAAAGCAGGGCTTCATCACGCCTAACGGTTATTTGGGAAGACAAATGCCATGACTCTGAATGTCCACCCCCTTCCTTCTTCTTCCCCCAGCTTTATATGCTGAGCATGACATCCTATGGTCTGGAATATCCCTTTGGCTGGTTTAGGTCAGCTGTCCCGGCTGTGTCCCCTCCCAGCTTCTGGTACCCCCCCCAGCCTGCTCACTGGTGGGGAGAGGAGCAGAAAAGGCCTTGGCTCTAGGTAAGCACTGCTCAGCAATAACTAAAACATCCCTGTGTTATCAACATGGTTTTCAGCACAAATCCAAAACATAGCCCCATGCTAGCTACTAGGAAGCAAATTAACTCTATCCCAGTCAAAACCAGTGCACTAATTTAAAATAGCTTTGCTGGTGAGCGCCGTTCCAGCCCGTGTCCCTGCAAAATTGGCTAATTCAGTTAAGGAAAAAAAAAGGGGATGGTGGTGAAGTCCTGGTTCCCCAGACCTGAGGATGGGTAGAGGCACGGGGCTGCCCCGTGGTCGCTGGTCGGGCAGGGAAGAGGCAGTGCCCGGTGCTGCTCCACGTGAGGACGGCCGGGGGCTGAGTCGGAGCCGCGAGCATCTCCGGGATGCCCCGATGTGCCCAAGGTACCCGTCCCCTTTGCAGAGGGAATCGGTCAGCCCCGGCAGAAGAGAGGAGCCTCTTCTCTCTGCTTGACAGCAGTAACAGCAGGGCTTTGCGCCTTTTTTTTTTTTTTTTTTTTAAGAGTCTGACCCCTTCCCTTTATACCGTCGGAGCTTTTGGGTCAGCATGGCTGAAATGGGCTGCGCTGGCCTACCCTGGAACGAGGGGCTGAGCCATTTCAAGCGCTGATTAAGTCTGCTCATCCCTTCAGAGCCTTTTGCTTGCTGGTCAAGACCCGCAGGCTTTCCTTGGAGAGCAAATACACGTTGTTCAGCTCAGCACACACGTAAAAGCTGGAGCCGATCCGCCTGCTGCGACCAGGGAGGTCAATACTAAAATCTGTGATGCTTGTAAGAAGAACAGGACCTGTGGGTGAGTCCAGGCGGGATCACGGCACGGTAAGCCAGCGTGTCAGACGAAAAGCCATTTCTTTGTCCGAGAATGCCCACGATATCTACGGAGAGAGAAATGGAGTGAGTTTGGCTTCAGTCCAGGGCGGAGGTGTGGGAAGCCTTCATCAGCCTGCACAGCTCCGATGCCAATTTGCAAATGGGTCCTTGGCGCTTGCCCTGGGTTTAGACTTTCAGAAGGGCATCAGGGTGATGCTGGCTGAGGCTCTGCCGTCAGTATGCCTTGAACAACCTGGAAGAGAAAGGGAGAGGAAAGGCAGAGTCAGGAAGACAAAAAAATAAATGGAGAGGATGAATCTCCTGTCTGCGCTGAGTCTTTTTTTCCTGTGCTGAAGTTATTTTTTCTCTCAACTTGCAGACTTCTACGCTGTTTTTTGGCTTGTCTTTCCCCTCACCCCCTGTTTTTTCTTGTTCAATCTAAAAAGGCAATGGCTAAGTGAAACCAGCCAGTTGGGACAGATTTAGGAGTGTGACTCAGCCTTCACAACTGCGAGTACCCAGGGCTCCCAGCTGTTGAACTTGCACAGCTGGGTGCAGGTGAGGTGCTTAAGGGCTTTATTTTTTTGGCTCCAAGTCTCTTTATTTCCCTCGATTTTAAATTGGCTGCTGCTCTTTCCGGCTGGTGCTAACTGGCCTTTAAGGGAGCGTGTACCTGGATCACGGACATGGGCAGGGTAAAGGAGTCGAGAGTACATTTCTCCAACCCACCTCATATTCCTGGCTCTGAGCAGGACCCTTTTCCCTGCTTTATCCTACCTTTTATTTGATTTTTATATTGCCAAGACTTAAGAGACGGTAGACTGAAATCACGACGTTTATCTCTAGCTCTCCTCCCTGTCTGCTAACGATATGCGTCAACTTTCTGCAGGAGGCTTGCGTCTCCGTTTACCCTTAGGGAATTGGGCTGTACTTTTCAAGGGAGCTAAGGAGAACCAACACCTTGATTCCTTGGGCACCAGTAAAGCCCCTGACATGTGAGCATCGCTTTGCTGCCAGCTCAGGGTGTCAAAAAAAGAGGGACTCGGAATCACAGAAGTGCTTTAAAAACTCAAAACAGGGCCGAGACCCACTTCTTACAATTCTTTTCTCCGTGGGCAGAAGACTGTGTGTCTCTTGTATTCCTGCTGCTTTAGACAGCAGCGGAGATTTCGTTGCAGTCCTGACTCTGGATGCTGAGTCTTTGAGGGAGAAGCCCCCACCGCGAGAGTTATGAGTGTTGCAAGCTGGAAAATATCTTCCCCTTTCCTTCTCGCCTTGTAAAAGGAAGCAGGTAGAAACCCTTGCTTCTTTCCTTATGTCAAAAAGAGCTTCGAAAGGGGTTCGTGGTGGAAAAATACAAACCCGAGGAAGATTTCGCGTGACCCCTTCCGTGCGGCTGCCCCTTTCCCTGGCCGGCCCGGGTCTTTTCCACGATATTTCCTATATGCATGTCCGGGGAAAAAAAAAAAAAAAAAAAAAAAAAAGCAATGCCTTGAGGCAGGCGTTTTGGCTGTCGCAGTGGTTAGCGGGGTGGGGGTTTCTTCCCTCCCCCTGCCTCGGCCGCCAGCCCCAGCCCTTTTGCCGGCGCTGGGCTGGCAGCCCCACGTCGGGGTGATGACTCAGTGCCTGGCAGAGGCAGGGAGGGCAAGCGGCGGCCCCCAACCTGCGGCCGAACAGGCTCGGCTTTGTGCTTGGACAGCTTAAAAGGAGCTTTATGACTCCTCTCGGCACGGCGTGAGCCCTGGCTCCTGCAGAGGCCCCTCTTTGGGGGGGGGCGGAGGGGGGGTGACGTGGTCCTGGGGTGGAGGCGAAGCTGGGTGGGAGGTAGGGAGCAGCCCGGATGGCGGGGTCCCTCGAAAGGACCGAAACTGGGAGAAGGCGAGAGCCGGGACGGGGAAGCGAGGCCTCTGGGATGCTTAATTCTCATCACATCCGAGGGGAGGTGGGTGCACTAAGGGTACGCCGAGGGTCCGGCTCAGCCCTGGGTCGACGGTGGTCCCCGAACGGTGCTTCGGGGTCACCAGTCGCATCGCTAGGCACCGAAGACTGCAACTCTTGCAAGCTTGGTGTCAGAGGTCCCAGAAATGACGGGGCAATACTTAGGAAAGCACACCTCGCCAAGAGCCTCCTAATTACATGTCAATATGTGAAATCTCAGCTCTGCAAGGGTTTTGTTCACACTTCTGCTGCTCAGTTTCATGTTAAAAAAAACCCCACCAAACCCTCTGCAGCTGCTTTCTCTCAGTTGCAGGGACAACTCTACGAACAGTTGTTTTTACAGTTTGGCTCTCAAACCGAAATATCAATTTTTGGTTTGCCTGAACTAAACGATTTCTGGGTTACTCTTTCTGGAGATGGTTTCTCGCTCTTTTCTCATCCATTTACTTCTGTGGGTAACGAGAAGTTACCCAATGCCTCTGCCCGGGTGGCACGGCTCACGTGTTCACGCAAGGCACTTTTTTGGGAAACCCAATGGCCAGAGTCCCCCTCGCTGCCTCCCGTGCTGGCCGTGAGCACGTTAATCTCTCCCTCAGCCTCACCAGGCAGACATCTGCTGCTGTTTTTTCAGATGGCGTCGTGCCGGGGTGATAAAGCACGGAGGCTGCCTCTTAAGACCACCTAAGACCTAAGCCCGCTGCTGCAGTCGTGCGACAGAGATAGCAAACGCTGAGACCCACCATGCAGCCTGCATTACACAGTGCCAGAGGGTCTTCAGGAGGGGAATTACTCCACACTGCTGCTGACCAACTCCTCTCCTTCTTCAGGGGCTGGACTGCATCAAGCCAGGGTGATACCTGCCCGTTGGTGGGGCTTATTGCAATGTAGGTGCTGGAAATGTCCCTTCTGCAGCTTTTGTCTAATTTGGCTTGAATTCCACTAAGCTCCATGACAACTCCCAGGCAAGGAGCTAAAATACAAGAATTTTTAAACACTGTTTACAACCAGCCCCCTCCCTTTGATGCATTACTCCAGTTTTAGTGCTCCATCATCTCCGTTCTGTCACCTCAGTAACTGCAGGGCGTTTGCGTGGCAGAAAGCCTGGAGTGACACGAGACGAACCTGGCCTTAAACACGCGTAGAAACAGCCGAGATGACTGGGTAATTTGTCTTCTAGGTATGCCACCGAGCCTGAAGACAGGGCTGCCAGGTGCTATGGCAATGCTTGTGTGATAACAGCAATGCTTATAGCAGCCGTGCTGGAGTCTGCCGGTACCGGGCTGGTGCCCAGGTGGGAGTGGGAAGCACTGGTGATCTGCAGGTTGAAATACTCCTGTTTCCAAATCCCGAGCTCGAGCTGGGTTTTGTGTCCTCCCGGTGCCCTGCAGCTGGGTGCAACGGTGATGGTAGCACGGACCTGGGGATGGATCCGCAACGATGCTGGGAGCCAGCGGCTGCGTGGCATCCCAGACCCCCGACTTCAAGCGTAAGCCGCTCTGCCAACCTCGTGGCACGCGTGGATCGGAGCTCACGTCCGCACTCAGGGGCTGGCCTGGATGCTCACGTACACCTCCAGCTCCCAGCCACGCAGGTGGTGTCCCCGTTGGTGAGTCCCTTCCTTAAAACCAAGCACTTTGCTCGGAGGAAGTATGAATAATAAAGATAATCCTGACATGACGGAAAAGAGAAAGCCATATGCAGGGCTCATGAAGAAGGTAACAAGCTACTGCGTGAACAGTCATGCCATATCCCCCTGTCCTTCAGATGCCACTACGTCCCAGATAAAAATAATTTGTGGGTGCGTTAGGATGGCTGGGGAGTCCAGCAGCGGAGGTGGCTGCTCAGCTCTCGGTGCAGCCGCTTATTTATCCCGGTGGTGGCTCTGTACGTGTACCAGCAGCTTTGGGGGGGGCATTTTCAGGCCCCGAATGGCACAACATCTGACTCTTGCACCAGGAGAAGAGGGTGCAGAGCTTGTGATGCTGCCAGACTCGCAGCAGCGGAGGAGCTGGTACCCATCCAGGAGGTGATGAACAAGCAGGCTTGCGGTTGCGTGGCTGGACGCGGCACCCACGCTGTTCCCAAGCTGCTGCGTTTGGAAAATTGGGAAAAATTTGGGAAAAACCAAATTTGCACATCCTGAGCCTTTTCAGGGAGCAAGCCGGGACGGGCAGAGTGGTACTCGTGCGAGCAGGAACAAAATCGTACGGGGCTCTCCTTTTCTTTGGGGTTTACCTGGGTAACCTTCCCCAGAGCTGCACCAGGAGCATCAAGCTTGTCGAGCTTTGGTCGGACCAGCCGGTGTATACAGGCTATAATGTACAGGGGAGATCCTGGGACCTCATCCTGTCTCGCGTTAGTCCTGATGTTTCTGGACTGGATGGAGCCCGTAACCAAAAGTTTTGCCCCAAGCCCAGGTTGGAGACACCAGCCCCAGAGTGCTGGAGGCCAGCAGGATGGGACCACCTCCATTTGCAGGCCTGGAAATCCTGGTGCTGGGCCACTCCTTGGCATTTTTGAGAGGCTTTTTAGAGAAATAGCTATTATATGCGGGCCTCTGCCCAGAAAACCGTGCAGGTGTAGGGCTGGGAGGAACCAGAGCACCTGAAACTGCTGCAGAAGAGCACAATGCTATTTTTTAAATGTCCCCTTTTGTTGTGGATTACAAGCTAAAACGTAAAGTGAAAAAAGAGACGAGATACCACGCTTCTTTAAAGCGGAAAATAGCTCGCTACCAGTCATATGGGGATGCTAATACCAGGCCAACAAGTAAATTAATACAACCACTACAACTACTAGCCACTTTTTTAGTTCTTGAAAGTGGCAGGGTATATTTTTAGCACCAGGCTTTTAGGTCTTTTAGGTCTGAAACCACCTTCAGGCTTCACTGAGCCCTGTAGCTGTGCTTGGGCAGCCAGGCATTAAAAAAGAAAAAGCCACGTAGGTGGAGAATTGAAACAAAACCTGTTCCCTTGTTTGCTGGGAAGACGAGACAGGGCCAGAGAAAAAATAGTTAACAGGGCATTTTGCTGCTCTCACACCTCCATGTTGAGGAGGGTTTGGAGGGATTTTGTGAGAATAAATGCCCGGCTCCTACAGCAAGGGAGATCACAGCTCACCAGGGCAAGTACCATCTTGCGGCTCTCCCTTTAGGTGATGCACGGAGTCTGGGCGATGAAAGCGGAGCTCTTGAGAAAGGAGGGAAGTTTTAATCTGGCACCATGGAATGGCTTGCCTTTGCCAAGCTATTTGGGGGAAATAACTGGCTTTTGCGAGACAGATTCGTGAGCAGGTCTGTCTTATATATTCCTCTTTCTGAGGAGCGGCATTTGGGCTTGTCGTTGTCTGTGGCACAGATCTCAGTTAAACTAATCCTGTAAAAATGCTGCAATATCCTCTTAATTCCTTTTAAACCAGACTTTCCTCAGGATAGCCATAGCAGAGCCCTGAATCCGTGCCGGTTGGATGAGCCGCGCTGAGTTGCTGGGTCGAGAGCTGGAAGGGCTGGTGGGTCTCGTGCTCTCCTGCCACACTGTGACGGGGCAGTAAATTTGGCTGGAGGGCCTCTGGGATGGCCAGGCTTATTTTTCTACATTAAAATTTATAGGAGAGGGGAAAAAAAAAAAAAAGAAAGCAACCCTAAAACTTCTTCTCTCTCCCAGCTTTCCACAAAACTCCCAGCAGAGCAAGCACACGCAGGTGGTCCACCCTGGTTTGCTGAGTCAGGAGACAAGACGTCAACTCCATCCCACCAAGTCTCAGGTTTCAGTAAAGTGCTTTCTTCTTCTTCGTGTCACGAAGGACATTTCCCTCAGGTGAGAACACCGTGCCATGCAATTTTGCAGGCCTCCCGCAACAAAATTTAGAGGGGAGGAAAATTCCTCCCATTTCACAGGTCCTGATGGAGCAAAAGGTCTACACCCAAAGTGATGATATTCCTACATCAGGATCTAAGGCTGCTGGTTTTCCTTGGAGCTGGGCTGGAAGAAATCCTGCAGGACTTGGAAGGAGACAGGGAGGGAAGAGGCAAAGAGAAGATGGAGAGAGACAGAGATGCTGTTTGGGATGTTGAACAGGCTGTTGAGCATGTCAAAAATCACGTTTCCTGGCATCCTGTATAAACCTCCCATGATTTTACAGGGACCATATCCATGGTTTATCAGCAACAGCAGTTGAAGTACGACCCTGAGACTGCTCCGGTCCCTCGTGCGTCCGTGAGCACAGCCTCACGCATCCTGAGGGCCAGGTCACAGAGTCCCACGGGCATCAGCAGAGCAGGTCCATCAAAGCAAGGCTGGCATCCCGCGAGCAACCTCATGTCCTGCCGCCATATGGACCAGGGCTTTCACCCAAAGGCTCGGTCCTGAGTCTCTTACTCAGCTGGTTGCCTTCCTCTGCTGCGAGAGTGCTAGCCAGAAGATGCGTTTGCCCCTCAACGTCCTTCAGATGATTTAAGGAGCTGGGCTGAGCCCGGTCGGGGTCGGAAGGAGGGTTGGAAGGAACGTGGCCAGGTGGGTTTCTGGTGGCCATCCCCGGAGCGGGTGAGATGTAGGTCGGACGATGCCAGGAGAAGGTGGGCTGTGGTGGTGGAGAGGTCACCTAGAGAAGCCCAGGAGGAACGTGGCTCCTCCGCCTATGGAAAAGAGAGATGATAGCAGTATTTGAGGTAAACACTTTGTCTCCAGCTGATTTATGTCGCTGATTCCCCGCTCGCTGACCCTAGACAGGCCTTTCAGGGAAAGTCTAAACATTAACAAAGCAAGCGGTGTGCACACAGCGGGGCGGCTCAAACCCAAAGCGTGGGTGGGATGCCGAAGGGCATTCGCACACAGACATGGCGGAGGGGGTTCCTCCCCGATGCTGGAGGTGCAGTGTTCAAGGCTGCCTTGTATCGACTCGTCAAATATTTGTTTGCCTCTGTGACCTTCAGACATTCCCATTGTGGGGGTGATTTCGGCTGCAGGCGTGCTGGCGGCCACTTGGAATTTCAGCACAGGTCTGTGAGCAGGGCAGGATGGATATTCCTCTCGCAAGGTTTAATTCCAGCCGTACCCGGTGCCAGGCCCTGATAACTCACCCCTGCCCCAGGGGCAAGGCTCTCACCAGCACATTTTTTGGTTTTTGGGTTGTTTTTCCTAAGCAAAGGTGGTGCCAGGGGAACCTCTGCGCCTAATGATCCAGGCTTGGCCATCCCTATTGCCAGCTGGCAGAAATCACTGCGGCTCTGAACGTCAGTGGGGAGCAGTGATTTACCCCTGCTAGGCACCCCCTCTTTCTCCAAGCAAGCAGAGGGCAGACCCTCCTTACTGGTGCAACGTGGTGGCCAAAGTCCTCTCGGTCAGTTCAGTGCAACAAAACCACAAATTGTGATGTTGTGTGACCCTCTCGTGATGCTCTACCCCCTTTAGATGTTTTGCTTGACCCTGAGGGAGAATTTGGGGCAAGTGGGACGGAGCTGTTACGGTAAAGGTCCTCTCATTGACACGTAGGAAAAAGGTGTCTTCCCTTCACACAGATTTTTGTGCTTTTTGAAACCGAGCTTCAGGCTTTCACACCTCGGGGACACGGCCCCGCTATGCACAGGTAGCGGCAAGGTACGGGACAGGCTTTTCTCGGCAGTGGCTTCGATTAGGAGCTGGCTGATCCTCACCGTGAGTGTGCCTGCTTCCTTTTGTGTTTACCAAGCGTAACCTGCAATTCTTACTAATTACAGCAATATTCCCTGCTGCTTACAGATATTTGGGCGGAACCATTTCTGCACTTTTCACTAGCTAAATGCTGCATTGCTGACTAGACTATTTCCTCTTAATATTTGTTTCTGTGCTTCTGAGGAAGCTTCCCCCTTATCCTAGACCTCTCTTCTTCCCAGCTCAGGGCTCTCTTCCCCAGCCTGGCTTGCTCTTGCCCCTGGGCAGGATGCCCCAGCTCTCTTGCAGAGTAGCCTTGCTGATTTGGTAACCTGCTCGCTCGCAGGCTTCTTTGAACTCGGTCATGTCTTTCTTGGCCACTCTGGGTTTGCCTTTTCCTTTGTAGCACAGAAAGGGAACGAACTCAACAGCTGGTGATGGCTGCGGCTACCGGCAGTGATGTGGTTCTTGTTTCAACTCCTGTTTCCTCTTTCCAGAAAGGCAAACTGCTATAACTGGGCTGTCGGTGACTATGGGCAGAGGCCAAGATTTGGGCTGGCTGTATGAAGGCTCTTGTTCTATGTGCCAGTTCCTCATGGGAATATCAGCAACAGTGCTACAAGTCTCTGGTAGTCAAGATTTCTGGCAGTGTTGACCAGCATTCAGTTGGTTTTTTGCTCTGCTGTTGAGGTGCTGCTTTTGTATAAATAATTTTACCAACCCTGGAGGGTGCACCTTTTCCCCAGGACTTACATTTAATACAGCAGCTGGGCAGAGAAAAGGGCAACGATGCACTGCAGTGTTTTCTGGTATACATGAACAAGGCTGCGTGCTGGGCACAGGCTGGACCTGAATCTGGAGAACCTGCCACAGGACGTTCGGATGTGATTTGTTTTGGGCAATGGCTTAAATGACACAATTTGACACAGCAATGTACAGCCCACAGACGAGTATTTCTCTGTATTTAAAAACGCAGCTCTTCTCCCTCTTCCACTCCCCTTCTTAAGCTACGTGCTGCGGCTTGACTTCAGCCAGTCCCTCCTGGGCAAGGGAGGAGAAAAGCGACTCTTGCCCCAAGGAAAGCTGCTGCTAGCAACTGAAGGCAGCTGCCTGGCTAGTGCAAGCATCTTATCAAAAGATTTACAAAAAATAGTTTTGATTCAAACTTTTCACGCCTTTCAGGAGTTGCAGGGTAGGTGTTGTCTTCTGCCTGTCTTTCCAGGTGGCTGAATTCCTCTGGATGACCACATCTTCCATGAGGTGCTTTGCTTTTATCTCTGGAGAAGGTACAACACTACCATGAAGTCGCTCATAAGAGTCCATCCTGGGAGATGAAGTATCTCTGTGGAGAACAGGGATAAGTGAGCATCGGACTATGTATCTTGTAAATCACCGTTGCAGTATGGTTTGTATCCACCTGCTTGGGAGCGTTAGCCAAAATAGGTTTGGGGAATTTCATTTTCCCATCAAAAAACACCTGAAACTACTGGGTGACAATTTTCATGAAAACATGCAGAAGGTGAGCTGGATACAAAAATCATTTTTTTTCTAGTCTTGCTAGCAGATTTGGATCTGTGGGTTACAGACTGCACCCCATTAGGAGGCACTAATGACAATTTTAATCTGATAATGCGAACTTAACATCCTCCAGACAACGTCAGGCTAAGGGATCAGCTGACCTCTGGCTGTCCCTCTACACCCCTCCGCGTTTCACAGGAGTGGGAGAAGGAAGGCAAGTAAGGAAACAACTATCTCCAAAAGCGACTCCAGAAATCTCGGCTCTGCCAGCGACCACCATGAAAGACCAGGTGTTTGGCAGACCCCTGCCCGGCCGGCCGATGCGTGGTTACCGCGAGGAAGCCGAATAGCACCGACTTCTGGAGACATACCAGCGGCTGCTAAAATAATAACAATAATAACATCAGTTCTGCATCTTCTTGCTTCTGGGTCATGGTGATCCGCTGTAGGGGACAGCGTGGTGGCATGAAATCGAGCAGGCCAAATGGAAATCTTCTCTAGTTCTCGGTCACTTACCATTGGGAAGCCCAGGGCTGGTTTTGAGGCCAAGAGAAAGGAGGCCAGGGGTGAATTCACGCTCAAATATGCCTGTAGAGACCTGAGCCCCAGCATGAGGTTGGAGTGAGGATGCTCATCAGGGCGACTGCCTGGATGGGGAGGGCTGAGGTGGGTTAAGGTGTGGAGGTGTGGTGAAGCAACATAGCCTTTCCCCTCTGCTTCCCTTCCTTCAGCAGCCTGCTCACCTGGAAATCTCTGCATTTCAAAAGACGCAGCCTTGGGGCCACGGTTCCCCAGACCCACTGGTGGGGGGCTGTGGACCCATGCCCGCAGCCACCGAGCTTGCTCAGATTTCTTCCAGGTGTGGCTGTGCTGCCAAAGGAGCATCGAGTGTCCCACGAGGAGATGGTGGACTCGATTTTGGCCAGTCGGTGTTTCACACCTCATTCCGTGGCAGTCCCTAGCGTGCTTTGGCGTGACCTGGCGTGACCTTCGAAGGTGCGATGCGCTGGAACAGCAGAAACGCCTGGTCCCGGGATGCTCCACAGCCCTGTGGCGGGGTTAGCATCGTGGTTTTCAGGCTGTTGGCACCAACAGCGGGTCTGTCCTTCTGCAGCCTGGGATGGTTGGGATGTACCCTCCCGGGGAAGCTGGACGTGCCAGGCTGGGCCCAGGAAACGTCTCCATGCCACTGGGTTTGCTTAAAGGCACTTCACCTCCGTTTCCCTGCACATCCTTTCATTCCCTATGTCTGTTTTCACGTTCAGCTTGGTCGCTGTCTCGGCTACGTGTGTTCGTAGTGTCCGGCAGAACAGCTTATGGGTGCCGATTCTGCTCACAATGTGCTAATTCAACCGATAATACACCACGCTCTTTTATTCAGGTGGGCAAAAATCCCTAAGAAGTGCTAGTGTCTTCTAAAATGTATATGAACTGCATCCCTTTGGAGACAGAGCTGTGCAGAAACATCTCGGGGGGGGGTGTTACACTCACTTTTGTGTACTCTAATCTTTTTCTCTTTTAAACTCTGAACAGTGTCTGCCTGATGGACCTTTAACGTGTGTTTTTAAAGATATCCATGTCAATATGCTGATCACTCAGAGCTGCTGGAAGGTGGCATCTAGAACCATAGAATCACTTAGGTTGGAAAAGACCTTTAAGATCATCAAGTCCAACAGTAAGGATGACTGTCTCGGTCATCCACCATCAGCTCTTGCTTCATCTTCCCATTCTCCATCAAGTAGGGTGTTGCGTTCTGTCTCGTGCTCCCCCCAAACCGCTGAGCAGTGCTATCGGTGTAATGCAGATGGGCCGCAGAGGTAGCAGTGGGACGGATTTGGCCCCTCTCTATGACATCCTGAGGTCTTGTGCCTTCATGGCCATGTTGCCATTCCCCTCAGGCCTCCTGGCTGGACGTTCGTGGTACGGACTGAGCGACATTGGCCAAGCTGTGGCAGGAGCATGAACCTGTCCTCCGGCGTGGTGGAGTCCATGCCGAGCCTCAGCCTTGCGCTGTCGTCTCCTGCTACATCTGCAGGTCAGCGCTGCTCTCATTCAGCTCCGAAGCTGTTTTCCTTCAGGACATAACCACGCAGGGCTTCACTTTCAGGACTAGTATCGCAGTTTCTGGTATTGTGTCAGCTTGTGAGCTGAAATCCGAGATAAAAATGAGCTTGGTGGTGTTTAGGGAGATGTTTGGGTAAGTACTTCTAGCTGCAAAGGAGAAGGATGATGCGCAAGTCTGACCCAACACAGACTGGGGGGGGGTCTATGCGCACGCTGATGCCAGGGATGGTTCAAGTGTTTCCCTGCTGTCAAAAGCTAGGAAAGGCGGTAAGTTCAGCCTTTCAAAATACTTCCATGCCGGCCAAAACTCTCTTTCCACGTATTGGAAAGACAAATAAAAAAGAGCACCAGGGAGCAGGCAGAACTGGCCTTTTATTGCCAGCTCTTCTTGGCTAGTCGGCGAGGAGGAGAGGATGTTTCCCTCAGACCTACTTTACATCCCTCTCTCTTTTTTTTATTTTTTTTTTTTTTCCCCAATAGGAAATTGTGAGCGCATGAGTTAAGCGGAGCCCCGGGGAACGGGAATCTCCGGAGTGGCGTGTGGCTGGCAGGGTGCGAAGCTGGCGGCCGGGATAGGACACGCACGTCCTCACCACGCGCTCGGCATCGCTCGGCTGCTTCACAAATTCCTTCCCCTCCCCTCAACCCAGCCTGTCTCTCCCCAGCTCCCGTCGCTGCAGGCGGGTTGGGAGTAATGCCACCACAGCAGGTCCTTCCTCTGAAAGTAATCCCTGCTCCTCTCTCCCCAGTATTGACTTTTTTTTAAAGCTGGATCCGTTCTCCCCAACGAGGCTGTCCCCGCAGTTCAGCGACGGGGATAACTCTCCTCCAGTTGGCTTCACGAGTCATCGCACTCTCTTCTGCATCCCGAAGCCATCCCAGTTGCAGCCGCCCTGCTCTCTCCATCAACAGGAGCTGGTCCAAGCTGTCCGTGCGGGAAGGAGGTGGTATCTTTCACCCCTGGCACGAGCTCCTACAATGTCTTGGGAAAATGGGCACCAAATATACTGACTGATGCTCCCCAAGCAGCGGAGGCTCCTGGAGCTGGCACGGCTGCTGTTACGTACCCTGGGTGCCCACGGAAGCCAGAAAAACCTGCAGCATCGGAGGGACAGGCCCTTGTTAATATGCCCTAATGACATTCTGCCCTGTGTTGAACCCAAGAGCGTGTGCTGGCTAACGCACATCAGCACGGAGACCTTCCAGGCTGGTCAGGAAAGCCCCAGGAGATGGAGAGGTCGCAAGAGCTGTGCTGGAAAAATAAATGAGTGTACCTTCCCATGACGATTCGGTCTCCAGCGTACTCCTACACACCACTTCTCCCCTGCAGCTTCTGCCCAGGACATTAATGCTGAGAGGTATCTCGTGTTATTTACTCAACTCTCTCCCGACATCGCTGGAAGGAGCGGCGAACAAAGCCTGTGCTTGCTCTGCAAGATCGGCAGCTTCAGCCGCAATAACTCGGCTGCTAGAGAAAATAAATCTCCGTGGCTGGGGCTGGAGGGGACGCAGCCTGTGCTGATTCGGAGGGTATTAACACCAGTTTCCAGCTGCTGTGGGATGGGTCCTTGGTTTGGATCAGCTTCCCAAGGAGTGAAATGTGAAGGGTCCTGTGTCTGCCCACGCATCTGGACAGCACTGGGCACAACGGGACCTTCTCCTCGTTACAGGTCTGGCTGCAGAGCAGCTAATCCAATATTATTAATGACAATCAGAACAGACCTGATGGAGTTTAAACCACTGTAAAAGGATTACTCTTAGGTGTTGAGCTGGCCAAGGATGGGGGGAAAAGCATTATTTTGTATATGGAGGAAACCTCCTGACACTTCCAAATGCTGTGGGAAAGAGGAAATAACTGCAAAAAGTAGAGCAGACCAGGTCTTCCTCCGGTGATCTGGTGGACGAGCAGAAGCACACCAGCTTACAGAGCAGCAGAGATGTAGCTGCAGGCCATCTGGCCCAAGGCCTTTCAACAGCTACTGGTGTGGCTCCCTGAAACGCTGCAAGGAGCTGGAAACCTTTGTTTTCAAGCAGGAATGTGCTCAAAAAACAAGCAAGCCTTGGAAACTGCAGAGTGTTGTTCCTTCCCTCTCCCGTTAGACCTGCCATCCAACCCTTGCTGGAAGGGGAGGCGTGCAGAGGCTTCGCAGGAAAACCTTACTCTGTGTGTGGATGCTTTAACTGGCCAGAAGAGTGGATGTCCAAATAACTGTGGATGCCTACCTTTTCCTGGGAACGCGGGGTCCGGTTTGGTGAAGGATGGGATTTCTGACTAAAGAGGATGAGTGCGTGCCCGCTACAGAGCTGAGAGCGTGGTGATTATGTCTCTTGCTTATAAATGCAAGAGCTCAAAAGCCTGGCCTGATGGAGCGAGGCTTGAGACTTGACTCCTTGCCACCCAGTTCCCAAGGTACGGGTTGCTTTAACCCTCTGGATTCAGGTTGCTTTGGTGTGGGGATGGTTTCTTTTGCTTTTCCTTTTAAACGCTTTTGAGGTAGTGGGTGACAGCACTCCCCTTCTGTCTCTGCTGGACATTTGCAGTCACTGGGATCTGCAGAGTACTAAAGCTTTCACTCAAGGAGAAGGGCTCTGCACAGGTCCTCATCTTCATACAGAGGGAGCCCAAGACTCTTCCATGCAGATACAGGGAGAGTCGAAGCTGAAACCCTGTAAATCTAAGCTGCACCTAGAGCTGGTTACAACAGCAAATACGAGCCTGAAAAGCTGGAGGAGATGCCGTGCTCGGCTCTTCTGGCAAGCACTTGTAGCAATCTTCTTCAGGGGAAAAGGGGAAGGGGTCCTTTGGTCTTGGCCTCCAGAGAAGTTAAGTCCTGGCATGCTCCTGATGTGAGCCACTGCTGAGGTGGGAGACACACAGCAGCCTTACTGACAGCTGTCTGTGTTGATGGAGAGCTATCTGACTAGGGAATGCCGAGCCAACCCTGGGAGGTGGCTGCTCTGACCAGTTGTTCATCTGTCCTCTAATGGAGAGACGGCTCTCTATTTCTTCTGGGCCGTTTTCTTTAGTTCTACGTGGTCGTCTTGCATTTCTCTGTCCGCATCAATGTAGTTGGGACTTGCCTCTGTCAAACATCAGAAGAAATTGCTCGGCTTTGGCCAGAGTATTAGGCTAGCTCTGTGCCTTGACCAGTGTGCCTCTAGTCCTTGGACAAAACCCCCAAGGGACGGCTTGGGAAATGATCCTTCCAGCCCTTCCTCTAGCAAAAGCTGGGCATCGCTAGCTCTGGGAACGGTCAGGATGGGAAATACCCCTGTAACGCTGATGGCCCTTGGGCATGCCTGTCCCTACCCTCCCTGGCAGAGTCACAAACTCCACTTGTGAATGGAGAAGTCAATAGGAAGATCAGCTGCAACATTGACGAATGCCAGAAGATCATACTGCGCCTCAAGTAAAGGAAGAAGAAAGAAACCACCCCAGAGTCGCTCGGCTCGAATGAGAAGAAAGTCTGGGCACTGTGCCCTTCAGGCTGACGGTCGGAGGAGGTTTGGTGCTGGCAGGTGCTGGGGCGAAGGATGGCACAGAGAAGAGAGTTTCGCTTTATGCACGTAACCACCATCTTCTGCAAAGCAGACCTGGCCAGACTAAGGAAGATCTGATCTGCTGCCTTCGATCTGGTGAGAAGTAAACCGTGGTGGGGAAAAAAAACTGGGGAAAGAGGCATGTGAGTTTGCAGTAGGGGATGCCCCCTTGAAGCAGCAGTCACCCACATCCTCTCCGCGTTAGCAGTCACGAGTGGTTCCCCCCAGCCAGGGCAACGCGTCCGCCGGGGCTTTCCCTGCTGCCAGCCAAGCGATAGTTTCCACGACGGGCAAATGTGGGCAAGCAGGAAGAGATGGGGCTCTGCTGTGAGGTGAAAGCACGTCTCACCCACCGCGTGGTTTTCCTATGTGGCATCTGGTGAGGGCCGTAATGAAGGGATGTTCCTCTGGAGTCAAGGGCTAAGTCCACATCATTAGCAGAACCCAGCCTAGACCTTCACGCTGTCACACAAAGACCTAAGCCCAAACCCTTCCAGGAGGGAGAGGACAGGGCATGGTCCATCCCTTGTCAGGTATCCACAGAGGTTGTGCCACAGTGGTGGGGTGCAGCAGAGATCCTGATCAGGGCTGATTTTTGGGTCTTGGCTCTGGACCCGCACTGTTGATGGCACGGTGAGTGGGTCACAACCCACTGCCGGCCTCACTCACCGAGGACGTGACCTCCAGGGAGTGGATGGTAGGCACGGAAAACCTGAAATACCTCTGCCTTGAAGCAGGCTGTGTCATCCAGCCTTAACTTTTTTCCTTGCCCACAGGCAGACGCTGGCCGCAGGTCTCATGGGTGGCAAAGCGGCGCAGCCCTACAGCGTTGGGTGCCCTTGCAACCAAGCTGCCTCCCAGTTGCTTCCAGTGAAAAATCCACCGAATCCCTCCAGGCTCCTGTCCCTTGCAACAAGGACCCATCCCAAGTAGTTATGTCCATCCGATGCCTGGGTCTATGGATCTATGTGCCTTCTGATGGCTTCTCTGATGTCTGGTGATGGTTCGGCTTGTGCTCCAGCCTCTCCAGTGGGGAGGGAAGGCTTCGTAGGAGCTCTTCTCCAGCTCTCTCCTGTCCTCAGAAAACTCATGGGAACTTACTATTTTTAGAAGCTCTCACCCTCTGTCACACCTGTTTGAAAGGGCTCAGTGGGTTCAAATGTTAAAAAAGGGGGAATGATGAGCAGATGTGGCTCTTGCTTAAGTTTTAATGGCCTTAAGAAACCATACTAAAACCAGGTTAAAAAAAAGGAGTTGTTTCCAGGAAAAGTATTCCAAGGTCTCAAGTTGATTTCCTTTCCAGCGTCATGAAAGCCGCTCTTTGATAAATACTGTAATTAAAAAACCCAACAGTCTTAGTTTTCCTTCAATTCATTTTAATGTTATAAATTCAGTGGGGGAACCTGGCGCTCAGAAATAAAACAAGATTTTGCAGAGAAAAAATGTCTGTATCTTCACATATAAACAGATATTTCTTAGGAAGACACTTTCTTCTTTGACAAGGATCTTTCTGTTGGAAAATGGTTGCTTAGCTTTGCCCTGACAGCCCAGGGACAGTAAAACTTGTCAGCGTGGAGAAACTGAGCGGCCTGGCCGGGGCGGGATAAAATTCATATTAACAGGGAAATTATCCCTCTAACTCCACAGCAGTGGTGCCAAGTGATCCCCCCGCTCCCCGTGATTCCCCCCTCAAGCTCTAACGCAGCTGCTGACTTGCGGCACATTTCTTTTCCTAGATGTCACCTTGGGGTTTTCCACACACCCCCCCCCCGCCTTTCTGGATTTCTAGGATGCTTGAACTCGTTTCTGACTGTGGTATTGCTGATGTGGATGGGCTGGGCTGCATTTTTAGGATCTGATACAAAGCCCACTGAAGGCAGGAGCAATTTGCTGTTGATGTCAGTGGTCTCTGGAGCAGGCACTGTGTAACTGCTGTATTTTTATCCAGACAATTGCAGTTAAAGGGAGCGAAGAAAAAACTGCCACATTTTATTTTAAATGTAAAGCACTCGGGCCAGGGCTACTGGCTGCTGAGCAGCTGAAACAAGGATCCTGCTTTAAACCAGGGTATTGCACCAGAACCCCCAAAGCAGAGAGAGATACACCGAATTGCTCCTGCCTTGGGAAAATTGAGGCTGTCTTCTTTAAAGGAGAGATTTTACTTTCTCTCTTTGGATTTTGTGTTCTAAACAAACGAAGGCCTTTGCGAAGAGAGGGAAAGAAAAAGAAAAACCCAATGACCTTACAGTGAGCATGTCAGGAATCTGCAATACATCCAGCCGATCGCTAACCTCTGCAAGGTCTGGCCGTGCCAGCGTTGCCTGAGCCCGTGGAAGGAGAGCACAGCACAACCCATACGGTCCATTCCATGAGCAGAAGCCAAGATTGTGCCTCCGAGAGAGGCCGGTGGCTTACAGAAATTGCTATGTTTTATCAGCTGGGAGTATTCCTAGGAGGAGGAGAGGTTGTGAGTTATTCCTGCTTTTTGGAGTAATTTCAATATTCCTAGAAGCAGTTGCTCCAGCGGAGGTGTTTCTGCACCATGCACGTAGGTTGGTGCATGCCACCAGAGACTGGGTTCAGTGGAGAAAACTGTGGGCAACATAGGTCGGATCAGCGAATCTCTCCAAAGGACGTTTCTACTGACAGACCCAAATTCCTACTTTGCAACCCCGTATGGCATGGGTGCATTAGAGGGGGTGGCTACGCCACCAGCTGAACCTCATTTGCCACGTGGCTGTGGGAAATCTTGACGGTAAGATCCCCCCTAAAGATGAGCAGCTCTAATTTGGAGGAGCTGATATCTGCCTGCTAGCAACAGGAGCCCAACGGCGAGGTTAGACGAGAGCTGCAGCATTTTGGGATGGCTGAAGCTTGGGTGAATCCCCAGGCAGAGAGGGCCAGATCCAGCGTGGCGAAGGGTGCAGCTCTGCAGATGTGGATGGGGCACCGGGTTCTCACCTCAGCTCGGGATCTGACTCACGGCCACGTCGTTATCTTGGAGGGTGGACGACACAAAATGATTGACCCTCATCAACCGTTGGCGTTCGACGTGGTTGAGTCAGGGCTGGCGGGCTTAAAAACTGGTGGGTTGGTTAAACGGTTTTGGAAAAGGGGAAATGTTGGGTCTTCTCCTTTGCCTGCTGGATTGTGGACCTCCGGACGGTGGCCAGCTTGTATGCGATGCTCTTCCCAGTGAGCATGAGGCAAAGCCAGTTGGCAGAGCGTGCAACCAGAGCTCGGTTGGGTCTATGAAGAGCTGACTTTTGCTGCCCCTCAGAGATACCTCTGGGTCCATCTTCAGCTGGGAAATGGGTGGCTGCAGGAGTCTGGGGGCTTCCACCCCATGACGGGTGCAGGGTGGTGGGAGTGCGTCTTCTTCAGCCTGGCAAGTGACCGGCTGCTCCTGTCCTGTGTCCCCTCCACGCTGTGGGATGCCGGTCCCGGCTGGGTGACGCGTGGATCCCACACCCGGGGTCTGAGCGCCGTGAAGTTAGGTGGAAATTCGCCGCTTTTGGGCTGCTCAGTTTTTCTTCGCTGCCTTTTGAAGTCTTCAAATATCCTCGTAACTACAGGAGGCTCGAGGAGAAACACCAAAAGCTCGGTCTCGTGACAAAGCCGCAGACACCAGAGAGCTGCCAGGAGAACAGGAGAGCAGTTAGTGAGTAAAAAAGGGCACGTATAGGTAACCCTCAGTACAAACTCCCAGCATGGGGGCCAAGCTGCAAGCGAAGAGCTGCCAGGGAAGGTGTGTTATATTTGAGTGGCTATTTAATTGGGAAGAATCACACAGTCATTGGGACCGGATCGCTTATTTGACTTGCCTTGAGCTTCAGCCAAAGCCTGATAAAAGCTAACATGGTTTTCTTTTCCACTGGCTTCCGTGGGCTTTGGATCAGGATCTTTGTGCCTACAGGGTTATCTCAATTTCCTGGAACTCGTTCACTGTTTGAATTCGCTAAGTATATTTACTGCCAGGCTGCTTTTTTCTTTAACTCCTGCCGTTTGATTGCAAAAAGTTCCTGGCAGCTGCTGGTTACAGGAGTGGCGTTGCTCTCTCAAAATTGGCCACGCACGTCTCTGGGTGTCCCCTTCACTGGCTGGCCATGAATAACTCTCAAAAACAGCACAAGATCCACTACGAGCCTGCCTCTTGCAAACCATTAGGCGCAGTTAAAGAAGATTCGGAAGCGTCAGGCAGCATTGTTAATTTTTTTTCCTTTCTTTTTGAGCCTCAGACACTCTTTCGCAAAGGCACGGGTTCCCCAGAAGACACGTTTGCTCTGCCTTTATTACCAATTTATTGGCTTAGTCGCAGTCAGGCACAGTACCAGCCGGAGCCTCCTCGGTGCTGCCTGCGCCTGAGCCCTGCCTGCACCTATAATTTCCCCTTGATCTCCGTGGGAGCCTTGTCTCTTCCCGCATAATGGGAGGCATTTCTCCTGGGAAGACGGGAATACCTGAGCACAAAACTCCTTGCTCCTGAGCAGCAGCATCAGTAGGGCAGAACGTTTAATTAGCTGGATTAATGAACGTGGCTTCATCATCCACTCAAATAATAAACGAACATGGATAAATCAAACGTTCCGACTGGCTCGGCTAGGATTTATTTGAATTAATGCAGGGTGATGCAGATAAATTTTGGGGTGACGGTGTATTTTTTCCTAGGTGACCGGGGAGGAAGCGTAGCCTTGCGGGGTCCCAAACCTGCCCTTTGGGCTGGGAGACGGGGGTTCGTGTCTGGCCCTCCTCTGACCTTGTGTACAGCTGGGTGCTGTGGTTTTCAGCGGCAGCGCAGGCGTGGAGACCTGTCTGCTGTCCTCTTGGAGTGATAGCTTTTCGATCAGGTAAGGGTGAAAAGCCATTTTACGGGCAACAAGGATTCAAGTTTGCACAGCTTGTACTACAAGCCCTTCCCTCCCTTTTCTGGTACTAACATAATACTAATAAATGAAGACAATTTTCTAGTAAAAGCCCTGGCTGTAAGCCTTTAGCACCTTCTGAAGAACAACGTGGCCTGACATTTAAAAATAGAGGAACCCAAAGCGAGGGGGTGGTTTGGAGGGCAGAAGCTGGCGAGGAGCAGGGCTGAGCCACTGCGGTACCCGTGGGTCCTCCTCCTTGGAGCCCCAGCAGATGATGGAGAGCCGTCAGCGGGGACAGCCCACCCCACGGCATCTCCCAGGAGGTGGGTGGTTGTGTCACCTCCAGCCTCTCAACCCAGGAGCGCAGGGCTGATGGTTGAGCAAGGCTTTGATGATCCTGCCTGAATTGCTACCAAAGTGTGTTTAATCCCAGAGCTGCTCTTTGGAACAAAGTGCCCTCAGTAATATCTACAGGCTTGCAAACAAGGGTGTAACATGCTTTTCGACTTGGACTAGGGCAGGTTGACAAGTTACCTGTCTTGCTTTTTTAGATATTAATGGAAATTTGACTCTTCTAGGAAAACACATCGCATCCAGGAGTCAAGCTAGTCCTTCAAGTTTGGGAACCAGATGGAAAAAAAAACCCAGCTTTTAAACCAGGAGCATTTCTGAGCCCTCCAAGTAGACCCGCGTTCCCATGTGAGGGACAGCCTTTTTGCATATGCCATTTATGTCCTGGAGAAGGTGCTGGTGTGCGAGTGTGGCGGTTCGCATTTCAAAGGTTGACGAGGTAGTATACAATTAGGAGCAGAGGTAGCTACGCAGACGAGCTTTACATTGTCGCTCTCAAGGTAAATATTTCCCTTGAGTACACAGGGTCAAAGTACAGCTTGATATATATATATATATATATATATATATATATATATATACAGCCAGGGACAAGCCACAGCTTTCCAACAGCGAGTATGGCAGTTTTATTCTGGGTCAATGCTCGCCCCGTCCTCTTCTGCCGTGCCGCTGGGACCTCTCGCAGTTCTAGCACGGGTGGCTGCCGCTGGGAAGCTCAGCTGGAAGTCTGCTCTTCCAGCAGCACGCAGCCACGTGAAATTACAGCGTGTGTGATCATTTCTAACCAGATCAGCTGGGAAAAAAGTCCGGAGAGCGGGACCCCCTGCCCTCCGTTAAGCTTTAAGCACGCGCCGCTGAGTCGGAAAGACCCCAAAACGTATTATTTGAAGGTTTTTTAAGATAATCTTGGCATTTATGTCACATCTTAACTCTCGGATTTTACAACACGCTGCTCTTTATAAGCGATTCTCACAGGTTAATTATGCTGTATGAAGAGATTAATTAACTTTACGAGAGTCACCGCCCCCGGCAGCGGAAACGGGAACCGCTTCTGCTGGCTGGGATGGATCCGCGCTGCGTCTGCACGCTCGGAGGGTTCGGGTGCTCAGGTTTGGGTGCTCGGGCTTGGGTGCTCGGCTCCCCGCAGAGGGGGGGATATGAGCCCACGGGACATCTCTGCTGTGTCAGAGCCCTTCAAACAGGCACCAGTGTCGTGATGACCTTACTCCCCAGCTTTCTCCCGTTCAATCTCCTTTCGCTCCGGTTTTTATTTTTAAGAAGACCCTTGCCGAGTACCGAATAACGCTGCCCCTCGCCCAGGTGATGGCTGGCCAGAACTTGGGATATGAGCCTTCATATCCTCTTGGGATATGAACCGCAGGCGACGGCTTCCCAGTGCTCCCAGCCGCACCAGGAGAGCAGACCCGAAACACGAGCAGCTGGGGACGTGCCTCCCCCCCCAAAACGGTTTTGGTTTCGACACAGCTGAAGGACAAGGCGATGGCACTGAGGTTTCAGGCTGGGTTGGAGTCACTGGGGTGTTAGGTGATGCGTGAACCTCTGGGGAGCTTAAAATTTGAGCGGGTGAGGCAGGCAAACAGCAGGGGATGAGCTGACAGCACGTCCAAGGTGGTTTGCAAGCATCCCTTAGAGCCCCCCTTGAAGACAGAGGGAAAAGCCTAGCAGGGAATTTTAGGATTTTGGGGTGCCTTGCCCCTGCCAGAGTTCAACGCCGCTGGCACAAGCAGCTGCCCTGGTGTGTTAATTCAATACCCGTCTGTTGTCTTGGGGTGAGCGGACAAGTGAGATACCTCTGCCAAACCTGAAACCGTACTTTAAATTTCTCCCACAGCTCCCAGCTCCCCCCTGTGCATCCAATAATTTCCCCCAGGCCCCAAACCCCTCAAGTTTTGACACCCCAACGTAAGCCATCATCCTGTGCTGGTGCAGCGAGGTCTGGGGCTCGTGTGGTCCAACGCTGCTGACACATGCTTTGGTTCAAACCCCTCACCTGGCCGAAATGTCAGCGTGGCACCTGGGTGTAATCATATATGTACTCAGAGAGGTCTTTTTTTTTTTTTTTTTTATTAGCTAATATAAAAATCCCTGCTCTGCTAAAAGACAGGATCCTGAGTACAAAGTGTTGCGTGCAGGCAGCGAGCACAGCGTGTTCTTGGACGGCGGCGTGCAGGTACACGGCTCTGCCCTAAGAAGAGTAATTCAGAGTTAGGATTTACTATGGCGTTATGCAGTGCTACCTCACACACAGATTTAACCTCTTCCCAAGCCTGAGGTTTCCTGCTATGTTTTTTGGAAGGAAAGCTGCTTAAAAAATTATTGCCTTTTTTTTTTCATTTTCTTTTCTCCTTTTCTTTCTTTTCTTTTTTTCTTTTTCTCCTTCTTCCCCTTCTTCCACTCGGGATTTGGTTCACTGGTCCCATTACAGAGTCAGTACATGCAGAGCACTCCCTTTACACCGGTTCAGCTTCTCTGGGTAAATAATCCTTCCTAGGTGTGCCTGGTTTAGAGACCTTCCGATACATTTCAATGCTGATGTGGCAGATCCCAGGCCATCTAAAGCAAGGTTTTTCCAGCAGAGACGGAGAGGTGCCGCTGGCCCTTGGCAAAGCCCCCCGCTGCGATAGCGGGTATGTGCTGGATGCCTGTGCCCAGCAAGAGAAATTCATCCTCAAAGGCGTGCGTGGAGGGGAGGGGGCTCGAAGTGACACAGAAATAAAGAGATTTAACAAAATGCAGGTGGAGGGATTGTCTGCTTTTTGCTAGGGCGGAGGAATAAGCAGAGGGGTGGAAGCTATGTATGGTGTTGAGCTCAGAGGGTTTCTATCCCCCCGAGCAGACCCGAGGGATGCTGAAAGAAAAGACGTCTCCCAAGCACACCCAGCACCCGGTGTGACCCCATTCCTGCACCCGCAGCACGTCTGCACACCCGCCTGTCCTGCCCAGGCTGCCCTGGACCAAGAGGGATCCCTCGCCAGGGCTCTTTCTGCATCCCGGGAGCTGACGGAGCACTCGTGTCCTGCGCTGGAGGAGAGGGTCCCCTGGTCTTCCTTCCGACACAGGCACCTGCCGACCCCCCATCTCCCCCCCGCTGCTGACTCACACATCACTTCCACGCCCCACGGGTATCCCTTTGGTGTCCGTCAGCTGAAGAAATACTCAAAGAGGAGAAAATCAAAGGGAAAAAAATGGCAAGGTAATTTTTCCCCCCCCCTAGAAAGCCCCTTAAAATTCAGGGTGGTGAAGGGAGAAGGGAATTCCATCTTGAAAAACGGGAGTTTTTCTTCTCCAGAAAAACATGCCACTTATAGGGTGTATTTTTTTTTCACATGAGCGTGGAATGTGTTTTTTTGGGGAGGAGCCACTGTGCATCGACAGACATGAAGGGTGGGATGATGCTGTGTTTGTGGGGGAGTTAGCACGTTCCTAGGACCCGGGAGATGCCTCCAGCCAGGAGAGACCTAGGAAAAGCTGCATCATCCCTCTGCCCGCGTTTCTGCTCCTGAAAAGTGGAGTTGATGCTACTGCCTTTCTATCCAAAGCGCTTCGAGGTGGCTTGTTATGAAATACTGGAAACTGCTATTAGTAGAGCGTCCATAAAGACCTGACACAAAGCCACAGGGAGATTTATTTTTTTTTGTCCCTGCGGGGTTGTGCTGAAGTCCCACCGAGCAGCCCAGGAGGATGACTTTAGAAAGGCACCGTTTGCTTTTCCTGCTTCTCATCACTGGGCAGAACCCGAGGTGAGAGAGACTCATGCATGAGAATTGCTGTGTGCTGGGGCGACGTGGTGGTTATAAATAAATACATAAAACCAAATTACCTGTCCGGAGGCGAGCGTCCGGGTAGAAGGCATTCTCTCTGTCTGCCGCTTTGATTGCATCGTGGAGCAGAAGAAACCCCTTCAGGTTTTTGATCTCCCTTCCTGGCTCTCGTGCCAAGATTTTGCAGTCCCTCCGGGTTCATCCAAACCTCCAGCCATAGACACAGTTCACACTCCCCCCACCCCCAAATTGCTTCCCAGCAAAACCAGCCCAGAAAGAAGACGAGCTGGTGTGGCAGGGTACTGGCTGCCGTGCTTTGAGCTCCCTCTTCCCTTTGGTCTTCAGGGCTATACGAGTGTCTGGTGGCCCTCAGGGCTATATGAGTGCCTGGTGGCCCTCAGGCTTTGCTCTGCAGCTTTTTTTTGGGTGGGAAGCCGGACCACCTCTGCTGATCCGCCCCCCCTGCTTGTTGTGGCTTTCACCCAGCCAAAGCCCTCGTGAGCAATCTGGGTACCTCTCCTGTGAGCATCAGCATCTTTGAAGCTTACGGCCCGTTGCTAGATGGGTCGGAGCTGATGGGAAGTCGAGGCGTGGATCGCGTAAGCCTAGTTTTGGCTGTACGGCAGCGTGTCTACCCCTGCGGTGTCCATGCCGGCAAGTTCTTGGTGTCACCAGCCAGAGCCACCCTTCCGACTCCGTCCCCCACTGGTGTTGCCATCCGCACGCCATAACCAGCGTGGACGCGGTCTCTCTCGTGTGCGCGGCTGAAGAGATGGGCTGTCTCTTCCTACCCCGGTGCTTTATGCGGGTTGCACCGGGCAAAAGGTACCTGGCAGAAGCAAATGCCTCTGCTCTCCCCAAAGGGTTCTTCCAGCAGGGGAGGAGAGGTGTTGCACCGGTTTCACGTCTGAGGTGTGGTGGCAATAGGCAGGTGAGGCTCGTGAATGTGGGAGAGCTTCAACCAGAGAAGCCTACTCTCGGAAAAGGCACGTTTCTTTTAAGCCAGAGGTACTTTGCGGACTTTTATTTAATCCCACAAGTGCACTCGTGTCCTCCTGTTCTCTGTAATGCTAGCATCCCCAAAATACCTTAAATTCTCCATCTGGGGCCATGCCCTGGGATTTCTCAAAGCTGGGAGCTGTGTTTGTTCCTGGCGTGTTAGGAGGTCCTTCCTGGGCCGTTTTCAGTTGAATTTATAATTTCCAGATGTTGTGTCAGGCAACGAGCATGAACCCTGCTAAGATCATACACGGAAAGTGAGAAGAGTTCCCTTGATATAACCAGCAATTGCCTCATGGCAATCTGCGACGTCCCTGAAGCTGCTGGCCCTGAATCCCTGCAACCCATCTCACCAGATTTTCTAAGTCCTGAAGAAGTTTCTTGTTAAGCCCCAGCTCCTGGAGTCACGTGAGTTTGCGTCCGGCCAAACTTTCAAGAGAGGCATGAAGTTATAGAATCATAGGATCATTTAGGCTGGAAAAGACCTTCAAGATCATCGAGTCCAACCATGCCCACTAAACCATGTTCTGAACCATGCTATCTGGACCTAAAAGCCAGTTTGGGGATGGGGAGAGGGGGACTCTCCTACATCCAGTGTGGATGAAGAGGGTCTGGAGGAAAGAGGTCCCTATGCTTTTTTCCTTGCCCAGATGGGAATGCTCTTTCTTCCAAGCTGTATATAGCCCTGATCCTGTGGACTGGGCAGCAGCGGGAGGCCAGGTTGTATGGTGAAGGATTAAGTAATTTCCTTCCCTTCTTCTCTGGAAGGTATTTTGATTAGCATAACCATTGTATTCCCAAATTAGCTTGTGTTCCTGGCTTTGCCCTTAGGCTGGCTTTTCCTGTTACAAGCCTGCTCTGGCACAGTGATACAGCTTTCCAGGCACGGCAGCGTGGAAGAGCGCAGCTTATGTTGGGATGGATCCGGCTACGCTCAGTCTACCAGCCACCCTTCCTGAGTGACCTCAGGCTGATGCTGAGACTACAGAGAGCTGGTCCTACAGCCTGCAGCTCTCCCGTACCTGGGATAACTGCGTGAAACCTTTCAAACAGGCCAGGTTTTTCACGTGAGGCTTGCAGGACCGTGTGCTGGACCGAGACCAGGAGCAGCTGGGACAACAGCGTGTCTCCTTCCGTGCCATCGTGGCAGAGAGAACGTTAACTTCTGGCACGGGCTAAGGTGCACACCTCTGGTATCTCAAGCCATCCTGTCTAGATGGGTCCGAGCCCGTCTAACACATCCCTCTGCCAGTCACTCGCCCACTTCTGCTTTCCTCCTGCCAAGCATCGTTCCGAACTGAAGCAATGAAAAGTTCTGAGAAATATGAACCAGGAACTGGGCTGTCCGGCTGGTCTCTGGCTTCCAGTCCACCAAAGTGGGGGTAATCCTGCAGGTCCTGGTTCGTATTTCATATCCAGGCGGTATTTTCCAATCCCATGTAGAGTTGGGTTGAAAACGGGGGAGGCCAGGGCGTACCCTGTTCCAGAAGCAGGCGCGGCTGTGGCACGGCGCATTTTCTAACCCAAACCTCAGCCGTGCCACTGCAGAAACATGGGCAAGGAGGGAGAGGAACGATCCAGAAGCTCTTGCCACCACCTCCCTGCGCTCGCACCGCGGCCCCGTGTCGTGCTCCGCTGCAGCATCCACCTCCAGTTTCCATCGCTGGAGCAAAGCCGCCGCTTATTAAACCCAGACCAGCGAGCGCTTGGCAAGGCACACGGGCCGGGAGAGAACGGCAGGGAGCCGAGGGGAGGCCAGACAGGCCGATTCCTGCTTTTATAAAAAAAAGGGGAGGCTGCTTCCAGAGTCGCCGAAGGGATCGAGCGTGGATACGGGGCTGCTTGGAGGATCAGCCCGGCTGGTAGACAACGCAGCATCATGTCCATAGTGCAGGCAGCCGCCAAATCTGGAGCGAAGGACTCCTCTGCTCTCATTCCTGCCAGGTTTTTTGGTGGATTTCTGTAGTAGTAAGCATCCCACAGTGGGAGCAAGGGTGGCAGGCACCTCCCCACGGGCTCGGGATCGAAATGCACCACTGAACCCGGGCCAAGCTGACCGTTCTCCTGGAAGAAAACACAAGCCGTGCCTGTCTGCGTGCTCAGCTGCAGCCTGGATGCGGATTGCATGGGGATGGGACGAGGTGCTCGGTCGCAGTCCCGGCTGGCTCCCCGGGTAAGATTTTGGGGTCATCTCTGCATGAATGAGCTTGGACCTTCAGAAGGCTGCGAGGGACCTCAGGGAGTCCTGCAGACCTTGTGGCAGGGCTTGTTTGACGACTGCTGCACAGAGCTAAAAATACCCCAGCGATGGTTATGAATTTAGGATAACTAATACATCCAGTGGGAAGATTTGGAGCCGTTCCAGGGCTAAACAACAGCTTCTTCACCAACGGCCAAAGACTTGTGGATGCAAAAATAACTAGGGACTGAAAAACTTGGAGCAAGGGATTTCCAAATCAAACCCAAGAAAAACTTTCTAGCGGTGAGGACGACCGTGGATCGTCGCCAGCACTTTGGTTGTTTTAACAACAGGGTACACAGACCTCTGGATTTGGGCTGGATGCTGCTTCTGGGCAGGAGCTGGGAGAACTAGTAGTTAGGGAGAACTCCTTCGATATGGGGTGAAAGCAAATTATACTGATAATACAGGACCCAGCGGCCTGGATCAGCAGGCACTTCAAGAACCAAAGGGAAACACCACGGTGGGAGCTATAGGCTTGACATCTCAAAACGTGGGGAGAAAGACCCAAGAATAGGCCAACTGGAGACCGTGGATGCTGGGAGGAGCGCTGTGGGGCGAACCAGCTTTGAGCCACGTGAGTATCGGTGAGCAGAGGGCAAGCGAGGGTTTCAGGCACCTGTCTACAGACCCGAAACAGGGCTGGGGAAGGAGCAGAGGGAGCCGTCCTCCGAGCACATCTGTGCCGCGGTGACAGAGAACACCCAGGTTCACATCCCAGCTCCGCCTGCCCGGGGTTTTCACCCCACGCCGTGCATTTTCCCCACGCACGTGTCCCTTGCTCTGCCCTCACTGTTGCTCCACGCTGAAGCAGACGCTCAATTATTTATTTGGCCGGAGACGGTAAGAGTGAGCCCACCACCCTGTGCCCTGGTGTGCCAGTCCCTGCCCCGGTGACTAATGAAGTACCCGGGGCAAACAGCAAAAACTTCGCTAAGAGAGCTGGAGAGAGCCCAGCCCCACATCTCCCACGTGTGGCAGGCATGAGATAACCCCCCCAGCCCCCCGGGATGCTCACGGCAAGGCGGGCAGGATGCCCGGCTGCCTGCTCCACTGTGGCTGCAGCTGGGGAATTGGGAACCCACGGGGCTTGGGATGTCGGTGCTGTTCAAACCCTGCATTCCTGCTTCCGAGTGTTTCGGTTTGGAGAAGGTCCTGGGTGGGTTTAACGAGCTGAGGATCCTAGCGCGACTGGGGCAGGGCTGGATCCCAAACCTTCGTGCCTTTGCCTGGAGGGTTGAACGTCGGGCCGCTCTCTGCCTTATGGCCATCCTTTACGTTCATGGATCTTCCCAGTCCAGGTCCTGCCTGAAGCAGGGAGCCCTGGTTTGTCTGCAGTCTGTAGAAAACCCCCAAAAGTCTCCAAGTCCTCATGAGTGCTGAGAATAGAAGCTTTTGTGCCTATTTCAGGTCCCTCTGCAGAAGCCGTATTATCATAATTAGCCAAAACTTTTCCCCGTTAGCATCTTTTTTTCTCTTCTTCCGTCACATCAGCCTGCATGAAACAGTCACTTATTCTCCTTGCCATTGTGTCGAGATGTACCAGGCTGCGGGCAGGACCTGCTGCTTGTCCCCAGCCCGGCCTCAATAGCAGGGCTTGTTCTCTGCAGTGGCAGCCGATGTAAATCCCAGGGATGCCGCTGAGAGCAGCCCCAACTGCCGCCCCGTGAGGAGGTCTGGCCCCTGAAATACAGGAACATTGGTGCCCCAAGCATTTACAACAAGGAGAGAGGTGGCAGGAGGCTGGAAGATCCTGACAGCCTGCGCCGTGATGTCAAATTACGGCTCCCTGCCAGCCGCTTTTATAATAAATTCATTTCTTACTCCACGGTCAGTGCCTAGCAAGCACAGAAGCCAGAGTGTGTACCACAACGTGGCCAGGGAGGCGCACGAAAGGGAGAGAGATGGTGTTCGGCTTGGCTGAAGATGCGGAGGCATGGGAGACATATTCCCACCGGAGCCCAGACCTTTTGTGAGATTTTGGGCGAAAAGCGTAGTCAGTGCAATCTGTGTATTACAGAGTAGGCAGCAAACCTCTGCTCTATCAGCCTATGGCTCCCGCTTGGTTGGGTGTCTGGGTGGTCGGTTGGTTTTGGAGGCACGTTCTTGGGGAGATGGGCCTTTGGGTTGAGATGGTTCTCACGTTCTTACGGCACAGACCGGCAGGGTACGGCATCTCCTGAAGAGTACCCTGGCTCTTCCCCAGCAGTTCAGCCTAATAGTTGGTCCCTTCCAATGTGAAGGGAATCCCTTCCAACTCTTCCCTTTTCATTTCCAAGGAACCAACCCTTCCCTTTTCATTTCCAAGGAACTGGGGCATCCAAATCACTTCCTAACTCCCTCTGGTGCAAACAGGCACCCGAGAAATACACCTCCGATTTCTTCTGTCCCGCTGTGGGATGTCACGGCCAGGCCAGGAGGCACGCAGAGGACAACCACCACACTGGGTGGCACTGGCCACCATGGGCCGCTCTGGGCATGGTTTTGCCCCCACCCTGGGACCCACAAGCCAGTGGGTGATGGACCAGCCCCAGCCCCACAAGCCGAGCCCCAGCGTTGTTTGCCAATCTTGAAAAAAGGCTCCCGCAGGGATCGGGGATATCTTTAGGGTTCGATCCGTTTTATGACATCCCTTGAGGAAGGGTGCAGAGCGGGAACCAGCACCCCACACCCCTTGCAGGACTTTCCCATCCATCCCCTCCCAGCCGTGCCTTAGGACTTGTGCCAGCACCCACAGCCCATCCCCGGCCGTTCAGCCCCCCCCAGCACCACTGGGGCCAAATCTCTATGAATTTTTCCCCCAGCTCGGAGCCCTCGGGACCCACAGACCCTCCCGCTGCCCAAAACCACCCGCTCCGGCCCCGGGCGAGGCCCCACGGGGAGTGGGAGAAGGACACGGGTGGGGGGAGAAGCCTCCACCGTGGGCTGAAGCGGGGACTATATAACCCCCCCCGCCCTAAACTCCCAATAGCGGGTTGTCCCCATTCGCCATCCGGCCGCGCTTGAGTGTGCCCCACGGGGCGGGGCGGGGCGGGGCGG
>JANXJC010000056.1:19885842-19903579 GCA_027564655.1 Leptodon cayanensis
CCCCACCCCCCACCCTTCTTCCCAGGCTCAACTTCACTCCTTCCCTCCCGACTCCTCTACTTCACCTCCCTGAGCGGCGCAGGGGGATGGGGGCTGTGGTCAGTCTGTAACAGCTCCTCTCGGCCTCTCCTTCCTCCTTACACCTTTTCCCTTCCATGGGCTGCAGTCCTTCAGGGTGAATCCGCTCCGGCGTGAGCTCCTCTCCAGGGGATGCAGGAGAAACTCTGCTCCGATGCCTGCAGCACCTCCTCCTCCTCCTCCTCCTCCTCCTTCTTCCCTGGCCTTGCTGCTTGGGGGGGTCCGAGCTCTGTGTTCAATAGATCCTGATATTAACAGCTTTAGAGGTACTGGAGTCCAAACTGCTTTTTCTTCTGGGATTTTTTAGGAAAATAAGCCCACTGGGCCATAGATACTGTGCAGCAACTCCTAAACCACTGCTGCCACCCTCTATCCGTTGTGACCGTGTGCACTGTCGTCCTACAAACAGCGTCGTGGTCCCTGGCGCTCCTTGGCTTTCCCGGGTTAGCAGAGGGGTAGGGGAAGGATTGGAGTCACGTCGTTCCCTTAGCAAAGAGCTGGAACAAACCTTCCTGGTGAAAGGCGGGAGATGACCTTGCTGCGTTCTGCATCGCTGGCACCGCTGCACGGGGTGACGTTCCCTGGCAAGGTCGTATCACAGCGCGGTCCAGCTTCTGATGCTCTGCTCCCTGGCATTGGCAAAGCACACCCAGTTCCTGCTGGGAATCGCTCAGTTTGATGGAGGATGGAGGCAAGGTGGTGGGACCAGTGGCGGAGCCAGGCAGAGGTGACAGCTGGCTCAAAGAAGCCCACGTGTGCGGCGAGCGTCACCTCCAGCCCTTCTCCCGTTGCTTTCAATTAGAGAGGTATCGAACTTGACTGTGGAAATCTCAGTGGCTGCTGGTTTGAAATGGCAGTGGTGGGGTTGGAGCCAACTGGGATGATGCTACTCGGCTCTGCCGCCAGCTTGAGCGGTCCCAACCCCTCCTCTCTCCTCTCTAGCACCCCCGGACTCGGACGGGCCCCTCTACCTGCCCTACAAGACGCTTGTGTCCACCGTCAGCAGCATGGTGTTCAGCGAGGGGGAGGCCCAACAGCTCATCGAGATCCTGACGGAGAAAACGGGCATCGTCCAGGATACCTGGCACACGGTAGGGCTGCCGACGCGGCCGCCGGGGCTCTGCCGAGCCTCGGGAGGGGAGGGAAGGTATCCTGGTTTTGGGCAAGCTGGTCCCCGAGGGTCACTCTTGGAGACCGGAGCTGAATTTTTCCCCTGGAGCAGAGGGCAAGGATCCCACGCGCGTGGGGTTGGAGGGGATGGGTCCGGAGGTGGGGGTCCCCCACTGATGTGCCACCCCGCGCTGGCAGGCTACGCAGAAGGGTGACCCGGTTGCCGTCCTGAAACGCCAGCTGGAAGAGAAGGAGAAGCAGCTCGCCGCCGAGCAGGAGGATGCGGCCGCTGCCAGGAACAAGCTGCGGGAGCTGAGCAAGGTAAAGCACCGCGCAGCCCTCCCGGCAGCCCCGGCGTGGGCTCTGCTCGTCGTGGCTCCCCGTATCTCATCCCCCTTGGAGGTGAAGGCCAGGGGCTCTCTGGGCTCTTCACCCATTTGCTGTTTTCTCCCCAAAAAAGGGGAGGACATCCCCGCCTGACCTCCTCTCCTGGGCCTGATCCAGCCCAGGGGAGGCACCAGCCCAAAGAACCACGGGGTAGTGCCTGTTGGCAGCCGCAGGGCAAGCAGGGGAAAACCCTTCCCGTAAGAGATTGCAGCTTTCTGCTGCTTTAGGGAGGAAAATAAATCCCTTCCCGTCTCTGCCCGGATCGCCTGAGCCGCGAAGGTGATGATCAGTCCCTTTTTTAAGGAGCCCGATCCTGTTTCCAGCCCCTGCTCCCCAACTCAGCCCCCTGCCTCCACCTCTTTTTGGATGCTGAGGTGGGAACAGACCCCTGCCAGGCTGGTTTTTGGCACCTCCTGCCTCGCAGCCCATCCATCTGCCTGCAGCCAGGAGAGGAGAGGACAAAAGCCAGCCCATGAACTCAGGTGCTGTGCTTAAACCCCTGCCTGTGCAGACTGCACACGGCAGCGGCACGGTGTTGCTCAGCCGGCTGACAGAGCAACCCTGCCTTGGTGGGGGGCAGAGGGTGGTTTTGGTTTGGGTTTTTTTTTTTTTTTATTATTTTTTTTTTAATTATTTTCCTGCTTTGCCCCAAACTTTATGTGATGTTATTGATCCTAGGAGGGGGGGAAATAAAATTCCAGGCTGTCTTACTCCTTTCTCTTAGCTGGCTCAATGTAGAACAACAGTGGCATCCAGTGGCCGCAGAGCCCAAACCAAAATGCCGGAGGAAACGTAAGCGCTAAACGGGCCTGGGCTGAACTTCTAAGTCTTCTGAGCTGGGAGGCCACTGGTTTCGCATCCCCTTAAGGCGGCAAAACTCATCTACTGGGGACTAACCGGGTGACTTCTCTCCTCGAAGGAACTGGCCGCCGAGCGGGCCAAAGCGGTGGCCGTGGAGGGCAAGTTGAAGGAGCAGCTGCTGGCCCGGGAGCGGGAGATTGCGGCGGTGCAGGCGCGCATGCAGGCCAGCTACCAGGACCACGTCAGCGAAACGCAGCAGCTCCAGGGCAAGGTGAGCCCCCCCCCCGGCTCTTTGCTCCGCAGTTTCCTCCTCTGGCCGTGGGGTGGGTTTTGGTGGCAATCCTGGGGTCTTTTGGAGAAGACCCAGATGATGGGCGAGAGGGACCAGAACCTCGGGGAGGGGCGAGACCCCCGTGATGCTCCTGGACCGTGGTGCTCAAGGAAGAAGAGGCACCTGGGAGCATCCCTGGGGGCTGTCGGTACCACCAGACACCCCCCCCCACCCCAAACTGTGTTGCTCATCACTGTGGGCTTCACAGGGAAAAGCAAGGGGGCCGGCGGCGGCATTAACCCCCTCTTGGGTTCCTCTAGATCCGGACCCTGCAGGAGCAGCTGGAGAATGGCCCCAACACGCAGCTGGCTCGCCTGCAGCAGGAGAACTCCATCCTGAGGGATGCCCTCAACCAGGCCACCAGCCAGACAGAGAGCAAGTAAGGCCGGAGTAGTGTGTGTGGGGGGGGTAAAAGCCTGGGGCTGCCCACTGGAAAACCCTGGGGTTGGCTGTCCCGTGGGGTTTGGCCACCCTTTTTCTTGAAGGTGCTTCTCCAGACAGAGGAGGGAGCGAGGAAGAGCTTGCCAAATGGCTTTTGGGGGGGCCGGCAGGGGAAATAAGGATGTTCTTCCCAAGTGGAAGGGTAGGGCAGACCCTCTCTGCTTTGGGGGTTACCTGTGCTGATGCTAGAGCCAGCAGGCAGCGGAGAGGGGGAGAGGGGACCAGAAGGTGCCGTGGCACTTCCCCCCCCCTTAGGGGAGCTGGTACTCTCAAAGTCCAGAAGAAATGCAGATGGGAGCGATGCTGCAGAGAACCGAGACCTGCCCGGTGCTTGCAGAGCAAATAGGAGCTAGGTAGAAGAATTTCACACTCCTTTTTATAGCAAGTCTGAAATGGCTGGTGATTAACAGCGGTCCAATAATTACCGAGCGGACTCCAGCTGCTTAGAGCGCTTCCTCTTGCGTCTGGGAACACAGATCCTCGCGTCCTGTACTTCATGAGAAAGGAATGTCTCCTGTGACTGAAACGCGGCTTTTGAAAAGCGATTTGTCAGCTCTTTCCACCCCCTCCCTGAAGGACCAGCCGTGTCCTAGAAACTGGCGAACGCAGCCATTGAGATGTTTCGTAGTCCTGTATCGAGGTTTCCCCCCGCTAGGTAATATCAGAGATGCTTGACTGGCCCGCGCGCTAAAATAACCCTGCTTCTGTCGGTGCAGGCAAAACGCTGAGCTGGCCAAGTTACGGCAAGAGTGCAACAAGCTGATGAAAGAGCTGTCTGAGAAATCAGAGGTGCTGCAGCAAGAGGAGCAACAGAAGAAGAGCTGGGAGATCAAAGCGGCCGCCTCGGAGAAACAGCTCGAGCAGCTGCAGGTCAGGCGGGCGCCGGCAAACCCTCGCCGAGATGGGTTGGGTGGCTAAATCGCGTTGGGATCCATGGAGTTGGCCACGGGAAGGAGCTCGGAGGGATACGAGCATCGGCGGTTGGCGAACAACCAAAAACTCGCGGACCTCTTCATTGCCTCCCCCTCCGTTAGTTCGTGGCGTGCGATGCGCTTTTTGTGCAGCATCGCCAGCAAAGCCCGGGCAGCACCGTGCCCTGGTCGAAGCTGTTCTTCTCGCTTTACCCGTGAAGCTGACGAGCCTGGCGTGAAGGGTTGAGGAGGGGGGGGGTGAAGGCGAGATGGTGAACGTTGCTGGGGGGGTACCCGAAGGCGAGAGAGGAAACGCGCCGGCCCCCCCTGCCAGCCTGCGCTCGCCCCAGACGTGGGTGGGTGATTTCTCTCTCTCTCGACTCGGCTTTTTTTAAGCCCCTTGCTCTCCCTCCTCGGTGCAGCAGGTAGAGCTTGTGGCTTTTTTGTTGTCGCCGGGATGTGGCTGGGTTTGGGGGTTTTTGGGGGTGTTTAAAGGACACCTCCCAAGCGGAACCTCTGGCGGCAGAGAAGCGGCGATTCGTTGCCGACAGGCAGGCTGTACCTACGCAGGGAAGAGCATCTTCTAGGAGGGGGGATGCAGCGCTCCTGCTGGGATTTGGCTAAGCTGGGGGCTGGGAGTATGGATCCTGGGTACCCCCCCGAGCCGGGAACTTGCATTTCTTTCCCCCAGGGCTGGCAGACAGGGTGAGGGATGTGATGGATCCCTCCCGCACGCACCGTGGTATCCGAATTGCTCCGGCCTCTTTACGAAGGGGCTACGGTGGCGGAGACCGTGCCAAAATGGTTTTGTAGAGGTGCTCTTAGAGCAAGGGGCCTTTGATATCCTTGCTCTTAATTTTTCGGGTGCGTGAGGATGCAGATCTCCTTTTGGTGGGCTGGTTTTGGCCCCTGCTGCTTTTGCAGGCGAGAAGCAAGGGGGGTGATGTGGGCACGCAGCCGGCGTGAAGCCGCCTTCCTGTCTCAGAACACCAACTTCTAGGCATGCTTTTAGGAGGACTTCTCCAGGGCCGTCAGCTTGCTGCACACCTTAATACTAATTAAATAAATCATACTAGCTGGAAGACTTTAAAGCCAGCGATGTGTTTAAGATGCTGGGGAGAATGTGCTCCACAGTAACACCTGGAGCTCTGAGCTGGCGATACGGGGTCAAATCCTCAAAAAACAGAGAAGTCCTGCTTTCTTGGTGGTTCTGGAAGCATGATTGAGACAGAGATGGGGCTGCTGATTTACCTTCTTCTGTCCCCTCCATGCAAAGCCACGTTTCTTCCTCTGCAAGGGTGCAGCTCGTAGCCGTAATGCTGCTGGTTTGCAGCACGCTCCTCATCCTCCTCCTCTGCCTTCCCCTTCGAAGCGCCTGCCTTGGCCGGGCCTCTTCCTCACTATTTTCTAAGATGGGAAAAAAAAAAGAAAAAGCCTTCCCTGGCCCAAACCACACAGAAAATTCCTCCTCGTGTGGAAACACGTGGTCGAGTGTCTCCGTCCTGCTAAGCACCATGGCAGGACCTCTGCCTGCTGGGCTGGGGCTGTGCGTTAGGACCAGGGCTTTAAGAGGTTTTTTTCAGAGCTTTGCTCTCCGGAGAGGAGGATGGCCGTGGTCTTGGCCCAGAACCGAGACGTTCGGGTGTTGTCTGCTTCCCACTTGAGGGCTGGCAAATGATAAAATGTGAGCGTGAGGCAAGATGCTTCATGCACGGGGGGAGCCTGGGGGAAGGATGACTTAACCCCCCCCCCAAAGCGCAGCTTAAGAGTAACATTATGTGACATACGGAGCTTTGCTTCAAGTTGGCCGGGGTGCCTGGCACACTACGGAAAGCCTTCTCTTTCTGCCGTGCAGGCTTCCCAAAGGGAGATAGAGGCGACGCTGCAGAAGAGGCTGGACGAAGTAAGCGACGAGCTCCGCAAAACCCAAACCAGCTACAAAACCTTGTTAGCGGACGCCGAAAAGGCCAAAGGACAGCAGCAGAGCATTTCTGGTGAGGACCTCGGATGGGCGTGGGGAGAGCTGTGGGGCAGACTTGGAGATTTCAGGGCTGGCTGCTTGGTGGGGCTGGTCGGGGCAGGACGAGGAGACCCAGGGATGAATTAGGCTGCCTGGTGTCGGTGTGAGCAAGGCGTGGGACCGGTCCGTGGTCCTAGCCTAGGATGCCGCTCCGATGCCTCTCTCCTGTGCTGTCCTGCATCCCTGCCTGCCCTTTCTACGCCTCCTGAAAGCATCCACGGCCAAGGCTTCTTTGGCCAAGAGTCCTGCAGGGCAGGGTGGGGAGTCTACGAATTTTATTTGCGCCTACCTTACCATGTTTCTTACCCTTTCCTCCGACAGAACTGCAGGCCAAGCTGCTGAGCTCCGAAGCGGAGGTTAAAAGCAAGTTGCTGGAGCTGGACAACATGAAGGGAAAACTGCAGGATGCCAGCTCGGAGAATACGAAGCTCCTGGAGAGGATCAAATCCGTCGAAGCTCTGCTGGAGGCAGGCCAGATGAGGGAGGCGGAAAAAGACAGAGACCTGCAGGTCGCGCGCTCGTTTAATTGGGCTGGGAGGAGGAGAGGGGGTTACACCGCTCAAGCGAGTGTTTTTGCGCTGTGTTAACGCAACACCTGAATTATCTTTGCTCTGGGATGCCACAGAAAGGGCTGACCTGCATCACGTGCCTAGGACAGGTAACGAAAGTGCTTTCTCTCTTCCAGGCAGCCAACGAAGCAGAAATGAAGCAGCTGCAGTCAAGGTGGGTCTAGGTGCACATGGAGACTGCTACGGCACCTCCAGTTTGCTGTCCGTGTGTCCCAGGCTTCCCCGGGCACCGTGGGTGAGGGCTTCCTGCCCTCTGCATTAATCATAGAATCATAGAATCATTTAGGTTGGAAAAGACCTTCAAGATTGAGTCCAACCATCATCCGTGCCCTCTAGACCATGGTACAGAGTACCTCGTCTATGCGCTTTTTGAATACCTAAGCAGGCTTGGGGACTGGAAAGCTGGGAAGACAACGTCAATCCTAGCCAACACAGCTGTTTCAAATATTAATTGACTCCAGTGCTGGCCCCAAATAACAGCCGGTCCATTCTGAAGTGAGACTGTAATTGCTGGCAGGCACATGGAGGCTGACTGGTCCTGCAGGACAGGAGGTTCTGGTGGTGCTGGTGCTGGGGGTGGGATGTCTCTGATCCAAGCTGTTGCTCAAAGCTGGGCCAGCCAAAGGAGGCTTTTTGGGGGATGTTTCCAGGTATCTCCAAGGATGGAGATTCACCACCTCTCTGGGTCCCCGTTCCAGTGTTTGACAATCTCTTCCCTCCTCCCGGTGCCAAAAGGTTTCCTGGCATTTAGTTGGAGTTTCCCAGGTCACGACTTGTGCCTGGCGCCCCTTGTCCATGTTCTGGGCACCTCCGAGAAGGCTCAGGCTCCGCATGGGGGAAGGATTTCTCAGATGCCCCCCACTGCCAGCGGGCATCCAGCATTCCTCTAAGGGAAGGCAGCTGTTCGGTTGTGCTGGTACCCCAAGAGGCTTGGGTGGTTCTTGTTAGGGACCTGAACCTTCCTTGGTCTGCTCAAGCTGAGGCTCCCTTCAGGGTGGATGGTGGATCTGAGGGTGCGGAGGGAAGCTGCAGGCTCTCGGGCGTCTAGTCGGCAGCCCTGATTTATGGTTACTCAAGGTAGTAGGGTGATGCTTTCAAAATGCAGAGCTGTGGGCTATCTCAGCCTAACGAGCCGTGGACGGGAGCGTGTCCGGAGCGGTCCCAGATGTGTAAGCCAGAATTTCCAGCCTTTGAATCAGGTTACTTCTTCCTTTTGTCCTGGATGTGCAGGCAGCCAGCCGCTCCCTTGCTTGTTATTGCTGCTAAGCCACTAGAAAACTAGATCCCGCTCCAGCATTGCCATGGCTGTGGTTTTTAGTCCCATTCCCTCCTCCTCCCGCTGTGTGTAGATCCTGGAGCAGACTGGGATAGGAAGGGCTGTGGTCCCCTTCTCGACAGCTCGCTACCCGGGAGGGAGGTGGATGCTGAGACTCACTCCTGCATCCTGCCCTTCCAGGCTCCAGGAGAAGACGGACCAGCTCTTGTCCTTGGAAAGGGAAGCCGCAGAGCTGCGAGAGGCGGTGGAGCAACAGAAGACGAAAAACAACGTACGTGAGTGAACTGCGGCTCGGCTTTTGCCGCTGACAATTTTTTTCCTCCGAAACCCAGACCTCTGGGGTTTGAATGGCAACCCACTGTCGTCGGCTACTAACGGGCTCTGTGGTGCGGCCAGAGGCTCTTCCAGGCCCGTGGAGCGCTAGAGGCATTGCCTTCTCTGCCGGAGAGCAGGAATGCCCCCCCGGCAGGTTGCTCTCTGCTCCTTCTCCCTCTACTACAAGGTGGTATCAGTTGAGTATCAAGGAGGCAACCTCGCAGCCCTCCGTGTCCTCTCCAGGGAGCTCTAAGCATCTTGAGGGCTGCTTCTGGAGCTCCTGCCTCCATCCAGCTCTGCTCTGCTCCTTCACGGCCACCGCCTGAGCGATGCGATGCATTGGGCCGCTGCGAGGATGGAGGGGAAAGAGGCAGCTGCGGGCGGTGGGATGGAAGACCCTTGACAAAAGCAACGGGCTGCTGCCCGTTTTCCTGAGCGGAGGCTTTGAAATCCTCTGCAGTGCCAACAAGCAGCTTGGTGGCCCTTCGGCTTATTGGCCTCTGTGTGTGGTCTCGGCAGGACCTTCGTGAGAAGAACTGGAAAACGATGGAAGCGTTGACCACGGTGGAGAAGGCGTGCGAGGAAAAACTACTTGCTGCTACAAAAGCGAAGGTGAGCCCGGCGTTTGTCTCTGTCGGTGATGCCCGTGTTGCAGGGGAAACGTTCAGCCTCCCCAGGCCACCAGAGATGTTTGCCCTGAGTTGTCTGCCTCCTCTTAGGAGCAGTGCTGACCCAACCCTCCTGCCAGCTTCTCCAAAGTTTGTCTTGAGGTGCCGTGTATCCACGGTACAGGTCGCGGTCAGGGAACCAGGTAGACGGGTGACTCAGGAGGGACGTTTTTGTGGTTCTCAGCGGCAGCAGTTTTCTCCGTTGGCTGGTTTCCCCGTGCCGGCTCGCCCTCGTAGGCACAGAAAAGCAGGACCGGGAGGCCGGCAGGCACCCAAAACCTCCATCCCATGCCAGTTTGTCCCTCTTACAGGAAGAGCTGGCCCAACAGCTGGACGCACTCCAGACGCAAACCAAGCAGACGCTGCTCTCTGCCCTGCCCGGAGTCACCGTGTCCTCGCAGCAGGTGGGCACGGGCTTTCTCAGACCCCCGCAGAGCCTCCGCCGTGCGGGAAGGACAGACATCTAACTGTCCTTCTTCTTTCCCTGTCCTCTTTTTTTCCAACTCAGGATTATGACACGTGGTTAAAAGAGTTTAAGGAGAAGACCGTGCATGTGCTAAAGCAGCACACCATTACAACAGAGGCCCTGGTAAGTGAAAGGGCTGGAAAATGGAGGGGCAAGGGAGCGCTTGAGGGTCCCTTCAGGGTGGATGGTGGATCTGAGGGTGCGGAGGGAAGCTGCAGGCTCTCGGGCGTCTAGTCGGCAGCCCTGATTTATGGTTACTCAAGGTAGTAGGGTGATGCTTTCAAAATGCAGAGCTGTGGGCTATCTCAGCCTAACGAGCCGTGGACGGGAGCGTGTTGGGAGGAGTCACAGTTGTGTAAGCCAGAATTTTCCAGCCTTTGAATCAGGTTACTTCTTCCTTTTGTCCTGGGTGTGCGGCCAGCCAGCTACTCGCTTGTTATTGCTGCTAAGCCACTAGAAAACTAGATCCCGCTCCAGCATTGCCATGGCTGTGGTTTCCGCGTTTCTTTTCCTCACCTCTCTCTCCATCCCTTCCCTCTCCTTTCAGGATTCAGCACTTAAATTAAAAGAGGCGGAGGAAGCGCAAAGCACTTTACAAGCAGAATGTGAGCAGTACAGAGCTATCCTTGCAGAGACGGTAAGTTGCAGCCCTTGGCGCTGCGTTGGTCTTCTACTAGAAATATGTTGTGAGAGGTCTCTGGGCAGCCCAGGCTGCCTGTGGGCTCGTGGTGGGCATCCCACAGTATGTTGGGGGGGCTGCCGTGTAGAAGATTATTTGCCAGTGAGACAGGGGAAGTGGAAAAACCTGAATTTCTAGAGCTCTTCTTCAGCCTGATTACGTTGGAAACCTTCCTGGTGGTGGTGGGATGTGGAACAGCGAGGGCTCTGCTGAGCGGGGTGCTTGAGTCCGCCTGGGAACCAGGAGCCCCTAGACCTACCTGGGGCACCTAATTCTGTCACCTGTGCTTTGGCCCAAATCCTTGGAGGAGGTTTGGGCCCAGCTGAGGTTTCGCCAACAGGAGGGGATGCTGCGAGACCTGCAGAAGAGCGTGGAGGAGGAGGAGCAGGTATGGAAAGCAAAACTCACGGCGTCCGAAGAGGAACTCCAAAAGGTGAGCGTTTGGGGAACGCCTGGGTTTGTCGCTTGTGTGCGAAGGCTGGTGGAGCTGGGCCACCAGGAGCAGAGGGGCTACTGGCTATAAATCGGATGGCGACCTTCGGTGTTCCTGCCGACCTCGAACTCTGAGACATGGGGACTCTCCCTCCTCCCAAAATCCACGCCCCCCCGTCACTAAACCAGCCCACCTCAGATAGGAGCTAAGCCTCTCTCCTCCTGGAGCCCCCCTCCCCGCCTGATGTGCGCCTAGACCCTGCCGGTGGAGCAGGAGGAACGCTTGCAGCTCCCCGTTTCAGGCACGCTAGTTGGGAAACCACGTCACCGCTTCAGCAATCCGAGCTCCGATCCTTGGAAATGGGGCTGAGCCGTCCCGGTGGGCGCTGGCTTGCCTGGACGAGAGCACGTGCGGGGCTCTTGGACTGCCGTTTTCAGAAGAACTTGGCTTGCTCTCAAAACCCGGGTTAACCTTGGCGTTCCTTGAGCCTTCAGAAAGGAGCTGAGGTCCAAGGCACGTACTGCACATAGTTTCGGGTCCAGCTGTCTGGCTGGCTCTGGGTACTGCTCTTCCTAGTTAAAAAGCCAGCCAACAGCTGCCAGAGAGCCGTGGTTGCCCAGGATTTTGGTGAGGAGCGTGTTTCGTGAGCTCTCGTGACTTAGCTGGAGTCTAGGAGAACTTGGCCGGCCGTGCCTTTTCTGCAAAGCAGACTTAAGTTCTCTCCTCCCTCTTGAAGGCAGAACTGAGATGAAGCTACTTTCTTGCCGCAGCCTGGCTTGCTCCCCGTCCATCCCATGGGTTTTTGAAGTTAACTGGGGCTGCAGGGAGGTGGGGGAGCTCTTGTACAAGAGATCTTTGATTTTTCAGCGCCTTGCTGGGGCTGGCAGAGGGTTGCACTGGGATGACGTGGCTGCCGGTGGTGTGCTGGCAGCTGGGTGTGCGTGATGGGATGAACGTCTGGTGGCTAGGGGCAGGTCCCAGAGCAGTCCTGCCTCTCTGTGGAGAAGAGATGAATTCCTCCTTTCCGAAAAATTCAGCAACCGTGGAGCCCTCTTCAAAAATCAGGCCGGCTTTGAAAAGCAAACCCCATGCTTTTTCCTGATAGCTTGGCTTCGCTTCGTAGCAAAGCCCATGACGCCTCGCTGGAAAGTCTGCCTTGCTGCTTCCAAACCAAAGGCACTTTCAGTAGGAAACTTGCAGCGAGTCTGATGCCAGTTTCTCGGGTGTTGAAAGCTGACTGCAGCCAGCTGAAGTCCAGCAGGCAAAAGCTGTTACCTTGCTCCACGATTTACAGCCTGGGCTTGTTGGACTTGTCCTCCCTGGAAAGAGGAGCTCCTGCCCTGCAGGCTGTGGAGCTCTGCTTTGGTGTCAGGTCTTTTCCGCACTCGGGTATGGGATGAGGTGGGAGTGAAATACCGGCCAGTTTTGAGTTGAACGAAAGATGCTCCGTGTCCACGTGAGAGGCCGTTCACTGACCTTCTCTAATCCTTTCTGGCTTAGTCGCAACTTCAGCTGAAATCCCTCGAAGACGTGGTGGAGAAGCTGAAAGCAGATCTGCAGAGCACAGATCAGGTAAGGGTTTTTGGGTACGGGGGAAGGTCCCCGCGCAGGTGCCAGACGGATGCGCGCTGTGCTTGGGCTGAGTCGGGACCCATCTCCTGACTTGCCCTGGGGAAGGCAGGCTTGGACCAGGGGATGTTTGGGATGTGTTGGACCTCAATCTCAACCCCCTCCTGCTTTCCTCCCTTTTAATCCAGCTAAAGGAATACACCTCTCTACTGGAAACGCAACTGGAAAATCACTTGGAGACAGCCAGCTCCGAACGCCAAAACTACACAAAAGAAGTTGAAGTCGTAAGTGTGGCGGCCGTTACCTTCTTAAACGCTTCTTTCTTCTGAGCCTGGCTTACCACCCCCATCCGCGTTTTGGGGATTTGGGGAGCGCCCCGGGGATCTGCAGCTTTGCAAAGCAGGAGAAAACACACAGAAGTGTTTGATCCGGTCTGGGTTGTAGACACCTAAAGTCAGGATATCCATTGGGAAGGTGGTGGGACAGGGAGATCTGTATGGAGATGCTGTCCACTGCTCCTCGGTGGCCTGTGGGATTTCTGTGACACAGGTGGGACGGAGCTGTCTCACGGTTGTCTCTCTCTCTGAGCAGGCATCAGCAAGCAGGTTAGTAAGTGCTGCCATCACGGCCTCTTTGAGAAGATGTCGCACCCTAAAAATAGTTCCTTGGGCCAAAGGGCTCCAAAACCAAGTGCATAAATGGACTTTTTTTTTTCTTTCTTTCTTTCTGTTCCTCCTCGACAGTTGAGGCAGCTCTTATCAGAGTCCCAGGAGCAGCTGGAGGCAGCGAAGACGGAAACGCAGAAGCAGAGCAAAGAGCTGGCCTTGGTAAGGGGGCTGCCCTGCTGGGGCCTTACTGGGTCTGGGACCAGTTTGCAAACCCAGCTGTGGGGCTGGCATCCTCCCCACCGGTTCGGGTAGAAGAAGGCACAGCCAGCGCACGGGGAAACCTGGTGCTGCCAGGCACCAGACTGATCCGGCTTTCTGAGGGGACGTTTGAGACCCGGGAGAAGATTTTTATTCGCCTGCCTTTCCTCCCGTGATGGGAAGGAAGGGAGCAAGGCTTGCACAAGCTGGCGTGTAGCAGAAAAACCCAGCTGCCCCACCGCTGGACACTGGTTACCCCAACACCACCCTGGCGTAGGGGTTTGGGTGCCTTAAGCATCCATCCATCCATCCATCCATCCATCCATCCATCCACCTCGGATGGGAGGACTGGGGCTGTGCAGCCCATGTGTAGGGGTTGCTCAGGGACCTGAAGGATCTAGATTTCTGCAGGTAAGTGGGGGAGAGGACTGGGCTACAGGGCCAGGAGAGCTAACAGACCCGCCAAAAGCATGAGGGCTTTTGGTTTTAAATCCATACTTTGATTACGAGAGGCTCAGGAGATTTGTTTTTAAAATCCTCGGCGGTACCGCTGGCTTGCGGAGCCGCTCGGAGCGGAGCAAGCCGGGAGTCCGGTTTCCCTTGGGCGCTGTGACTTTTCCCAGCCTTGCAGCCGCTACGGTCGAGCTCGCTCGGCGATGCCGACGCAGCCCCTTGCTCTCGAGGGAACGTGGCGCAGGGTCGTCATTAGCCTTAATCTCATTAGGCGGGCAGGCGGTTGTTAAGTGTGGAAGATATTTGTGTTCATCTAGCGACCTTCCCTTTCTTCTGGCCAAGGCACGCCGTTAGCTTGCAGCTTGACTGCTGGTGCTGCTGCCATGCAGGATGGAGCTCTGGTAGATGGAGTGGCGGGGGGGATTTAATTGGGGTGGTGGGGGGGGGCAGGACTGAGCGTAGGGACACACCGCCCCGCTTGTCCCCCCTCACGGGGCGCTGGCAGGCAGCGGCGAGACCCCGGTACTGCCGCGCCTCTCGGCTCCGCGGGCGGCCATGGCGAGCGGGAGGCGGGAAGGCGGGAAGAAGAAGGCGGGAGGCGGCGGTGGCGGCGACGCTACCGGCTCGGGCGGCCGCGGCACCCCCCCGCAGGGAGGAGGGGAAACCCCTCACAGCCCACGGCCGCGGAACGGCGGCGTGGCGGCTCGCCGGCGGCCGGAGCCCGCCGCCCCGCTGCCTGTCATGGTGCTGCCGGGGCGGAGGAGCCGAAGTTGAGGAGAGCCTTTGGGGGGGGCGGCGCGTTCCCGCCGGGCGCTGAGGAGACTCCGCTGCCCCGGGCGGGGCGGCCCTCCCCGGCAAAGTTTAAAGAGGCGGCAGCCCCTCCTCCGCCCGTAGTCACCCCTCACCGCCCTGCCCGGAGGGGGAAAGGCGGCCCCCGGGGCCAGAGCCTGGCTTCGCCGCGGGGGAAGCGATGCTGGCGCTGCCTTCCCTCAGGGAGCCCCCGCCGCCCGGCCCTGCCGTTGCCCTCCCGCTCTGGTGTAAAAGGAGAGACAGGTGAAGGGTTTGACTTGACGTTCGCCCCCTCCGGTCCCGTTTTTATAGGAAACGCACCGTCACAGCTCCATTTCACTCGGGTGGATCTGCCCAACCCCCCAGCACCCACACACTGGCGGGCAGCCGTGGACCGTGTGGGGAAACTCAACTCCCCAGCTGTGAGGGGAGACATGGCGGCATGGCTGCGCCCTGCAGCCTGCCCTGGCACCCGCCTGCCCGGCCGGGACCCTCAGCCTGCCCTGCGGACGTCACACGTCTGTCAGCTGGGGACAGGGTCCCCACGAGTGGGCGCGGGGACGGGGTCAAGTTCAAGCGGGCTCCTTGTGTGGGGCTGGGGCTGCTCGGGGGAGCGGGGGAGAGGGGTGCTGCTGGAGCCACGGGGCAAGCGGGGCCTCGGTAATGGCGCCCGGCCGTGCTGGGAGCCCAGAGGGCCGGAGAACCCATCTCCAAAGAAGCTGCTCTGAGCTTATTTCCATTTAATAACGTAAATTAATGAATATGTTCCGGACCCCCTTTTGAGGTGGGCGTGAGCAGCCTGAAACTTCGGTTGCTGTGCATTCGAGCTGCAGGAGTGACAACCTTGTAACGCGGCAACCTGGAAAGGGGAGATGAAGTTTTGAGTGCGGCAGGCCGGGCTCGAACGGAAACCCGCACGTGTTTCCCACGTGGCCTGGGACTGAAGTGGTAGCACCGTTACCCATAACGGATACGCCTGTGTCAAGTCTGGCAGTGCCGGCATTTGTGAATCGGTAATTCGTTGTGTGATGTGATACGCAAGCTCTCTGCCAGTGGGCTGAAGTGGAGGCTGTGGTTTCAGTTTCCAAACCTTGCCTGTCATTTGCAGATTAATTTCCTCTTAATTGTCGGTTGCTTCGTCTCATCTTCTTACTAGGTCTGCGTTCAGGTTACATTTTGACTACCTTTGTATTTTCAACCGCTAGAGTCCTTGCCAGTGGAAAGAGCTTTGCAAGCCCTTTCACTGCACTTGAGAGCAGCCGTGATTTTACCCAATAATGATTGTGGTTATTTACTTGTTATATCCCACTGGTTTTTCCTAGATCTGCTGCTAGGTGTCTCCTAAAAGATATCATGTGGATGCAATTGAGCAACAAATCGTGTTCTCTCATTTGGGTTCAGAAAAGATGCTTGATCTATAGCAAAGGAAACTATGTATAAACTGAACAACTCTAAAACGGGTTCATTTGCAGCAGATCCAAAGATTGAGAGAAAAAACTGATGTGGCGATGGTCAGTGAGTCAAGCTATTATAATGTAATTCACATGGTTACTTTTTGTAGCAGTATTTAAAAGTTCTTTTTAAAGTGTTTATTTTAGTGGTCTTCAACCTCTTGTTCTCCCCTGTGATTTTATTTTTAATGTAGAATGATAAGCATAAAATATGTTCGGATTTACCTATTAGAATTTAAACCCCAAAGTTGTCTTCACATCCTGGATGGAAAATAGTTAAATGCTGCTGTGTGTATGTTTAGTATTGAAAAATGGTATTTTCTATGGTACTTAAATTATATTTTTGCACAAGTAAATGAACCAGTTATTGGCTCAGCCGTAAGGAATCGTTGTGTTGGGCTGACCAAGGCTCTTGTGCTGAGCACCCTGTGCCGGGATGAGCCAGGTAGGTAAGAATTTACCTGCGCCGGGCTCGCACGGAGGTAGTGGCCAGGCCTCGGGTCCTTATAATAAATGGAAACATCTTGAGCGCTATCTACTGCTCGCAGGCGGTACTGCCTGCAAGTGCGGCGAGAAGATTTTATTTCCTCATGACGAATTGCATTATGCAGCTGGGTGAAAAGACTGTTATGCAATTAGTTAGAATTATGAAGACTAAATTCGGATGAAGTATTTAGATAGATCTTTTTTAAAATGAAAAGCTGTGCTCTATAAATTTAAGGAAAGCTGAATTTCTGTAATTGGCTTTTAATGGAACCATAGTGTTTAAACCCAAGTACTATAGTTCTATCCTATTAAATACAAACAGACTCGATTTAAATGACATTAACTTTGTCACACAAGCTATCAGAAGCTGCCCTTAAATTATACTTTTTTCTAGATTAACTAGCAGTAAATATTTGTAAAGCGCTTTGAAGATGAAAAGCACCGTGCACAGTAAGTGATAAGTATTATTGTTATTTGTATTACTTCCCGGAAAAGTCACGGTAGTGTTTGTTAAGAACAGAATATAAGGCCTGAGCTTTGCTTTCCCTTGCTTTGGCATGTTAGCATGATCTTCAAAGATCACTTAAATAGGGAAGGGAAAATTTTCTGGTCTAATTTTAAGGCACAATAACAAATAGTTCATCTCAGGAAATAACAGTTGTATACTGCAGGAAGTAATCCTAATCTCTCTGGAAATGGATTGATGAGTGAGCTGTGGAAAAACTAAACTAGGAGCTCAGGGTCCTACTAAACCATCTTGGCTGCTACAAGACAGTGAAAAATATCTGATTAACACATGATCTCTAATGCTCATGCACAAAGTCAATAGTAATTTTTATTCCTTTATCAAGTAATTTATAAGCACAAACAAGTAAAACCTGTAGTTAATATCAGACCCATCTGTCATTCAACCTCAATTCAATTCTCAAATCTCATTCTTCTAACTTAATTTAAAACACTGACATCAACTTTTCCTCTTCTTAGTCCTAAGACTCCTCACTCTGTTTCCAAATACCAGGAACACTGGACTGGAAAAAGCAGTCTGTGTCATTCAATCCATCTCCCTTGACTGCAGACAGTGAAGTGTAGGTTCTTTTTGGAAACTCTTCAAAATACGTTTTAAAATTAGCTAGTTAGGAGTGGGGGGAATCCCATGCTGCATCAGGAAGCTGTTCCAAAAGGTCAGTCCTCTGGCATTTGAAAACCTCCTTCTAACTTCTAGTTTGCACATTTACTGTATTTGATACCTGGTTTTATGCACACTTGTCCTTTTGCAGTCACTGCTTTATCTTAATGAGCTCTTCTTCCTCCTTCTGACAATATATAGCTGAAAACATTTATAAAGTACAGATTCCCTCTCAAATTTTATTAATTATGTGAGCCAGGCAGTCTCTCTCAGGCAATAGCATTCAATTTTCTGTGTTAGTCTAGTAAAACTTTTGTCTGTTCCCATTGGAATTAATCTTTTTTGAATGTGAGTGAACATCTAAATTTAGATGTTTGTAGTCTTGTGGAACATCATTAATGCCTAATCTATCTCTATTTGAAATATATTCTCTGATTGTGGTGGGTTGACCCTGGCTGGACACCAGGTGCCCACCAAAGCTGTTCTATCACTCCCCCCTCCTCAGCTGGACA
>JANXJC010000056.1:19903679-19922433 GCA_027564655.1 Leptodon cayanensis
GGGATTTAATTGGGGTGGTGGGGGGGGTGGTCTTCAAGCAACTGCCTCCCCAGCCATCCCAGGTGTGATCGCTGGCAAAATGGGGTCTGCCACCCTGCCTCGATGGCTTTATTTAAAGCAATATTTAATATTTAATTTATTTAATGCCATAGCACCTTGGCTACGGCAGTGCAAACCCTCAGCGGTGGCTTCGAGCCAAGGTGCCGAGGGATCAGAGGAGAGCAGACGAGGCACGAGCGTGTGCTCTGCGCTCCTAGGAGCTGTCGTGCCTCAAGCTGCCCAGGTTAGGTACCACCGTCCCACGTCTAGCAGCAACCGAGGTGGTTTTTTTCCAAACATTTCAGCTTGTGTGCAAGCAAAAAAAAAGGCCGGCAAACTTTTATCTCCCGGTCCTTGCGTGGGTCTCGCAATGGCTGCGGTGCGGGGATGTGTAACTGAGCCAGGCTTGCTGGTCCTCCTTCCAGGTCAGGCAGCAGTTGGGTGAGATGAAGAGCCGTGTAGAGGATGGAGAAGTAGTGGGGTTACAAGCTGACCCCAGCGAGCCTGCGCCCCTCGAGGTTAGGGTGGTGAGACCGCTGCCCGTGGAGGCACCGACCCTTAACCGTGTCCCTTGTCCTCTCTCCCCCTCTCTAACCGCATGGAGAACCGCACGTGGCTTTGCTCAGGGCTGTCGCGGCCGTGTCGTCTCCTGTGTCCCCCCCAGCCGCTGGTCCCTTCAACCGTGCATCCTATTCCCACTGGGAACGTGTCGCCAGCCGGCTTTCGCCAGGCTGTTCCCCTTGGGAGCCCTCCGCCACGGCATGGGGCTGGCAGGATTTTGGGGGAGGCAGGCAGGGGATGCTGCAAGCCCTTGGGCCAGTGTGGCCACGAGACGATGGCCCATTGTCTTCGGGGCTCGGGTCTCCTGGGAGGAAGGGACACCCCGACAGAGCTGCGCCCCGATCCCTTCCCAGCCGGTGGGATTTAGGATGACGGAGGTTCCCTAAATCTTGCTGGAGCCGGGCTGAGGGCATTAGCAGTGATCGTTCCCTTTCAGGCTAACACCTCTCACCGGTGGATGTGCTGCCAAAAGCCGGGCTCTGTCTTTCTCCTTTAATCCCGAGGAGTGTGGAACCTTCTCTCGGGCACGGGGACCTGCCAGGCACAGCCTCCGCTATGGTGGGGGGGCTTCTCATCCCAACTGGCGCTGCCTGAGGAGCAGGGAAAATTTGGCAAGCCCCAGGCTCACCGTCGGCATCCTCCCAGCTTTTGTGTGGAGAGGGGATGCCGGTACCTCTCGCCCTTTGGTGCCCTGGGGAAAGCTTCGGGTTTAATTTCTGCTGCCTAGCCCAGCTTTCCTGGCGATGTCCCCGCTAGCTCGTCTCTTGGGTCTTTTTTTTAATTTTATTTCTGGGTGTTTTCCCCTTTTCTCAACACAGTTGAAAACCCAGCTGGAGCAAAATGAAATGCTGGTGGAGAAGGAGCAAGTGCTGCGGCAAAAGCTGGCGCTGGAGCTGGAGGAGGTAGGTGTGGGCGAGGAGGATACAAGGGTTTGCGAAGCCTTTATAGGTTCTTGGCTGCTAATGAAGCCCAAGAATTAATTTGAAGAATTCATTTGAAAGTTTTTCCCCATCCCTGCCTGCATCTCAGACATCGTCACGTTCCCTCACCCATCTGAAGAACTTCTTGCCGCAGCTGCGCTAAAGCCACGTGGCATTGCCCCTCTCCCGGTCCCCCCTGTATTTTTCAAAAGCTCTTTTCCTTGAGGGTTTTAGCTGGGTTTCATCCTGCTTCTGCTGAGAAATGCCATCTTCCCGGGGGAAGCTGGATCAGCAAAAGCAACTGCATCCAACCGTCCGACAGCGGCTCTATAACCTAACTCTTCACCAGAGGCAGACCTACCGGGGACCACGGGGCAAGACGCGGGAGATGCCTGCTGCTGTTTGTTAGCTCGTGTGATTTTTTGACTATGATGTTCCCCCCCCCCCTTCCAGGCCCAGAGCTCAGCGTGCAGTTTGCAAGCAGAGCTGGAAAAGCTGAGACTGGCTGAAAACGCAGCAGCTTCAGACACGGAGGAGGCCCAGCATCTCAAGGTGATTTGGCCGCCTTGCCGTCTTGGGCTTTGGTGGTCAGCCCTGACGGCAAAAGATGCGTCCAAGGGCATGATTTATCATTTTTTTGGGGGAGATGGTGGGATAAGGTAGATGGTTCCGCTGGCTGTGAGCTCCAACACGGCTAAAAGACAGCGGGGTGCAAGTCACAGCCCCTTCAGCCGTGTTGGCCAAGGTAAGGGCGATGCTCCGAGCGAACGCTCTCGCAGGGTGGGCTTTTCACCTCTTGGGACACCGTTCTGCTGCCGGGAGATCGTCTTGGCCCGTGGCACCTCGGGGGAGCTGTAGCTGGTGGGGTGATGCCTGGTCGCCCTGGGGAGGAGGGAGCTGGGTGCTCCTCTGGGTCGTGTTGGCCACCGAGGCGGCTCGGTGCAGATCCGAGGTGACATTTTGGGGGGGGGGGGGGGAGGAAGGTTGCCAGATGGCAAAAGGAGGCTCAGGCAGACACCTTCTTTTGACTCCCATGTAGGAAAGACTTGAAAAAGAAAAAAAATTAACAAAGGACCTGGGCCAGGCAGCAACCAAACTGCAGGAGCTACTGAAGGTTACCCAGGAGCAACTGGCCAAAGAGAGAGAAACGGTGAAGAAGTTGAAAGAACAGCTTCGGGAAACGGTACTGGCGGTGGCCGTGGCCATCCCTCCCTCCCCTTGACGCTAGCGGAGGCCGCGGGGAAGCGGCTGTCGGGCAGTGGTTTGAAACCAGAGGCGAGGTGGCACTTGCTGCCAGAAGCCATCGGCGTGGTTTTTTTGGGAAGCCCTGGGACCACAGGAGATGGTTCTCCCTGCCCAGAAGGCAGGACCCGGCCCAGCTGTGAAATGCTTTGAGGGTGAGCTGCCGTGAGAGTAAGGTCGAGACCCCGTTGAGTAACCCACGTGTGTTTTCCTTCTCCAGGGGGAAGAGGACAGTTCGAAGGAAGGGACCTCAGTTTGACGAGTCTGTGACCTAGACCTTACCGTTCAACTTACCAAAATGCCTTACACATTCCTAAAAATAAAAATATATGCTGAATTTACTGTAGATAAAAGATACAAGACATTAGTGACCCAAAACCTAGTTTTGAAACTTAAAAAAAAAAACAAACAAAAAACCAAAAAAAAAACCCAAACCCCAATCAGTAAACACTGCAGGCGTACATTTGTAAGAAAAATCTTCATACTGTTTTATACAGCTGTTCGTTTCCCCGGAGAGCCGCTCCGGCTGCGTCGGGGCGGGCGCCAGGGCTTCACCCTCCTGTCGCGGCAGAACCCACGAATGTGTGAAAAGGGAAGACTGTGTTTGTACATCAACCGGTGCAATTATTATTATATTTTTCTTTTTTTTTTTTTTTTTTTTTTTTTGGAGTGAAAGAAGTGTGAAAGTATGACCCACCATGGAAGGAAGCCTCTCTTTGATGGGTGGCTCTTGGCACGTATCCTTTTGTGTATTTCTGGGTGTCAATACAATTAAAATGACGTAGTGAAAAGAGCTTGTCCTTGCTTTATTTTTCTGGGGTTTGTTTTTTTTTTTTTGGTGTGTTTTTTTTTTTTTTTTTTTTTTAAGTTTGCAGGCCAGGCAGGTCTTTGGGGTCCCTGAAGGACGTTGCTTTGCCCAGGAGCAGATTCTTTATTCTCCCCCTTCCTTGCTGTGCTGCAAAAGCCATCCCCCTCTGTTTTTTTTTTTTTTTTCCTCCAATATAAAAGGAGAGAAACTTTTCCTTCCAGCCACCTGTGTTTTCACTGCTCCACAGCTGTGGGGACGGGGCACAGTGGGGTGACCCACGCCAGCCCAGCGGGGACCATTCCTCCTGCTTGCTTTAACCTCAGCGCTCCCCGGGAATTTTGTCCCTGTGGGTGTTGTGTGGTGGTGGTGCTCGGTCGCTGCCGGGCTCTCCGGGCCTCTGCTCTCCCCTTCTTGTGGCTTTCCTTTTTAATTTTTTTCCTTTTTTTTGTTTCTCTCTTTTTTTTTTTTTCCTCTTTTTTTCCCCTCTTTTTTTTCTTCTATTTTTTTTCTTTTTTTTTTTTTTCAAGCTGGTTTCTTAGGAAATGGCAGAGGCCACGTGACAGCTCGGTGCCTGTCTCCCCACAATAAAGCTGCTGAGCCCAGTGCTGACATCAGCAGGATTTAAGAGAGCGGGGTGAGGGGGGGTGAAAGGCCCCCGAAGCACTTGGTCCCTCCAGGGTGTCCAAAGAGTCAAGGCCAGGAAGGGGGGGGGGAAATGAGGGTCAGCCCTGCCTCCATTTTGTTGCTGGGGAAGGCAGTGTGCGCTCAACCTCTATATTAGACACCAGAGACTCCACGCAGGCACAACTGGGCAGACATGTGTCCTGTCCGTGTGTCCCCCCCCCCCAGCACTGTGGTTTTTGGGGCTGTGATGGAGAAGGGGGGGTGTGTGTGCACACATCAGTGCTGAGCCCATCCACGCTCATTGCAGAAATGGGCTGAGCACCTTCGGGGTGGCGGGGGGTGGTGGGTTGGTTGTGGCGAGCGGGTGACACAATTTGACCAGGATTGCAAAAAAAAAAAAACCAAACCCACATAGGCTGGAGCGAGCTGTTGAGCATACCAGGGTGGCCGTCACCCCCCCCCAAGAGCCATCAGTAGGAAGAAACCCCCCCCCCCAGAGCATGAGGTGCAGTGAAGTGAGTGCAATCCTTTGGGTTTTTTCAGGTTTTTTTTGTTTTGTTTTTGCAACAACAATTTCCTTTATTGTCAGCTCTTGTGCAAAACAGAGCAGATATACCCAGGCGTTAACACAGGAGCAGTAAGAAAGCCTTTCCCCAAAAAAAGCACAACGCAAGGAGAGCAGCCGGCATCCCGGGCAGGAGGGCTCTGATGGGGCTCCAAGAAGCCACACAAGAGTAGATTCGATGTCCCCAGAGTGGGGACACTTCCAGGACACGTCACCGAGCTGGCTGTTAGAGAAAGAAAGAGAGGAGCTGATCTTGTTAAGCAAAGCTGAAAAAAAAAACCCACATCTTTTTTTTGGGGGAAAAGACATTTAGCTTAATTTTCGATACCTGGAGTGGTACCGCTGGGATTTTTTTTCTTCCCTCGGCACCTTGGTGGAAAGGGAAGGAAATCCCGAGGGGCGAGGAGAAACCCAAGCCTTGCCCCCCAGCAAGCGGGGCTGAGGACCGGCCAGCCCCTGCTCTGCCAAGAGCTGGTGGGATTTCACAGCGTGGGCTTTGCCGAGGGTTATCTCCTTTCCTCCAGGCAAACCACGGTGCTCGTCAGCCTGTGAACGTGCAGGTACGATCGACAGCCAGGCACCCGCCTGCTGCAGGCAGGTACTTTATTGATAAATATCAAGCGATCGCCCGGCTGGGGTGATTTTTGATGGGAAGGCTGGATCCTTTGGCTGATTTCAGTCATGGCTGGAGTTACCTTTCAGCTTGGGTTTATCGAGCCACAGCTTAAGACACTCAAGTTTGCCTTTGCTGGAGCAGCTAAATTACGTTTACACCACCTGCTGCTCAAGCTCAGGCCTGAATTACCAGTCTCCATCTCCCATCCCCGTCTTCTCCCCAGTGTAAGGGACAAAAAAACGGCTTTTGGGAAACCCCTGCCTGCACGTGGACTTGAAAAGGTTTCTAGTAGCTCTGCTCTTGCGGCAGCCGAGGTGCGGTACCTGGGCTGCGGTCCTGCTGAGCTGGCGTGGCTCTGAGCTGTGTCCATCACCTGAAGCCCCTTCACCTTTGTCTTCTCTTCACGCAGTCCTGTTAGAAAGTAATTTCTCTCCCCAGCAACTGGCCAAGCGATAGGAAGCGTTCCTTGTGTTGTCTCTCCCTGCTTGCTTTGCCTTTTCAGAAGGTCTGGGTGATTTGGGAGAAACCTTAACTGAAAGGATTTGAAAGGGTCAGAAGAGGAAACATCTTCCCGTGCTTTTCATCCCCTCCGACCGCAGAAGGACAATGAGCCTAGGGAAGGTGGTGAGGTTTGGCCCACTAACTCCACGATGTGGACAAGCCTGAAGCATTATAGCTGCGAAGGTCAAGAGTTACTGCCAGCCCTGGAGTGCAGGAGTACTGTTCCAGAGAGGCCAGTATAACACCTCAGGACTTGCTGTGAGGGTCCTAAAAGCAGCCAAAGCCTCTTAGATCAGCTGAAGCTGTGGGACCACATCTAGCCAAGACCTGAAGTGCCACCTCAGACCTCCCGTCCCTCAAAAGTCCTGGGACTAAGGTATTTTGCACCCAAGTCCCCAGTCCGAGGGTTTTCACGTTGTGGGAGATGCCCTCCTACCTTCCAGGTCTGAGATCCTTCTCCCTTTGCAGAGACTCCTGCTCCATTTTCTGACCAAGGAAGGACATCCCAGGCAGAAGTCCACCGCGGTGTCACCTGGGCTGGATATCTCTTCCAAGATGCCTGGAGGCACTAGTTATCAGCTGGATCTCGGCTGGGAGTTCCCTTTGTTTGTCAGGCAGCACCACTCCCGCTGTGTCACTCCGGTTTCCTTATCTCAACCTGGACTTTGGACAGAGACCAGTACTGCAGACGCCTGGGCAAGGAGGAGCTGTTGATGAGGACGATCACCCACTCGGGCGAGCTCAGAGTTGACCGAAACACAGGCTAAAAAGCACCAGCAGAAACCAGGCCGGTTTGATTTTCTCCAAATCGGAAAGCTTCGCTCCGGTGGATCTCTTTGCATCAGAAAAACTTGTGCTCCCAACCCTGTGACCCGTGCGGGTGCCAAGTTAGAGCAAGCGGTCAATGCCTGCGTTTAATTAAAGGTTTTAACCATGCAGCGTAGCCAGAGAGGGCACATGCCGAGTTAGGTAATGGACCATTATGTCCCTGGCCCCGCAGATAAACCAGCGCACCGCTCTGCCGAGAGGCTGCGGGGACAGTACAGCCCTTCTGTCCCCGCAAAGCTGGCGAGAGCTCGCAGAGGAAGGGGCAGCCTGTAACTGCCTGGGCTTCATCAGGCTGGCCAGAGAAAGCTCCTTCAGTTCTTACAGGGAAAGCAGCACAAAACAACCGATACCTGCTGGGTTTCTCCCGCTCAGACTGCAAATATGTTTCCCAGGAAGCTCCCCAACCCACGGAAATTTGGGTCCGAAGCCTCAAAGGCAGAGAGCAGGTACTGTTAGGGAGCTAGAGCCTGCAGCAGGCTGGCTCTAGCTTTCCCCCCCAACTCCCTTCTGCCTCCACCAGCTCCTCCTTCCAGCCTGTTTTTCCCCCCCATCCTTTTTTCCCCCGTGAACAGCACAGGGCAGTAGCTGCGGAAGGCGTACCAGCTCCCCGAGCAGCCAGCTTACGCAGGGCTCCGGCGTGCTCAGCCAGCAGCACCGGCTCTGCGGCAGGAGGGCTAATCCGGAGGCTGGAGAGGAATCAGTCACTGACCCAGGGGAGGGAAACCCCATTTATTTAGGCTATTTGAATTTGGCACGCACAGAACATATCACAGTAACGCACTGGAGGCTAAGCGTTTTGTTTGTTTGTTTTTTTTTTTTTTCTTTTTCTCTACAGACATACAGGAAAACTCTATGCAACTCCCATGTACACATTACACAAAGGAAACAGCTTTAATCAACCACTGGTGAAACATGGAAGCTTTTAAGATCTCTGTAGCTGGCACAGGAATGTTCTCTACCCCCCATACAAAAGGCATTTCAGGTCAAACTTTCTAGTAGGTGATATTTCCATGCATTTCTACAGAATTAAAGAAGCTAACAGACAAAAAGCCCAGATCAAGCCGTATTAGTCAGGCTGATTGGTTCTACTAAGTTAAATCAATAGTAATTATGGACAAATGGACCAAGTGACCAAAGACTGGGGCTGAAAACCACCACTTTTTAAGATGTGGTTCTTCCTCATTGTACTACCCATAACTGGAGAGCTCCAATATAAGAATCTGCATTTGTAAAAGCCTCAGAAGCATCCGATCCGCTAGTAAGTGTGTATTAGAGAAACTAAGGTAGTTCTAAATTAAACTATATCAACAGAAAAGCAATTTTTATAGAATCACTCAGGCTGGAAGAGACCTCAAGACACTTCATAACAAGAAAATTGAACCTACAGAACAAGTGAACCTTTAAATATTATTACTGCACCGCGAGTTTACAAGAGAGTGGATTAGGACTATTTCTCCAGAAAAATGTGTCTATTTTATCTCTATTTAACTTCAGAATTAGCCTTATTAGTACTGCTCTGCAACTGCAAGCACTAAGAATTTAACCCAGTTTTGGTGCCAACAGGCTGCTTTAGCCTAACTTTTAACTACAGGTTTTAAGTTTCGTATTAAACAGTTACAGGGGAAAAGACTTTCAGTTTGGCAATTTGGCCAGTAGCCTCAAAAAGACTGACTGAATTTTGCTTGTTGCAATTTAGAAAAGTAAGAACAGGAACCAGATTGTTCTCACCTCCCCCCCTTTCATCCCATGATACACTGCTGCATTGGACCAAAATTTTTGGAGATCTTTAGTGTTAATCCATTGGGGACAGTATTGGGCTGGACAACCAATGCAAATATTAATACACCAAGATAAATCCTTAGATTCGATTTATTTAGGGTCATTTGTACATACGAGCTACATCTCCAAAATCTACTTTATTCTACAAGACAGCTTCCCTACAGTTAGTGAAACCCTTGCCTAGAATGGTTGCTTTACATAACTGATATATTAAAACATGGAATGCTTGTAGAGTTGTGGCACTGTATGACATCTACACGGGACTTCCTTCAAAAGCTACGACTAGGGAGCCTCCTAGCTTCTCAGCAATGCAAGCTCGGTTGAGGTCCTCTGGCCCATTTGCTTGGCATTCATGCTTTATGCCTAAAAGAAGAGGCAAAACACTCAATAATGCAGTATTTCAACATGCTAGTAATCAATCAAACATACTTGGTAGTAACATTAGAAGAGGCAACCCAGTCACTCAAGCAGATAAGTCCCGCTTTAGCTTAGGAATTTGGATGGTTTTCCCCTGATGTGTCAGAGGACACACCTGGCTACACACCACATATCAACATAGAAATATCAGGGAGAAAGTTGTCACTAGATCAGTGCTCGGACTGTTTAGCCTTTTCATTGCAGGCTATCTTTTGAGCAAGTCTCTCATTTCTAGTGCTACCCTGGATATGGCAGATGAGGGAGCTACACGCAAGCACATGTCTTATGTGGAGAAAAGCAGAATTTCTTCAGGATTTCTTTTTTTCAACTTTGACATGTGCAGCACAGAACAATCTCCCTGGGTAGTTCCAATCCACTGGCGAGCTGTCCTGTGAAGGCTGGCACTGCTGCACAATGATCCTGTCAGTCTTGCATGCTGCAAGATTTTGGCCCAGCGAGGCATGAGGAACTGAAGCGCGGGGGCGGGGGGGGGACAGTGCTCTCTGGCTACGAGCCATCGTAATGACCGACTTAGCATGAAATTTCTGAATGCTGCAGCAAGGTGTTTACTCCTTGGTTAATGGTGCCCGACAGGCTGAACAGTACTTCACTTCTCCACTTGGAGATGCAATGCCTTTTAAAATGAGTAATCACAACTGCATCTCTAAATCAAGTGAATTAATTACTACTATTACACCACAGTAAGTTTATGAGATTGTGTATTTCAACACACAGGGCTTGAAAGTCCCCTGCCATAGGGGCAGCTCTGCACAAAGTCCAGCTCCGTGTTATGAATCTAATGGTTTCTAGCCTGTATGGTGTAGCTGTGCTGCTCTGTACAGTACAGCTAAGGTGTCACAGATTGTAAAGCCTGCTCTTGTCCTGAGCACAGTTCTAGTGCCTCTAAAATTCAAAGTCAGACAGTGTAAGTTTTAGCCAGAGCTCATTTTAGCTCTGTCACAGGGCATTTCATCTGTGAAGTTCTCATGTTTCACTGGTATCTCAAAAAAACCCCAAAACCAGAACAAAAAAAAAGCCAACCCAAACCAATCAGCCAAAGGTCAAGCCTTGCTGTGTAAGCATCGTAGGGGCATGGCACAGCTAGGAGCGTTAGCTGTATTACGTACCTTGAAACTTCTTTTTGATTGCATCCTTGGAGCTTGCGTAGATCATCTTACTTTTGAGAGGTGCTTGTTCTGGTGCCCTAATGGGACACACCAAAAAGAGTGCAATTAGTGACATTTATTATCCAGCACAGACAGAAGCAGTATCCTACCAATTATGAACAAGTGAAACGTCTCATGGCTCAGAAGACAGGCATCAGGCTGTCCGGCTCACTTTAAGCCTGCCATCTTGCCAGCCTGGGCAATACAAACACTCAGAGACCTCACCCACAGCGCTTGGACTGCACATTAGGAATGAGTGAGTTGGGAAGACAGCTTACCACAAGAAAAACATCAGCTCTTCTTTTTTGGATTCCTTGGTCTCAAAGCTTGCGTCATACAAGGCATAACGGCAATCCTTCTCGGGAAGCATCTGCACAAAGTGCTTGAAAGGGTCGGTAACTGTCACACCGACATCTCCCACCAGAATCTCTTTGCCTTCTTCCACAATAATGCACTTTTTGTCTGGACTGAGGCAGAAGATGACAGCCTTCTTCCTCTTCTTAATCTCCTCGGGCGTAGAGCACTTCCGCACTTTCATATCGTAGAAGATACGGCATACCTCATCGGCAACTTGTACTCCAGATGCCTGCAAAGACAAGAGCAAAGACCCTTAGGGCTACAGCCGCAAATTTTCACAACTACATTACTGCACTGCCTTAAATGCGAGGGTAGAAGACAACCACTACTGGCAATAGTCACCAGCGGCCTGAGAGTCTCGTCAGAAAAGGCTGCAGGCCCTCTTTTTCCAGGCCAAGTAAAGAATCTGGAGTCTCGATGCTGCCCACAGCCAGCTGCCAAACCAAAACTATTCTGAAGAAGGCACAATCCTACTTATATTAGAACACTCTTTTGGGGTAGTTTTACACGCATGTCCACCCCTTGTCCTCTGAGATTCAGTTGCGGCAGATCCTTGGTATTACAGCAGCTTAATTTTGTTACCCATTTCAGGCTGGCTAGACAATCAAGTCCACGAGGATCTTCTGTTCAAAGTTTCCTAGCTATTTCTACCATGCTTGCTAGCAGCTTTAGGAACAGACGTAAAACATGGCCAAATTCCATGCTTGTCACATGGATTTGGTTTAGAGATCAAGAGACATGTAGGTACTGGGGTACTGGGACTGTAGTGGTACAGTTTTTAGCTGAACAAGCCAACTTTCAGAAGTTGCTCTGAATTTAGTGTTTTAAAGGGAGAACTCGCAAGTCTAACAGTTAAAGTGTCTACTTCCCAGCAGTTCCTCCATCACTTTTTAAAGCAAGCTGCCTGCCTTTTCAACTTTTTTTGTTTTCCCCTTTAAGTCTGATGAGAAATTCTAGTTACTTAGTGATATCGCCCTGCACTAGCTGTAATAGGAGGTGCAGATGCAGCATTAACAACCTAATGTTAAAGGCAGCTGCACAGAATAAGGAGGACAAGACCTAGCAAGAATGACAAGAGGCTGAACTGCATTTTCGGTCTGCTGCTTTTTTGGGAATGAGACACAAAAAAAAAAAAAAAAAAGAGGCGGCAGGGTAGAAGCATTTGTATCTGACTTTTGTTCTCAGAGTGCAGCAAAGCTGGAGAGCTTAAAAGCAGCTGTGCAATAGTGAATACTGCAAATACGGGAAGCCATACTGGCCAGTGGACACTGCTGGAAGGACATCATGGCCAGAGCAGTGAAGACCGAATTGAAGCCTGTCCAACACTCATCTATCTGTCCAAAATGCTGCATGCACTGTAAACAGTGAGATTCCTTTCTAATGCTCCTTCTCCCCCCGCTGGTTTTTGGTCTTCCAAATTCAAATGACATATCCTCAGATAGGGCAATTTATATCTCAGAAGGAAAACTGCCCTCCTCCCTCTGTGTAAACTGCCACACACCACTGTTATAAGCACAGTCAGCAGTACTAACAGTCAGGTAAACCATGAGGTGAGATATACCAACTGAGAAAGACTAAAGGTTGTTCTTCATTTTGTTTTTCCTTAAGCTCAGCCCCAAAACATGTGCTTGATGGATCCATTTTGTGGGGGACACTGTACCTTGTCAGAGCGGCAGTGTTCTAGAGAAACAGCAGAGTTCGGCTGCAAAACCTGGGGTATCAGTGGTGAAGGAGAACTGCTTAGTGCTAGCTTTCAAACAGGCTGTCCTTGAGATGGTTATTCATTGAACAACTACTTAACGTGTATTTTTTTTAAAGCCTTGACCAACGCCTACCGCGCAAGACCTCCGATGAGCCCAGATTCTCCTTTTTCTACCAACATCTCTCCTTATGTAACTTCTAGCGGCTGGCATAGATTTGCTAACCCAGTGAAGAAAGGTGGCACAGCTGGCAGAATCTATTACTGTGGAGTCTGGCACCTAGATCTCCCAAGTGCTGGTCATGCAAAACCAGGGCAATCTCATACAGCAGTGAATCTGAGAGAGAAGCTTTTCTCTAGCATGGAGAACCGTGCTCTTTAGGCGTTTACTCAAATACAAGGGGACCTCCCTCAAGATTTGCCCTGTATGGCTTGTCTATTAGGGGTAATCTATCCAGAATCCCTTGCACTCACTTTGGGATAGAAGAACAGGGAGTAAGTCACTGTGCCTCAGCTGCCTGGCAGGCAGCCACCCTTCTGCATATCACCAATAAGGCAAGGAAAGTAAGCGGAGAAAGCCTATTCCAGGATAAATTCGAGCAAAAGTGCAAACATCGACTCAAACTGACTCATTCCTATGTCACCTCCTCCATATGGAGATACTGCACTTTGTCAGAGTGTGATGGAGAACTAATGAGGAGTAAAGGTCTTTCTCCTCCCATCCCTGCAGTTGGTGTAGGCAAGAGCTCTCTGGGAAGACTCTAAATAATACAAGGTCACCCTAATAAAGCAAACAGTGCACCGACTAGAACTATTGCATCATTCACTAAGGACAAATCCACAGTGAACTCATGACAACTTTTTTTCCCCTGAGGTTTGTCTTCTAACTAATGGCACCTCAGTAGCTGACAACAGGTGTTAAGACTCAGGTTTTAGTCACAAAAACCTCAAGATTCTAAGTAGAAAACCCTCAGAAAGCCTGAACTAACATGGGAATGAGTCTACTAATCACATAAAAGCGGTTCATGTCACCTAGCTCAGCCTTTGTCAATTCTCAATCATCCCCCCGCACCAATTCCTGTTGCCAAGAAGTTAACTTTGAAAGAAGAAGTTAATGCTCGGCAGAGAGCCAGAAGCAAGCAGCAGCAACAGAGCTGCAGGTTGATGCAAACTGTGCAGTTAAAGAGCATATGCTTGTGCTACTGCACAGCCAGAAACATGTCTCCGAGTCAGGAGACAAGTTGTTTCCTTATAAAGAAACTTAGCACTGCTGGCAAGTCAGTTCAGATTCCAAAAATGTTGAGAGTATTTAGTCTGGAAACTCAAAATTCACTGTTAAACTGCAGCTGATAACTGGCACTGACCAGAAGCTGAAGGGACAATAGTAAGAACTGGATTTTCTAGCTTTCCAAACCAAAAGGCTGTTAGTAGCGGGTGCTACTCCTCAACTCCTGGATTCATCACACAGGCTGACATTAGCAGCCACTATATTGCTAGGTACAATGCAGATTTATTCCATCTGAGAAAACCCTATAGCTGTGTCACAGTATGGGTTGAAATGAACCCATAAACTCCCGGTGCAACTAACTGCTTCCAAAGAGAGGATCTACTTCTGTAACTGTAGGACTCCCTCTTCAACCCTGGGCTTGTACCAGCCACAACTGGCTTCATAAACATACTTAAAAAATAAAAATAAAATTAAAAAAACAAAAACAAACAAAACAACAACAAAAAAAACCCTAGTGAGCTTTTGTTCTAAGGTGGTTGCAACCATTCTGTGTAGGGCAGCAACAGGATGACTGTTAAGAGTACACTCATAAATACATGTCCTCAATTGACATTTTAACTGCGTCTCTGCTGATTTGTCCAGAAGAATAGCTGGTGAGAAGCCTCCACCCCATCAGTAATGACAGAATAAACGTTTATTTGTTAGTCTGGATTTTCTCTCTTTGGTCCAATACCGCTCTGCTCAGAGGATTCAATACAGCACATTCATTATTATTTTGTGCATTCTGGCTTGAACGCTGCAGGGCTATAACAGCTAGCCTGGTTCTGTTCCTTTTTCAGTATGAAAGCAGTCATCCAACTCTGGACTGGTACACAGGTGGCTGGCTGTTCATTGAGTAGTACGTGTTGCAGGTACTTGCGGGATACACGACCATCAGCTGGTGACATTTTGTTGCAGGGGTCAGACCAACCCTGTAACACAGGCAACACCCACTTAAAACCATTCTCGGGACACAGCTGCAGAGAAAAGACTACATTCAAGTAGCCAGCCTGTTTCTATAGGTGTCGAGAACCTTAACTGTGGGGCCTCTTAACCTCACTGAAATAAGACAGCAACCAGGACGCAAGCCACCTAATCATCAGATAGAAAAATGACAAATGACACCAGTACAGCATATTTAGGGAGACATTGAGGCGAGAATGGACAAAGCAAGTTTCTCCGAGGGAATCAGCAAAAATGAGTTCTCCCCCAGTACCTCCATGCAGCTATTGCAAAGGCGGCATGTCTCGTGGGCAGCGTTGCCTCATACATTATTCTGGAGCACTTATAGCAGTATCCCCATTGTATCTTCATATAGACTGCTGTAGGCACATGAGGTAATGGTTGCATTAAATGCCTTGTCAGCATGCGCTGCAGTAACACAGCAGCTCTTATTCCCTACACAAAGCCATCGTTCCTGCCTTAAGTGCAAAGCGCTGCAGAAGTCTTGTGAGAGCAGAATGCCGTCCCTACACAGGGCAGTCCAAAGAGAGAGCCTTCTGTCTAGCAGGCTTCCAACTGCAAGAGCCGTCCCCAGCTGCCTCCACTAATAGCTTCCAACATTTTGCCTCCATCACCAAGTACTCTACAACTGAAATTTAATCTAAATGGGGGAAGACTAAAGAATAATCCAAAGCTTTCTCAAGAAAATCCCCATATACAGAAAGCCATTTCAGGAGTGACACACATGCCAGATGCCTGATAAACTGCAATTTGTAGCAAGCATGCACTGAAATGCAACTCTGACACAATGAAATTTGCCTTCTCTTTTGTTAGGAAGTGCTGTGAACTCCAGCATTCTCCTCAAATATTTAAAATATTTTACCTAAGAAAAGTCTTTGTTCCCTCCTCAATTGTAAGACAGCCAAGACAACCTTAAACTAATAATGACTTAGTTTGCCTCAGGACAAGTCTGAAGGACTAAATTTGGTTTTATGTATTGACAATTTTACAGTGTGGGTTTTCTTCCCTGTGATCAGAACCTAAGAACCCCCCACAGTGGTGCCTGTGCGTGTATTACCTACAGAGACATTTCAAGAACCAGTTCTTGACCTGTTTAGTTTGGGAACCATGCACACACATTGTATACACCAGCGTGGACTATCCACAGCTACTCAAGTGGAAACTTTTGCTTCTTTGAAAAGCATCACTGATTTTTCCAGAATTTGACACCAAGAACTTACTAAAGTATGCCTTGTTTAATTGCAAAGGCAGATTTGAGAACACTGTGCTCCTATGTTTGCTAGTCACACTACCACCACATATCTGGTTCTCAGTTTCTTCAGCAAGCACCTTGTTTCCCTTATGCTTGGCATACCATCCCTCTTATCTACCTTGAAAATCCCCTACCACTGCCAGAACTGCCTGTGTAATTATGTGGCATTTCCATCTGACTCAGTAATGTGTCACAGTACATCTCTGCAACAAATATTTTTTCAATTAAACCTATTACCACCCAACTCTTCTGGGACAGCAGCCTTCACAAAGCTGTCCCTTACATTGCCACACAATACCCTGGGACACCATCAGCACCGAGACCTTCAAGGGAAAACTAAGCCAAGTTGGTTGGGAGAGCACCTAGCAGCAAGGGAGGGTCACACAGCCTGGCTGCAGCTAACAGACTGGGAGAAGATTTTACCAAATCAGGCCTCTGAAAAGGTATCAGCTATGGCCGACAAGCCGACTGAAAATGTAGGTGGTTAAAAATATAAGGATCTTAAATACTGCTTTGCTTTTAATCTGTTATTTGAGCACTCAAAAAACCCTATCTGATATGACCACCCACACCTTACTGAGTAGGAAAGGAGGCAATGCATGGAGTGACTAGTTTAACTTCACCCCAAAGACTAGCACCAGTGTGGGAACACCAGTGACTTCCCAAGTCCCAGTAGGCCCATGTCCTCTGCTACTACCTACAGCCGGACAGACAGACACCTCCATTTACACCAAGCAGCCCATGCATGTGGAAGTCCAAAGCTTCAGTTCAGATCTGAAGCATGATAGGAAACATAACTAACTGCCTTTTTACTGCTGTTGTGCAAGAGGCCATTATTTGCAAACCATAAACCAGCAAGAAGTACAGAGTTATGTGCATATCACTTGTAGGCAGATCTTGCCAGCTAGACTCAAGTTTTTTTATTTTGCATTATTTGGTCTCTTTTGGGGGGAGAAGGCATGGGGGAAGGAATCAAAACTCTATTCAGCTTTTTTTCCCATGCCAATAAGAAAGGTTATCGACTAGATGAGGAGAGATGAGTAAGAAAGCAATTACTAAAAAAAAAGCAGGAAAAAAGTCTCCCCTGAATTCCTGGAGGTCATTTCCTCAGCTTTCAGCCAAAGAGGAAATCATCACCTTGTCCAAGCTACCATGAAGTTCACTCCTGATATAATTATCAAGGTAGGTATAACAAGCAATACCCGCAAAAGGCAATCCCAGCAACGCTGCTGAAAAACAGGAACTGTGGTAGCCACTAGCAGGACAGAAGTTTTGAGTAGTACCCGTTCCTGTGTTGAAACACATGTTTTTAAGGTAATGTGGGTGTAAGCTGGTATGCAGCAGAACTCTTGCAGGAAAGCAAAGCCTCTTAGAAACACATCCAGCACAGAAATCAGCTATTATGAGCCCAAGTGTCTGTAAGAATCTTCTTGGGGCCCTCCAGGCACCTACGGCAACCTAAAGCTTAAACCTCACCCTTAAAAACAGGCTTTGAAGGCCTGCTCTGGGCATCCCAGATACTTGTTACCGAAGTATCCGTCCTGGAGATCGCTGCGAAAGCTGAACAGTCAGGCAAGCGAAAGGCTCTGAACAGCTTTACATACAAGTTCTGGCTGTCTGCAAGCTCTCCCACATGAGATCGCTTAGGTCAGCCCTTGCTCCCAGCAGGAGCCTCTTGATAGTGATATTCTGACAAGGCAAGTAGGTACATGCCAGACACCCACACTACCAATTGTCATGGGGCTGTCATCTAGTATATAAGGCATATGTACCTTGTAATTACACAGATTTGGGAATAGTATTGACTAACAACCAAGAAAAATAATTTGCATGGTCTTCCAAAGACCACGGGCTCATTTAATCCAGTAGCAAAGAAACCGAACCTTGTGGCAAGACACAAAAGCAGAAAATCCAATGCTCTTTTGATACCAAATGATGCCCTCCTGCTGGCATTACTGTGCTTTGCCAGAAGGCCTACACTCTTTGCCCAAAAGCAAGTTCATTTGCAGCAACTGGAAAGCATCTTAAAAAAGCCAACCCAGACCCTGTTCCAAGAAGGAGATCATTACGAGAAATACTAGTTTTGACTGACTGGGGAATTCTCTAGTTCTGAAGCAAGGTGAAGCCTGACACACTGAGTAGTCATTCTAAACTAGGTTTGCGTACTGCAGAGGTGGTAGCTAGCTTGTTCAGACAAGCCTATTTTAAACAAGAGCTGCAAGTCTCGTCAGATTTTTAGCAGCTTCATCTGCAACTCCTATTAGCTCTGCTCCATGCTGCAGACCAGCCACAGATGCTTCAACTCGGGCGTTATAGGAAGCAGGGAGATTAGTAGCACATCCTGTCTGCCAGGTCTATACAGGCTAAAAGTTTATTTACTGGATATACCACATGCTTAAGAAACTAATGGTAAATACCACGAGGACGCCTCAAGATGTAACCCCTCTACTAACGGCAAATAACCTAGACAAGTGCGTCAAAATACACAAGTGTTTGTTGCTGGACAAGTGCTTGTGCATGACTCAAGCAAAAACAGGACAGCAGTTAAAACTGTGTGAGCTAGTAATTCAAGTGAATTTGTCAGTCGCAGTAGCCCGAGTTAAACGGGGATGCAAACTTTTAGTGTAGGCAAACCAACCGAAAATGAACCACTATGAAGCACGATAGCCGTTTGGTCTATTCCGCCCCATTTGTGAAAGGAGTCCCCTGGCGCTTTCTTGAAAGCCAGAGAAAACGGGCAAGTTGGTGTATTACGGTGAATACATTTCCGTATTTCCTCCCTTTCCAGCATTAGTTCTTCCCTGTGCGGAGAAGCAAGACAAAGTCTTCCAAGCCCTTGCGGCAAGTACCTTCAAAATTTCAGCTTCTTCGAGCAGTCGCTGCAAAAACGTGTTTGTTACGACTACCGTCTTCCTTCCGCGGGTTCTGCTTCCACCCCCCCCTGCCACCCCCCCCCCTCCCTTGTGGCTGCTACCAGGACTGCTGACTCCAGCCAGGCCTGATGCAAGGCCAGCCTGGTCCCCGGCGACTGCGCACCGGGGAACGTTGGAACGGGAGCCCCCGGTAGGACGGGTTCTTCCCCCCCCCCCTTCCCGCTCCACCCAAGAGCCGTCGCCTTTTTTTCTAGGCCAGGCCCGAAAACCCCTCAGT
>JANXJC010000056.1:19932909-19956308 GCA_027564655.1 Leptodon cayanensis
CTACAACCTCCTTTCAGGTCTCCCCTGAGAGACATCCCATGAGACATCCCATCAGCTTTCCTGTTCTCTCACTAGTGTCTCAGATTCCCGGAGCAGTGCTGTCCCCTGTTTTCTTTGGACTGGAGCCACAGCAGCCCCTAGAAAACACTCATCTGGCTGGTTGCTGTTGCTTTTGTCGTGTAACCAAATGCAGATACCTCCTGGCCTGTGAACGTGTGTCCCAGCACATCTTGCCTGCCTGGGCTAGAGAAAGGGCTGCAGGGTCGTGAGGAGCAGGCTGCGAGTTAGGAGTTGTGCCAGGTTCTGAAACAGGCAACCCTGCACTAAAAAAAGCATCTTGTCCAGTGTTTAGATCTGACTGTTCTCGGTGCTGTAGGAGAGGGCAGCACAGGACTGGTTTTCTATAATGCTTTTGTGCCTTCCACATAAGCAGGGAAAAGCAGTGGGGCCACTGAAAGTCCATCTTTGCAAATTCACATTTTGCCACCAGAGAGCTCCCATCCTTCACACCAGTTCAAGGTCAAGGAAATAATGGTCAGCATGGCAAAAAAGTCCCTCAGTCTCCGCTGCATCCCAGCTTTCATTGTAAGAGCCGGACTCTGTGGTGCTTGCTCTGCCTTTCAAAAGACAAAATTATTCTTTTAGTGCTTGGATGAGTTTTGCCGCTTCATTGCAGGCTTCTTATGAAAGGGGGAGTATTGAGGCTGGGAATATTGAGGCTGGCTAATCAGAGAAAACACAGTGAGCAGGTGGAAATCTTGTGGCAGCAGTACAGTTTTCCTGCCTCTGGTGGTTTGGACAGTCTTGCTGATGGAATAGCAGGGCTTGAGAGGGTCTGCCTGAAGCACTAGCCTTGCTGCTAGTAGTCCTACAGAATGTGGCGCTTCTGCTTGCATCTGTGACTTACAGTTCTAGAAACAGTGTTGGCACATGCAGTAGGTTTATTGTTGTACTAATTTGAGTTTGTAATCACTAGTGATATCACTTTTCCTGTTTAATTACAGGGTTGAAGCATTAACTCCCCCGAACAATGTATTTCTGGCCTTTTCCATCCACTCTCCTCCCTTCCAATGCCTGGCTCCTTTCCCCACTCTTACCTGGCACTTTCACAAACACATATTCCATCCTCCCACATTTCTGCTTTCCTGAGGAGACAAGTCTTCCACACTTGGAGGAAAAGATGGGTAATTGGTTTAGTTCATTGAGTATGTGAAACTGAGAACTGAAAAATTAGTCCTGAATGAGCAGTCTGAATGCTACAGTGAGTTTGGAAAAATGACTGTGCTCCCTTTTTTGGGGCCCAAAGTGATGTCTTGCCTTCCTTCTGTGCCTCTCCTCCCTGCCCCTTACCTGTGCTGAGAGCCTGAGGAAGCCCTGGCTCACCTGGAGCCTGTGAGACATCAGCCAAGGAGCAGATCTTCCCTTTGTGGCCACCCGTGTGGCATCTTGGCAGAGATGAATCTGCAAACTAATAGTCTCAGCTCCTGGCTCCAGCAGAGATTGAAGGGCCCATCCTTGCAGCTGCTCTCAATCTCCTCCATTTTTGTTTAGACACCCCTTTTCTGTGGTGCCCTATACCTGACAGAAATGCTAAAGGAACTGAGGGTTGGGGAGCATAAGGCACTAGAGGTCAAAACAATCACATCTTGTCCTGCTTTAGAGCCACTTCAACAAAGGACCTATCTGCCAGCAGTACCTAAAGTCCATACCTCAAAAAAGCAGCAGTAGCCTGATACTTAAAAAGCCCTTACCCCTAACGCTTCAGACCAGTGAGTGTTAGCTGTGCGACTGTGCCTCAAAGACTGGCTCCTTCCCCTCCTCGCCTTGTTGGCTGGAGACGATGAGCGAGGGCCACGCTTGGCTGTAGCTGTGACCAAGAGGCAATCCTGTTCAAAGCCAGGGTGCTCTCTTGGGGAAGACAGTGCAGAATCACCAGGCTCCCTGCTTCCTGGAGCAGCATATTGTGCCACAGCTGAGTGTTGTGGGAGTTTTTATTGCAATTTATTGTGCTCTGAAAAGGGTCTGGTGGAGACCTAGGCTTGTTTTTCACTGCTCATCTTTTCTTCTTGCTTGGAGTCCTGCAGGTTGTCTTGGGAGGAAGGTTACCTGGAGGTTTTGTTATGCTGAGCACTGACGTGCAGTCACAGGATAGGAGAAACAGAGCCATAGGTAAAGGTAAAAGCTCGAGTTAGTCTGGAAAGCATGATCTTCAAGGGAAGATGGAGGGAATTGGAAGGTTGCTTAGTTTAAGGAAGAGAGGACTTAAGAGGTTATAGCAATCTCCAAACATACGTGAGGTCAGCTGTGGAAGGGTAATGTGTTCTTCGTGTTCCTGCTAGCTGAAGACAAGCTGTATTAGTCTTAGATCATAGCAAGGGACATCAGCATTTGGGATCAGAAAAATGTTTCCAAGGGTAAGGATAGCAAACCTATGGACTAGGTTACTTGGGAGAGAAATGAATGTCCTTTCTTGGAGGTTCTTAAAAAGCAGCATCAAGAACAGTCTAAGTTCCATCACATGTCCTCAGCTGGCCTGTCTGAGCAAAGGACCTCCTCAGCAAAAGTTTCTGCAGCATAGAGAGAGGATAGTGGAAGCACACCACCGGAGGCATGCCTGTCAAGTCCTCTCTTCTTAGGCCTAGGATCTCTCCCATGGTGGATCCAGAAAAGTTGTGTGCAGTGTTTGTTGGAAACTGAGGCACATAGTGCCAGGGAAGAGGAGAAGGAAGTCCTTCAAAACCCAAACTTGTTACCAGGATAATAATTTTACCCCACAAACTCAGGACACATCTCTGTCACTTTTCAGTCCAATGTGGCTTCCTTCTGACCCTGGCTGGAGTTAGCGGTCCAGAAATATTATCCTATCCTGGGGAGACAAGCCTGTTCTGCAACATTATCTCTTCTCTGGTCATGACCAGCTCTGGCTGCACTGGGCAGTACCATTACATCAAACAAGATCGCCCCAAGCTAGAAATAGAAGTTTCTAGCAGTCCTAAGTACAGATCTGTCCCTGTTTGCAACATGAGACTGCAGCAGCTCTAGGTAGTTTGCAGGAGGCCCCCAGGGCATTGGTTTCATTCCTGGGAGTGCTGGGTGACGCAGAATTGCCAAGGCCAGCCAGAAGCTCTGCTTGTGCTCTCTGACATAGGCAGTGAGCTCTGTCTGGCTGAGAAGCAAACCAGCAGAACTGAACAGCCAGCTCAAAGACAGAGATCTCGTCCGCAAAACACCCTCTCCCTCCTGCTGAGCTCCCTGCTCTGGGTGCAGAGCCTGATTCTCACTCCAGCATGCAGGGATCTTAAATGGGCTGTGAATTAATGCAGGTACCATATGAAGTGTCCTGTCTTTCTCCTGAGCAGTGTAAAGGATTTTTAGTATGAATGAGAATTGGCTCCAATGTCACAGCAGCTGCAGAGTGAGTTCCACTTTTAGCTGAAATAGGTTGCATTTTGACTGAAGCATTTTTGCTATCCAGATTTTAACTTAAAACTTATATGTAAAAAACGTATATCTTCAGTGATCATCAGAACAGCTTCTTAGCCTGGAGGAATCCTGCTTTTGTAACAGAGCGGCAGCATAACTGTGTCACAGCACCAAAACTCTGGATGGCCATATGCATCCTGGAAGGCTGTCTGACCTGTAAGGGTGCTTCAACACAGCAAGACTCCTGCAGTTGTAAACCTGCTGCAGGTCCGGAGAAATGTTTCAAAACTTAGGATGAGTTTGGGGGCATATGTATTGGAAGATCATCACACAGTAGCGTGCATCTGTGTGTGAATATCCACAGGCAAAAAAGAGCCAGGGCTCTTCCAGAGTTGGAGAACTTGTTTCATCATTTATTTACATGCTCCAACACTTGCATTTTTATGAGGCTTACATATTTCTTGTATTTGCCAGAACAAACACAGCACAGGACTCTTTGAAGCTGTTGATGAAATCATTAAGGAGCTCCATGTCTACTAGTGATTTTGCACTTCTTTGAGTTCACTTTGAGATGTGAACATAAAATCTGGCACTCACAGGCGCCATGTGGATTTGTGATGGTCTTGGGAGATGTATTGATCACATCTAAGCACAGATGTGGTTTGTTTGTCTGTGACAGGTGTACTATGAATGATATTTGCTTGTTGAGCCATCCAAGTCATGCTTTAATGGAAATTCTTTAAAGAAGTTACAAATAGTTCATTTTAGTACACTGGTTCAGCAAACACTGCAGTAAACTCTTTGGAAGAGACACTGAATTATACAAATAAGAGAGTTATGTGTGGAGGGGAAATGGACAGCATTTTTTTTATGGCATATTGCAGCGGTTACCAAGCCTTATGGTTTTGTCAGCAGTCTCAGGATGTTGTATATATTTCTTTTTCTTAAAATCCCAGATGCTGGGAGGAAGATATTGCATAAGAATCTCCATTTTCTCATTTTAAAAAAGGAGGCTTCTAACCCTCTAAGCAACCCGCGGTTGCTTAGAAAAACATGAAAACATGAGCTGAATGTTCCAGATGGGATGTTGAAATCAAAACCAAACACAATGGAAAACATCATTCATAGCTTTAAAATCTAGATGGCAAATAAACAGCCTTAGAAATTCCACAGTTTGGAAACGTATCAATATTTGACATTTGGGACCTGACAGCTGGCATAAGGGCACATGTGATTTTGGAATCAGAATTTAGTCTCTTTTTGGTTAGGCAATACTGATTTTTATAAAAAGTAAATATTTCTGTAAAATAAAATATTTTTTAAATATTCCTCTGGTGAGAACACTTCTTTTTCAAAACTTTCTTTAGCATTGCTTGAGTCTCCTTTTGGCTCTTGTTTTGTTTCTCAACTAATTTTGTTTTGTTCTGAGTTGAGAATTTCATCCTGAATCTCTTTTGGTTCATGCTTCTTTCCCTCTTGACTTTAATGCTTCTATCTGGAGGTTTCCATTTGGTTAGGTTTTGATGTTGACCTTGGATTTGGTGTTTTCTTCCTTTCCTCATTTTGGTTTGTTCATCTTGTTCTTTGCTATCCAGCTTTGTTTTGAGCTGGTGCTGGAAAATTCCACCTTGAGTGGTGGGTAAGGCTGCACCTGGATATTGCCTTTTATCGGCTGAGCGTGTGATGTTTCCGAGTGGCTCAATGCAGCCACTTAAAGTCACATTTGAGCTCATCTTCTCGTGACTGGGGAAGTTGTCGGCTTGTTTTGTTTTTCCAGAGGAGATGACTGAATTTTTGGTGAAAGACATGCACAATGCAGGAATTCATGGAGAGGGAATTTCAGTTCTCCAAGCATAACTGGCCCTGAGGGTCTGTAGTGGCAAACTTTGTGTCTGTACTGCTGGTGAAGCTGTTGGGTGGTGTGAGAGAAGTTGGAGGATGAAAAACAAAGAGATCCTTCTCTCTCCTATCCCCCACTTGTGTGACATGGGAATGATGATAATGTATCTTCCTCCATGCTGCAGCCTTCGGATCAGGTAGTTCTTGCACTCTGCTTCCTGGAGCTAACAGGCAAATTCCAGCTCAGATGCTGCCTTGGCCCAAACTGTGGTGCTTTCTGAAAGTTGGAAGATGGAGGTCTAAACGCACTTGCTGTGGGCCTAAGATCTTGTTCTTAGGAGCTGGCTGGAATGGGCACAGCCCCATCCACAGCAGCTAGCCTGAGCTTAGTCCTTCAAGCATGAATAACGAGAGCTTAGGCTAGCAGCCATCAATGAGAACAGAAACCCTGTTGTATCCCAGGGCTTAACCCTGCCCTTTGTCTTGCAGAAGAGTTCCCTTTTCTGACCTGACTGACTGACTCCAAGTTTTATGTTGTGAACTGTATTCCCTGTTTGCAGAATGAAAATAAAATGTCTGCAAAGCCCTGGTTATTGGAGTCCCAAGAAGAGCAGCGGGATGAGTATGACCTACATGTCAAGCTCATGGCAGGAGTATATATTGGGGAAGTCCTGGTCCAGGGAAGGTGAGGAACCATCATATAACAGTGTCCAAGGCTGACAGCCCATCTGAAGAGGATCCTGAGGTACATGTGACAGGTGTGGGTGCATGAATGAAAGAAAGGCATGATGGTGTGAAGTTAGTATATCTCTGCATGGCCCAGCTGGAGATGAAATAGTTTCTTTGGAGCCAGTGCAGCTAGCGGCTCTTTTCCAGAGACAATCATCCTGCTCTAAACCTGTCCTGGCCTGTTTTGGAAAGGGTATGGTTTCTCTCCTAGATTGTGGGAGGCAGATTACTTCCCATGTGTCTGCATTTAGGGGAGAAACCCCAGATGGGCATGAGTGCTTCCACACAGTATTGAACTCTGCAACAACCCTTGCAGGCTGCGATGTCTCGGTTTCTCCTGCAGTCAGGCTCCCAGCATTTGGAACCGTTTCCCCTCTGGGGAAATTTCACCTAGGTGAAATGATGTTTTTAGTCCTGGACCATCCAGTGTTTAGGATGAGACAAAGTACTATACCTGGTGTCATTTTTCTTTTCCAGATGTCTTTTGTTATTTTGTTAAGGTTAGAAATCCACAGAATAAGATCTGCAGCTCTGAGCATCATATATATGAGATAGAAATGTCTTAACCATAGACAGGCTTGCTAGAGCTTATTTGTCAGAGTCCTTGTCTTCAGAGCTTAAGCATTTGTATCTATCATCCTGTAGTTTACCCTGTAGTAGACCCATGGCTGTCCAGGGCTTCGAGGCCATAATTAGCTCTTATATTCCATCTAATTCAGGCCTTTCCCCGTGTTATTAACCTCATGTGGCCCTGTATGTGCTGGGCCAATCCATACATTAAGCAATGTGTACAACAGGCTGCCAGAAGGTAGGGGCAGGGGTAGCTTTACTCCCATTTTAAACCAGCAAAGAGAGGTGCCCCCAAGGTTTAGCTGCCATAGACTGGACAAGACCCTGAGTAACTTGATCAAGCCGGATCTGCTTTGAGCAGGGAGCTGGACTTGATGACCTGCAGAAATCTCTTCCAACCTATATTACTCTGATAAATTCAGCAGTGTTATATTGCAGGGGACTTGCTAGAGACCATGTAGGAAATCTGTAACAGAACCAGTGCATCTGGTAACAGACCCTGCATCCTGCCACCGAGTGAGGCTGCAGCAGGCCCTAGGGTATCCCAGCTCGAATCAATAAAAGCAAGAGTGGCATAGCTGGGAAGAGAGAGAAGTGGGGAGAGGCATTCCTTTGAGCCACACATCAGGTCATGCCTCATAGCATGGACTGACTTATCTGTGTTTGCCAGCCTTTAGTAAGTGGTGTGTACACACATTTCAGAGGAAGCTCTTGGATGGCATATAGTGATTAGAAGCACTTGAGCAAGCACAGAGAGGTACAAAAAGTTAGAGGTGGCATGGCCAGGTCTATGAAGATACGGTGGCACTGCTGGTCTCCAGAGCAACTAGTTACCCACTTCTAAAAACACTCATTCCTGAACTGCTACTTAAAATTCCTAAGTGAGGACTTTGCAGAAAGCATGACCTTAGAATGGGGCTGGTGGGACTCAGCATGCTTGCTGGAGCAAGATGCAGTAGCAGAACGAGTGAAAAAAAATCCCAATTTTTATTTTTCTTTACAGGCTTTCTCAGGCCTCCTCAAACTCCAAAGTGTGTTGTATTTTGACCGTCGGACCCCAAATCTGTGAGCTGTGGTAGACCTGAGAGAAGTGGTTTCTGAGAGATCTGATGCCTTCAGTGCTTGTTTCTCCTTCCTTCTCCTTGCCCAGCCGGGGTATTGTTGCAAGGTGTCTGTGATGTTTCTCAGCAGTGTTTCTGATATTTGCCAGTAATGCCTGTGCCTGGTTGCTGGATGTGTTTGGGAGCAGCTTGCTGGAATACTCTTATCTGAGAAACATCTTCTGTGGGATATTTATTCTCTGAGAGGAGTTTGGATTTTCCTTTTCTTTTAAAAACAGGTTTGCTGTGTAAGGGCATGCAGAAAATTTGTATTTTGGCCATGTTCTGTAATTTGCTTGAAATCGTCTGATCCTGTAAATATTCTTGCCAATAAACTTGAGAGTATCAACAGAGAGGGTGAAGCTCTGTCGTGTGGTATAGTAAGAAATTTTTTCAGCATTGGGGTATAAGGGATCTACTAAAATGTCTAGTTTCTTGTTAGAATATGGGTAGGACAGAACAGATAAAATACAGCTCCTAGATATCAGAGGTAGAAGAGACTCTGAGTGTCCATTTTGTCCATTTCCCTGTCTACATGCACAGTTAACTTGAGTAAAACTTCATAACAGCCGTTTGTCTGTCCAGTGGCATGGAGTCTGTCCCCTCTCCTGGCAAACTGCTCCACATCTGAACAGGATAAATTAGATGTGCCTATTCCTGCCGTGTTTGCAGGGAATCTGAATCTGTTGTTTCATTGCATGCTGAAAGGCATGAATTCATTCCAGAATAAACTGAGCATGCATCTGGTTTATTTGTTTGCATGTTTGTGCTTCCAAACCCTTGCTTGAGTGATTGCCTCGTGGTGCTGCCCTCCTTTCCCTGCATTCCCAGAATTTTGGGGTTTGTGAGCAATTGTTCTTTGGGGCACTACATCTCTGTCCTAATGAGCTGAGGGAAAGTTTGTCTGACCTGGGAATGTGATAAGAGCTGCAGAACATTTTTGGAGAGTTGCTGAATGGTTTGGCAAGGTTTTTTTTCTGCAAAGATGCTCAGGTGAAAAGTCATGATGTATTTTCCCAGTATAATACTGGGAAAATTTACATTTATGTCCCCATTCCTTGTCTGGATTGTTTTTGTAAGCCCTAGTTTTTGCAAGTTTTGTGCTGTGCAAGAGGAGGGAAGGTTAGCCCTCTCCTTCCTAAGGCTAGGAGAAGCCTTCTTGTCCTACAAAATACACACATAGCTAAGGCATTGCCTTGTTCTTCATGATGTCTCCACCACCCTTCCACCTGTCCCCCACACCCCCCTCTGATATCTTTATAAGCCCTTCTTCAGTTCATTAAGCTTAGAGGTAGCCCATGTACTTCGTTTGCAGCGTGCCCTGGGCCTAAGAAATGAGTCCTAACTGGTAGGCTTACTTATTGATGGTTTTTGGAGCTGGGTGCTGACTTTGTCCTAGGGACAGCAGGTAGGGAGTAACTTTGACACTGAAACATCAGGAGGCCAATGAGCTGGAAGACTGTAGTTTTGGGTTGCTATAGACCTGGAGACTGTGTGTAAGCTGGTGCGGAGAGTTGGTCCGAAGGCCCCGTGACCCTGGGCAGGGGCAGAAAGTAGTCGAGGGAGGTGAAGCCAGGGCTTTCTGTCCTCTGCTAAATGAGATGTAATGCAATGATTTTTGCATTCCAGGGTGTTTCTGTTGTCCTTTGATTAAACAGGCAGTGGGTTCTTGCAATGGAGATTAGTTTTGTAGTGCTCTGCCATCCGCACTGGCTGGATCGTTTACTTGCTGTGGGCCATGCTGTTGAAGCATCCTTATGCCTGGACTTCTGCCATAGGATCATCATATGGGTCTTATGTTCCCTTGTTTTCCCACAGGTGCCAAGGAGAGACTGAGAAAACGTTGACCTTGGCACAACTGCGGACAGGACTGTGGTTGTGGGGGGTTGCAAGCAATGTGATCTCACCCATGACCCCAAATGCCTTTACAGAATCTGGTCTGTCCCTGCACTACCTCCCCTTCTGTGCCTGGTTCAGCTTGACTCCTCTGTACTTGGCATTGGGGATGTTGTATTGCAAAGATATCTCACTGGAGAACATTTCTGCAGTTCCTCACAGCCATGCCCCAAGTCAAGGTGTGGCTGGTTACCAGACCAGCTTCAAGTTTCCTGGTTTGCGTTTGTGGCTGTAGATCCATTGCTGCCTTCTAGCATTGCTTCACATCACACTCTTCCCCGTGGGCTTGCAGCTCCACATAAATAGCAAGTCTCCCTGGGACATTGCTCAGCCTGATCCCAGCTGAGGAGGTGCGCTGAGCTTAGCTGTGGCTTACGTATCATCTCGTACCTGGCCACTTGCAACAGCGAGGAGGGTTGCCTGATTGCTAGGGTGGGCAGGAAGGGAAAGAAGGCAATTTCCTGGCCACGCTGTGAATTTTAGAGAAAAGATACGTATGTGGGGTTTGGGGAAGGGGGGATGACAAGCTTCCATTCAGTGAGATGCTCCAGCAGTGGAGTTCCAAGGACTGCTCCCTTGTCATGCAGCCAGAAGGGTAGGATTGGTGCCCATGCAGTGGGGTGAACAGAATTAAGGCAGGGACTGAACTGTGAGGTTGGCCAGTGTGTTTTCATGCCTTGGGAAAGAGAGGAAAAGGAGGGACTTGCCAGCTTGTGTCGAGTATGTGTACCTGCAAACAAATGTGTCTGCAAAGTTTTGTAGGTCCTATAGGTCTCACAGAGAAGCCGAAGAGTAAAGGGAATGAAATATATGTTTGGTTCTGTACCCACCCTCGTCACTTCTCTGTCTACTGGGAGTGCAGTACTCCTGCATATGAAGCACAGAGCTTGTGGTAGGTACTGCTTTGTTTCAGTGGCTTGGCAGATTTTGCTGACTGGCATAAAGACAGTGGTTAGATTTGGACAATGTTCTTGAAGGGCCTTGTCCTTTGCAGGGTAACTCTTCAGAATACTTTATGCCCCCTTGGAAGTTGTCACTGTTGGTGCCTGTGCTTTTTGATGTCATTTTGCTGGATAATCACTGGCATTGCCTGCCTCTAAGTGCTTAATGTATTATAAGGCTCCAATTTAAATTTTCCCTCTTAAAACTCCCACTGAGAATTGGTGTGGTTGGTGACCAGGGCAGGTATTCAGCTGTGTCAGTCTTCACAGGATGACTTCTCTACAAAATAGGCAAAACTATAATTACAGCTAAAGCCTCTTATTTCTTCTGTTTAATTGAGTATGGCTGGCAGCGAGGATGTCAATGAAAAAGCAGTGAGGTTCTTTTTAAATTGATATTAATGGGAATAGACACATGGGGAGAGAGAGATGAGAACTGCTGCCAGCCCAGAAGCAGCAGCTGCAGAAACAAGTGTTACTTGTTTATCAAGACTGTGGTACACCCAAGAGGAAGAAAATGCACAAGGCTGGGATTCAGCAGTTGGGTCCCAGGTCTCAGCCCTGCTAGCGGTTGCCTGAGAGCCCTAGGTAAATCACCTCACTTCTTTCTTCTTGTTCTCTCCATTTGCTTTTTCTGGGAGCTCCCTGAGCCAAGGATTGTCTCATGAAGTTGAGAGCTAGCCAACCACCCTCATCTTATGGGCCATGTCCCCAAATGCCCACATGGCCTGGGACTCCTCTCTGATCCGGAGACCAATTCTTGGTTTACTTCTGCGTGTTTTTTTCTTTCCAGAATCTCTAATCTCTAATCTCAACTGTTTGGTGACTGAATGACTCCTAGAGTGGCAGGACAGTTTCACCACTTAAATCCAGCAGCGTGGGCTTCACAGCAGAGGATGGCTGCTTGTGGGGACTGGATGGGCTGTTGTTCTCTTGAGCATGAGTGAGAGGGTTTTGGGAAAGCAGCTTTCATGTGGGGTCAGGGTCAGAGAGGACTGCAGAGGCAATTACTCTGTCTTCAGTGGGATCAGCCCCGCTTGCCACAGGCTTCTGCTTGTCTCACCCCAGCAGTGAGTCACACCTTGTGGCTGAGCTGGTTAGGCACGGGCAGGGAAGGGAGAACAGCAAGGGATCAGAGCTGGAGGCATCTCCAGACCCTGCCTGGTCCCCGAGCTGGAGTCAGGAGGGAAGCAGAACAGGGGCAGCTTAAAGGTCCCTCGCGTTTCCTTTTTCCCATGACCACTTTCTCAGCCTCCTCTGTTCCGTGGATTCCGTGCAAACCCCAGCTTCTGCCTCGTGCGAAGGGCTGGGCTTCTACCGGTAGGTACTGCTGCTCTCACAGTGAGAACCCTCTGTGCTCTTTCTTCCCCATACCCCCTGTGAGGGGATGGCCAGTTACACAGACACTGTGTCTTTAAGGACAGCCTCTTGGCTTAATTCACTGATCATCCACATTGTTCCACCTGCCCTTGACATGATGTTCCCTCACCCATGTTGGCTAGGGAAACCCCCTTAGAAGGCCCCCAGTGTTGCTCATGATGAAGCAGATGGGGTTTCTAAGAAGCCTAAATTGTCTCTTAGTGGACTTGTAGAAGCAGATTTTAGAGCCCCTGGGTTTCAGACAGCTGAGGTACTGTGTAGATGTTCTCTGCATCTTTTCTGCTATAATCTGTATCATGGTAAGAGGTCTGCAACCTTCTTTTTCTCTCCTAAAGCAGCCCGCAAACTAGCATTCATAACAGGAAAGGTGAGACTGTTTTAGTTTCTCTTGTGATTCTGGAAACTAGGCCCCTAGCAGGTGCCTTCATCTGGCAGTGGGGAGAGGATGTCCTGGTTTTGGCCTAAGTTAGAACCAGCTCTTTTCCTTGTGCAAGTCTGTATAAGCGAAGGGGTGAATTACATCCAAAACTAAGACTGCTGCAGTGACCTTGAAATATTGGACCCTTTTACAGCCAAAATCCTTTGGGGTGGAGGGAAGAGAGCCTGCATTCCTGACATTATTAAAGTGGACATTATTAATTATGTTTGAGGGTGGATTACTGCGTGGCATGCAACGAGTCATTAATGTTAATCAATCAGAAGTACAAGGAATATGCCTTTTTCTTTATTAATAATGACCTCCTGGAGGGACTTTCCCTCTCTGGTTGAAAGGAAATATGCTGAGGGAAGAAAGAAAGAAATAATAATGCAATTAAATGAGAGGTATTAAGGCATGTTTTCAATGTCCCACTCCTGATTCTGGGCCTTGATTTAAATCTCATTCAATGTATTCAGCTATGTTGTGTGTTTTTGAGCAATAACCTTGCTTGTGCTGCTTTTGCAAGCCATCAGTTGTACTAGAAGTTCAATTAATAGCCATATTGACAGCTCCCCCAATTCACAGTTTACTTCTCCAGGAAAGATCTGACCTTCAAGAAAGATGCAGAAAGATCATACAGGACAGGTCTTCAGCCTGTGCAAGCTGACTTCAGTCCAGTGAACTCCAAATGGTTTGTGGTATTGTGGCGCTTAAGCACTGAACTCCTTGCTTGTGTCTGCAGATGCTGTACCAGCGTAGGAGAAGGAAAGCAGCTCTTACCCCTCAGAGCTTCGAACTACTGTGTAACATGAACAGCGAGATCTAGGCAGAGGGACCCAGTGGCAAGCAGCAGAATGACAGGACTTTAATGCATTACCTTCTTGTCCACTGCTTTAATTTTTTTTTTCCCTCATCAAAGCAAAGTTTTTTTCTGGAATTTGAAGGAATTTGGGAGTAGTTGAGATGAATACTTTTGGAGGAGAATTGCATTTTTCCTTGGGAAGCCAACAAAGGGTTCAGGAGACATGCCCTCATCTTTAAAAGTTAGGGATAGCTAAGGCGTTAGTCCTGCTTCTGCTGTTTGCATCAAGAAAGCATCACCCCACTGGGCAGAGTGACATTATTATTTGGTTTCCTGTGTGTTCTCAAACCCAGAATTGGAGTGCTGGACTGTAAACCCTCCAGGCTTCTTGCTTCGTGCAGACTCGGCACAGTGGGACTGTGCTTGCTTTGCTCAGCACGGTGGGACTTCTAGGTAGATAATGCTGCTTGATGCTGAAGTGGCTGTGGCTTATTTGTGATGACTGCCTCAAGGCATGCTCAGTTGCTCTCTATTTTCGTAGTGAAGTGCAGCCATGGTAAATAAGGCCTTTTTGTTGTCGAGTGATTTCCTACTAGGTAAAAATCTGTTCAGCTGGAGTCCTGAAGTTTAATGGCCAGTATCTAAATGCCTGGTGGAATACTTTGACCTGACACAAAATGATTCAGAATAACTGGAAAGAAAATATCAAGTGTCAGTGTGGTTAATTAATTCCACATCCGGCTGCCTAACTTCTCTTTATTCTGTCCCCGCTGATTTTAGAGGTCCGTGGCATTTGAAAAGAGGAAGGGTTGAACGCATAATGGCAGTGCATTCTCCAAATGAGACTGCCTGCCTGATTGGGAAGTAATTGTTCAAACATCTGAGTGGTGATTTAGTTTTTAAAAACAGTGATTTCTCAAGAATATAGGCTCATGCATCATTTTTATTCCCTGTGCTGCTCTCAGTTATTCAGGTAGTTATTTGTTTATTGGGTAGGTGTCTCTGTGTGTGTGTGTTCATATGTGCGTGGTTTTATTAGTTTATTCTTAGTCTAATAAGAAACATCTTTTCCCTAATAAATATCTCTGAGTACTACATGTTGCTGCTGGGCTGGTGCAATGATGTATCATCACAGCCTTGCTAACCCTTATGGATTTGGTTTCCTCTCAGAGATCTCACAATAATTTGCAGATTTTTTTTACAAGTTCCAGCCCCTGGACTCACGTGAACATATGCAAACCTTGTTATTCATTACATTGCATTTGGTTCTGGCTGCCAGGTTGGCAGAGGAAAACTTGGAAATCTAACCCTGATTTATGACTGATATATTTAAAAAAGGAATCAAAAAGCAGATTAAAAAAAAAAGGCATGTAGATCGTATTGGTTTTGAGATCTTTCAAAGGTAATCTCCTAGCTTTAGGGAGCATGATTACTCATTTTTCAACATCTGAGGTTTGCTATCTCGTTGCTTAGTGACAGCAAAACCTGTTGTCCCTCTTGCAGGCCCTGGTTTCTGTCCTGAGTGCTGTGCAGAGATTAGAGCTTTGCCGGCTGGCTTTCCAACCCTGCAGGAACCAGCGCAGGGCTGTGCTAAGTGTAATTATCTTTAAACAAATGCAGATAGCAGGCCTGGAGTGGAGGTACTTAGATAACGTGCAAGGGACTGCAATAATGGTGATTTTTCTGGGAAGTGCAGCCAAACTCTGAAACCCTGTACCCAGAGAATAGCTCTGCGTACACATTAGGAATTGCCAAAGCTGAGAGCAGATGACAAAATCTCCCACACTTAAATATATTCTCTCCCAAAAGAACACATGCCTCTGTGTTTATTTTCATACTGTGAAAGCAAACTAAGGAACATGGCCCATAGCAGCACTACCTATTGATGTGTGCCATCATACTTTCACCTGCCATTTCTAGTGTCCATGTCTTTATGAGCTTGATCCTACAAATCTTACTGTTGAATTAAACTGGGGATTTTATCTTTCAGTCCAACTGAGACAGAGCTGCCCATATAACTATCTAGCTGGAAAATGGTCTGGCTGACTGTATATCACAGGATTCTCTGTGCCCGTACAGATGGCAAGAGACTTTGGCTAGAGGCTAAAGGACATTTATTTGAAGGATTTTCTGCAAATACGAACATATTCTAATAGCTGGACTTGTGAAAGCAAAGCTTTCATGTTTGAGAAATACATTTTTTGAGTGGTAGGAAATGAAGAAAATGTTACCTAATTTATTACCGAATGCTTGTGAAAGACTTAATACTCATAAAACCAGCAGCATGCCAGAGACAATGGAGAGGATCCTGCAGCGGGTCGCTGCACGTATCCTTGCAAAGCTATGCCAAAGCTCCTTAATCCTGATCTTACTTATTTCAGTGGAAGGCATTTGCTGAACAAAGAACTGCGACTGTGTCAAATCTGTGCATTGAGGTTTGTGAGGAGGCCAAAATATCCAGTCAGGGTGGAACTGGGGTCCACCAACACCATAGCATTGTGGCCGAGCTCTTAAAATCTTAAGTGAAAGGCTTGATCCATGCAGCTCTTCCTACAGGAACCACTTGACCCCCCAATAAATTGCCATGAAACTAAAGCATCCTTGTCCCTGCCCTGCTGTCATGTTCATAAAAGCCTAATTATTATCCAGCTGGCAAACTGAGAAGGGATATGTTCACACAGTTTAATTCTTCCTGCTCAAATGAATCCTTGGAAGCTAAGCAGCCAAGTGTGTTTGGTCCCTTTTTTACAGAAGTACGTGTTATGCAGGTTGCTGGGAAAAGGTTGTGCAAGTTTTTGTTGTGAACAGCTTCACAGGAAAGTGTTGGCCTCCTCGGTGCTGAGACCCATTCTTTGCTATTCCCTGCACCCTTCTAAGGTTCCTCTTCAAGGTTTGTGCTGGTGGCATTTTACAGCTCTGTGTCATCAGCTGCATTGCGTGCTGTGATCTGGCTTTCTGTCTACTGGCTTGGATGACTGAAACTTTTGAACTGGAGTGAACTGACTGCCAGCCACTGGATAGGAAGCAGTCTTGCTCACTCACAAATAACCATATTCTTGTTTGTGTAAAAGTACTGCTCTGAAAGTGAGTCTTTGCTTGTGCGCTTGAGCTTACTGAAACGTGAAGGATGGCTAGCTATAAATGCGGGATGCCACATGGCCTAAGGATTAACTGTGGGGACTTTCTATGTATCAGTTTAATGAATGATAATAGATGTGGTACTCTACGTATAACAATATGTACTCTTCTGAAAGGCTCTTTCATGTTTTGGAGTGGGCTGGTCTTTTTGCTGAATGTATGCGTGTAGAGCAGCGTGTGAACAGCTAGCTGGGTGAATTTTGGGGTTGTTCACAATTTCACTTCCCCCTTGAGGGGAAAATCTCAGTGGCCAAGTATACCAGTTTGTCTAGTATGGGTGACTGTCTGGTTTTGTTTGCAAGCTACCTTGGCTACCTAAGGATTTCGCTTTTGCAGTTGTTAAACATAATAAATGTCCCTGCCCCTTCCCAGTGCTTCAAATCCAACAAGCACAATGTAGAAAAGAGCTTAAGTCCTTTCTAATGAGAAGCAGCCGGGAGTCATGCTGGCAAATCAACCCCTTGAGAACAGGCTGTTCTCTGCACTCAGATGTTTCATGGACCTGAGTTTTGCTTCCCCATACCAAAAAAAAACCTTAACCAGGCAGAATTTGTGGCTCTGAAATGCTGAGCAGACAGAGGCCATAACCACTTCAAAACCTAGCACAGAGGTTGTACATATATGGGGATTGTGAATACATCCAGGCTGTGCGCCATTGGTTTCTCTTTCAACAAGAAATCAGTGCAATTACTTGACAGCACAACAGTTGTCTCTTCAAAAAAACCCTACCCAAACCCCAAAAGCCAGTTGTGACTGTTGTGTCTGTGCAGTGCCACGCAACCCAAAGCAGTCTGGCATCTGGCTGCCAGCTGGCTTGGCTCTCCTGGGAACATAGTGGAGGGGCTCACTTCAACTGAGAAAAACTTGAGGTTCTGGATGGCCCTTTAATTGTGGGTTCTTGCAAGCATTAGGGACTTGTAGTCTTGCTCCCCACAAAGGGCCTTCGTCATAAACATGTGTGTGTATAGTTAAGGGGTGATATCATGTTTAGTGGACACCCAAATTTGTGCTATGTCCTAAAGCCCTTGGACTTAGCAGTAGTGAAGTTATGGCTATGAGCTGTTGTCAAGGGAGGACAGGAGTGATTCGATTTATAGAGAGGACTTTATATATTTATAAAGTGGTGTGGCTAGTGAACCACCTTCTCCTGGGGAACTTGGAAGAACTCTGCACAGACACCATGCTACCGTAGGGGAAACTTTCCCCTCTGGCCTTCCTGGGACCTGTGAAGCCTCAGGGAATGAGCTCTAGTCTTTGCAGGCTTCTCTACTACACTTCGTTTCTCTGCTGTGCGCAGACTGTGGCCCAAACTTGAAGAAATACTCCTTCTTTATGGCCTGGCTTTTCTTCTCCACTAAGCAAACTTCTGCTGAAACATCTGACCATTTCACTTCAACTTTAGAGCTTGCTGCTGGAAGAGACCGGAGTGGACAGTAACTTGGCAGGCTGCTGGAGGGTGAGTTTCAGCACAGGACGTGAACATACACTTAATTTTAGGCTTATTTTTAGCCATGCGAAGTCGCTGGTATTCTTCAGAAGCTAAGCTTAAACATGCGCTTTGTGCTTCTGATTGGATTGGAGACTGAGGACAGAACTCATTTTCTTGCCAGCTCTGAACCAAACAATTCCTGGGGAAGAAAAAAAAACATCTAGTAAGGACAGATCTTAAGCAGTAAAGCTATTTCTCCTGCAGGCTGAGGTGAACAAACGGATAAGAAGAAGAACACAGAAGCAAAGGGAATGGCCGAATTATTCTTAGTAAATACAAGCTAATGCAGCCGTCAAAGGCACCAGATTGCATAAAATCTCTGGCGACAATTTTGAATATATGCTATCGCTATGCCAGCATTTATATTTCTCAGAGTAAAAAAGGATGCTGGTGTAGGGGTTTTTTTTGCTAACATCCCAAGTGCACCGGTACTTCACTTAAATCAGCATTCACGACCAATACTGTGGCTTCATTGCTTCAGTTGCACAATCTGACCATAACTGATTGCTTGCAGTTATTTGAAATACAGCTTTTCTGCTGGCAATTACTTTATTTACTGCTTGCCTGTAAAACAATAATGCCTTCCCTTGTGGGCACAAAGGCAGATTAACATCAGTAATTACTGAAGCAGATGTTTGTATGTGAATACCCATTTCTTAGAGGCAGATTATCTTCTGCATTGGCGTAAGGGAAAGGGATTCAAATCGGGCAATGCTGTCATCCCACAAATGATGGGAGCAGCATGGGACGCAGCAGAGAGCGCTGGATAGCTCCCCCCACCTCATGTCCATCTTGCAGAAATTGCTCTCTGCAGGGGGATAATCGTTGACCTTATTGAGATCAGTCCTGAGAGTTGGTGGCATTTAATTCCTAAAAGTGACTGCCGGTGACTGAACAGGGCTCAGTGCTACTTGCACTTGCTTCCTGTTGGATTTTTTTTTTTTTTCTGTTCCAAAGAAATCTAGGGCTGTGCTTTCAAGAGAGCTCAGCACCTAGATTGAGGCCCTATGTTTCCTAATATCTCTGTTCCCACTGAATTACCTGCAAGGTGCACTCAGTGCTGAGTACTAAGCTTATTTAAAGTAGACAGTCATTAGCTCCTTCCAGGCTACTGTGGAGAGCAAAGGAAGCGTGGTTGTGTCTCAGAGGGACTGGAGGGAGGGTCTGCACTAATCCGGTTGTACTGCCAGGACTGAAGTATGTTCAGAGCAGCCCTTTGGTGCTTTTGAAGCCTGTCCTGGCACATAGTGTTTTTCAGCTGAAGAAACGCCTTGCAGTCTATCCAGAAAAGCCACCCCTGGCTGCTTGTGGCAAGAGCTTGCCAGCATGTGAAGGCGTGTGTACATGTAGAAGAGATGTAGCCTGGGGACTTTGAAATCAGCTGCCTAGATTTCAGAGACCCCCCTTTTGAAGCTGAGAGCGAAGATAGGGCCCTGATTTTTCTTGTGTTGACAAGTCATGGCATTGCCTCCATTCCTCTCCTGAAAAAAAAATGCCTCTGCATACCTGAGCAGGGAGTGGACAGAGGTGGTCATGAGTCTCAAAGGAAGGCAGAGGCTCCCTATTTCTCCCACCATCACTGAATATGAGCTGGTATGGGATGGGTTCATTTCCGTAAGCAGAGGGCACTCTTCAACAGCAGTGAAACGGCTTTGCCTTTGGTATTGAATCACTCTCAGCCCCATCTCATAAACTGCTGACTATCTTGCTTAAGAGGCTTTCAGCTTTTGAAAGCAATCCTTTTACGAAACGCCTCCCTTCCATCACCTTGTGTTAGTTACGCAGCGCGGTGGGAGGAGAACGGGGAGACGTGCCAGCACCCCACCCTTCGCTGCTCTAGATTCACTTAGCGGGATGCAAAGCCCTGACCGCAGCATAGATTTGGCCTGCTGTCCCTCGGTTAAGAGAAATTGAAACCAGATGTTGAGTGTTATATCATGCTTTTCCCATTGTTCCTGCCTCTATCACAGTAATTACTCTCTCTTGAGGGTGGTTCAGAGTTCAGCTCTGTGGAGAAACTGTTGTTCTTGATTAAAGGACTAGCTGCTTTTTCAAACATCCTTGTCTAATTGTACTTTGAAAGACATGTCACAGTATTCCAGAGCTTTTCAGTTAGCTACTGAGTTGAGACATCTATAATTGTTCCTTTGGACGTTAAAAGAGACATGAGGGTTGTCAACAGCAAGGGCAAGGAATGTAGCAGATATCTGGAGAAACAAGTATGCCTGGTAACGTAAAAAGCTCACCAGTCCTGAGTGAAATGGAAACACAGGCAAGAGGTAGATGAAACTGTACTGGATATTGCACAAATGCTGTTGAATCGACCATGTAAGAAGACACTAAACCTCTTATTTTTTCCAATTATACTGACAGCACACAGTATTACAAACTTTTGCAATGTTATCATGAGTTTCCTGCCGCTCAGTACGTTCCTTAAATTATTGGCTCCTTTGGTCATCTGGTTATTTGAGAATTTCTGTTTTATTTATGTTAAAAAAAGCACCTCTGATAGAGAAAAATGGTTGTGCCTTTCAGAAACAAAAGGACAAAATGCAGTTTTATTTAATGAACAAGGTCCCCTTTATTCATCGATTGTAGAGCATATTTTTTTTTGCTAAGCCTTTTTTTCCCCAAATTGCTTTGGTTCAAGTCCTGATTTTGTGAGGTTTGAACTGGCAATAGTCAACATATGCAGCTTGCTTCTCTTTTCACTGTGGGTCTGCAGGGTCTGCCTGGCACTGCCCAAGCTGGAGAACCAGGAACTCTGAAGGGCAAGTTTACCTTTTTAGCCATTCCGCACAGCAAAGCAAGGCACGAACTGTGTCAAAGGGGGACTCTGTCAGCTACCCTTTTGCAGAATAAATGTTGGTGCAACTGTATGGAAAGACAACGAGAAATACTGGCACCAAAGAAACTCCAGGGACTGACACTGCAGAGCTTAGGCCAGCTCTGCTTTCTGCAGTTATATGTGTTCAACTGAGTGAAATGTTGCTGACCAAGGAAGAGGACAACATGACATTGACCAATGTGCAACTCTTTTCAGAGATTTGGAAAAGCTGTCAGGCATCCACCAGGTCTCCAGATATGTCTCTGTTTTCTGTGGGAGGGAGCAGGAATGCAGAAGGACTGGGGGAGAGAACAGGGAATTTTGATATTGATGCTCGAGGACCATCAGTGCTGGGGACCTCTAGCACCTGGCTTAAGTCACTTGGCAGAAAGGGGCCAAGCTGACTTCTGACCTGCAAATCCAGCAGACTCCTCTGCTTGGGTACCTGGGGAGGAAACCTTAAATATCACAGTGATAGAATGTCAAAGTGCCCTGTGCACTTTTTTAGGGGAAAAAGCAGGATGTGGCAGACTGGGCACTGCTGCTGCTGCTGCTGGCAATAGGATTGCTCTCCCCTACCATGCAGTGCTTGTGGCAGGCAAGCTGCAGTCTCTGAGACCTCTCCCCCTTTCTCAAACCGAATGTAAACTTTGCCTCTAGCTTCAGAAGGTGGTGGTGTGAGCAGGAGGGCAGAGAGTGTTTCTGGAAAGCCTGTCTGCAGAATGCAGGAAGGGGCTAGGAATTATCCCTTGGAAAACATTCCTTTGCCTCATCTGCAGCTTGGGGAAGCTGTAGGCAGCGGTTTGATGAGGAGGAAACTTCTGGTTGAAACTTTATAGAGACACTTCACCACCTGTGAGAAAACCAGTACATAGGGTACTTCCCAGGGAGAGAGCAAACCCAGCCTGAAGGCTCTGCTTCATAAAACTCAAGACAGAAACTTTTCCGCATCTGTGCCCAGGTTGTTGCCTCTCTGGGGGCAAGATGGTCCCTGTCTTGGAGAGAATGGTTCCGCTTTGTGTTGAGCCTCTTTCATACTGTGTGAATGATTATCTGCCTGAGGAGGAGGGTGAACCTTTTCCTCTGAAAAGGTGTCACCACCCCTCAAATTACTGAAGCAAGTCTCCTCTGCTTCCTCAGCCTTTTCTGCTCGAGTGGCTTTGGGACATCAATTATTCATTGGGCCAGCGACAGACTGGCATGTGAGAAGACACTGAAACCCTGGGTTTCTGAGGCAGAACAAGGCTGGCTGAATGGGCATGCTGTGGTGCCGAAGTAGAGGTGAAGAGGGAGCGCAGCTGTGTCATGCTGTACCACGCACAATGTCCGCTTGCAGAAATAACCATGAGATCACCAGGACTGTACCGACAGCTGACTTAACTGCCTGCCAGTGTGAGAGTTTACGCCACACCGAATACCTTAACTCCAATGAGGTGACCCAAGCAGAGCTAAGACTTTGCTTGCTTGTTTGCCTGCAAGGTCAAAGCTCCCTGAATCCTGAAGGGGCTGGTTTTCCCTCTCACGGTGTTTCCCTTGTGTGATAGTGTGAGGCACAGATCCCTGCGTGTCCTGGTGAGCATCTCCAGCGGCTGGGAGCCGGGGCACTGCTCGATGGAGGCCTGAGCTGGCAGGGTCTGCACAGGGTGGTGGGGAGAGACCTGGCAGGTATGTCGGAGGTGCAGTGACTGATTGAGGCCAGAGCCAGCTGTTCCTCTTGGCAGCAATCACTTACAGCGCAAAAGAGAGCCTTCGCCTCTGAAGACACGCAGGCGAGCTCTAACCTTGAGTTTTAAACTGATCCAGTCTGGATCCAAGGCCAGTTAGGGAAAAGATAAATGGAGACAGACTCCTGCAGCCGCTAGCAGCTTTGGCTCACGTCCCAGTATGCACACCCCAGTCCCCTCTCTGGTGCTGTCGGTGGTGCTCATGCCTTTCTCTAGCTGTAAAAACTACCCCAACCCGCCGTCGTCGTTGAATTAGTTGCACGGCTTGTTGCCAACTGCGGGGATTTTTCCAGCGATAACTCTCCTGCCGGGTATTGCTGGCACGCAGGCAGCCTTTCCAGTCAGCGCATATGCCCTTTCCTTTCCATTATAAGGTGTGCTGCGGATATTCAGGCGGAAAACTTTGCCCTCCCTTAGCCTAACAACTCCACGAGGCCTTAAATCCCACTGGAGCTAGCTCCCTCATGCTATATTAGGTCCCGTCTTTCCAAACTTAGGATTCCTGACGGGATGGGGGAGACAGGCTTGCGGTTACGAGAGGAGACTGGAAGCCAAGCGATCTGTCTGGGAAGCCGCCCCGGCCGCAGATGCCCCTCTGGCCTTCAGTGGAGCAATTAGCGTGGCTGAGGTAACGCCGATGCCGTGGAGGCAGCTGTAGGAAATGACACATGGTGTTTTGCGCTGGGAGCCACCTTGGTAGCTTAAAACGCTCTGTGGTTTTTATTTTCCCTCCGCAGCAGAGGGAAATAAGTGCTAGAATAACCCAGGAGGAGGCAGAGCCTGGAATACGTCTCCGACTTCCCGGACCCGTGTGGGAAAACATCCTCCTCCACCCGTACCCCCCGTGGGAGGGCTGCGGGCAGCGAAATGGCGGTGCCACCCCCTCACCTTTCTCCTGTCCCGTCCCCGAGGGACAGGGGACACAGGTGTGTTTCCACAAGCAAGATGGCTTTAGGGCACTTTCCCCTTTCAGGGGTTACCGAAACCCTCTCCCCCTCACAGCGCTGGCCTTTCTGAAGAGAAAAAGAAGCAGCACCAAGAGGGGTTTGGGAGGGGGGAAGCTTCTGTCCCAGGGCACCCCGAGTGCCCCCCTCACAGGGAAGCCCCGCGTCGGGGTCGGGGG
>JANXJC010000056.1:19963530-19976939 GCA_027564655.1 Leptodon cayanensis
CCATACTGAACTCAAAACACAGCACCCTACCAGCTACTAGGAAGACAATTAACTCTATCCCAGCTGGAACCAGGACAGAGAGGCAACACTTCAGATCCCGTTCCTCGTGGGATGCAACAGCCATCTGGAGATCCCTTCTGCAGAGTCAAGTGGGAAAGTGTCCTAAGTTAGGTCACTGCTGACGATGCTGGACCCCAGCGTGATTTTTGTCACCCAGCTTTGGTGGTGGCCCGCTGGTGAGAAGGTGGGAGGGCAGGTGCCTGGTGGTCCCAGGCTTGGCAAGGAGGGGTGAAAAGGACTCTTGGTCCCCACCTGGCTTGAGTGAGAAGATCAGCCAACCTGCGGGCTCTGCAGTGCAAATCCCTCATGAGCGTGTCCCGGCTGTCCCCCACTGACACGGGGCACAGCTCGGTGTGGCGGTGGACCCTGGGGCAGGACCGGGGGCTCGAGGTCACGCTTGCTAAAGCTTCTCTTCTGTGTCGTCACTCGCTCGCATGGCGTTGCTCAACCTCTGCGAGATGGTAGGCTCCTACCGCAGGATTTTGCAACAGGGAAGAAAAGGAGAAGCTCAGCTGCTCGTCTCCACGATAAGCCGGTGCGTGAGCGTTGGGGTGTGTGCTGGGTGCTATTTCTGACCTTGTCGGAGGTGGGTATGGGTGGATGTCTGCGTAGGACTGATGATGGGGCAACCTTTCTCTGCTTCCAGCTGGAGAAAACCCACCAGTGAATCACCATGTCCTCCTTGTACCGTGCCTTGCTGGAAGGCACCATCCCCTCTTCCCCACCAGTGGAGAAACGTCATACCCTTTGTCATGCCATCTCCACCCCTTTTCTTTTATGCACCCAGGGGTGATCTGGCTGTAGCTGGGGTGAGGCCATCATCAGCAAGAGAAGTCATCTCCTCCCCGTACTGACCTCCTGGCCCATGTCTGCAGGCGGGTAGCGCTGGACGTGGCTTTTGCCACTCACCTTGCGAACAGGCGTCCTGGCTGTTCGCTGCCGCAGTCCGTAGGGGACACTGTGTGGCAACATCACTTCATCCTCTCCCCTTAATCTGGAGAATGACGGGGGGAAAAAAAACCAAAAGAAGCTTAAAATAAAATCTAGGTGTGTACACGTTGTATCGATTAAAAAAATAATCACGTGAGCAGATAGGAACAAATATGAGTGCTAAAAAGTGAAACTTTCTCCCTAAGGGACTTTTCTGAAGTGTGTGCGTGTACTCAGCTGTGAGATGATCCCACAGACAAGCCAAAGCCAGCAGGATTCTCTCTGTCGTCCCATGGAGTACAGGTACCACAAAGGGCACTACCCCCAGCTGCAGAAGAAACTGGGACTCAGGCCTGGCCAGGGAATTGATTTTATAGCTTGAATATAAAAGTTAGCAAGAAAAGAGTGGTTTCAGGTGAAGTAGTGATGTTTACGCTAAGCATACACCTCTCCCTTCTCCTAGGTGAAGTCCCTCTGTACAGGTGAGCAGAGGTTTTCTTCCCTCCTTATGGGGCCAAGGAGGGAAGCTCTGACATCTTGGAGAAAAGTTACCATCTCCAAGTGCCAGAAGTGGCTAAGAACGGCTTAAAACCTGCCGCTTAAAAATCAGTGAAGCCTCAGTCCTCCTCCTTCCCAGCAATGTCACCCACCCTTGACTGTGGAGTGGGGGGTGAGGTTGCTGCTGTCACCCTCAGAGTCGTCCAGTGCAGAAAAAATACCGGCCTCGCTAGCCATGAGGGCAGCACGGACCACTTCTCTCTGAGCATCTTCAACCCTCTGTCGTCTCCTGATTGAATTGCTGCCGTGACGAGTTCTGCCAGGCTGCGAATTGCTACGTGACAGGTAGGAAAATGAAACGCCACCCTCCATCACCCCACGATGGCTGCAGGGCTGGTGACCATCTCTCTTCACCCGCTGTTTGCTCCATCGCTGTCGTAGTCCTGGGTTGACCAAGGTGCAAGACGAGCTGTGCCAGGACCCATCCTAGGAAAATTCCTACCTCTGGGTACCAAAGGCCAAAAGCACAGTGATTTTTCCCCCCCACAGGAGACATCTGTGGTTAGTGAGCCTGTCGTTAGCTTGTTGATGGCCCACCAAGCTGGATGAAGCCAACCGTGCTGATGAGGAAGAGGCTGGAGAAAAGTTTGGCAGAGCTTTTTGGGTGTCTTCGGTTTGCAAATGCAGCCATGCGAGTTCTGAGCACATCTTCTCTGGAGGAGAGGGGGCACCAGAGCCATTCAGAAAGATGCTCTTCACATACCGTGTTGCAGCTTGTCCCAGTGAAGCCGGAGGTACCAAGCACCAGTTGTGCAGAAGTGCGATTTGGTGAACTTGGGGGTCACAGAGCTGGTCCCAGAAGGGATGTCTGGGAACTCCTCAGGAACTGGCTCCCCTCAGGAAGAGCAGTAGCTTATAAAATGAAATTAGCTTTGGACCTCTGAGCGTGGCTTGGCTGGGCAGGTTGGCTAATTACACTGACCTTCCCTTGTTAAAACTCATGGGACTTGTTAAGATGGCTACAGATTTTTAATTATCTATTTTTCCTCCCTGAATAGTAGGTCTTTTCACTGCTTTCTGTGTTACCGGATAACATAGTTGGAAATGTTTTTCCTATTCAATCTGACACTTTGTCCGTCTCCTGCACACCCCAGGTGGCCCAGTGACAATTATTTCTTCTGCAAAATGTTGAGAGACTAACGAAACATAATGTTTCCACAGCTCTGACATGCTTTTTGCCCAGCTGGCTTGCTCAGAGGCTTTCAAATAAAACTGGCTCTGGGATCTCAGTTTGTTAGGAAGTTGGAGAACTGGCAAGAGGCTTTTTTTGCTCTGTGCCGTTTTAAACTACTCTCTCCCAAATATAGCAAATACTTCTCGCAGATGCTTGCGCCGGGACGGCAAGAAGCAGCGGAGTTGAGACATTAGAGGAAAAGGAGCACAGCCACGCTTTCAGCAATCCAGCACAAATCAAGAGCTCACAGAAAAAAAATCTCATTTTGACCCCTTGATTCCCGTCTCTAATGGGAATAAAGAAAACCCAAAGCCTGCACTCACTGGGGGAAGCAGCTGCTGTAGAGAAACCCAGTTTGCAGCATGGGAGGGTAGAGCTAGATATTTAATCCGCCGAGCAGATGCCTTTGGGGTCACCGTGTCTGGAGCTGCATGGGGCGAGCCAGCACGGTTTTTGGGACACGCTGACGTGCAGGCAGGATTTGTAGGAAAAAGGACTGGTCTGTGCTTGGGTCTGGTGGGGTAGGGTTCTCCAGGGAAGAGCCGTGGCTGCTATAAACTGATTTTTTCCACCTCATCACAAAGATTGTCAGCTCAGTACTAACTGCAGAGCTTCTCAGCTGATAGCAGGCGGGGGGGGAAGGCGGGTGGGAAAATGCCTGAGAGGTTTTCAGAGCCTCCGCTGAGTTTGCGGTGCTGGCAATTAGAAAAACCCCAGCATCCTCTGGCTATCAACACAGCCAATTTGATCGGGAAGTAGTGAGTGAGAAATTAAACATTGGCCCCAGACTGACATGTTTTGGTCACATTGCAGATACCGACTACATTTTATACCGAGTGCACTGAAATTAGCCTTTTTGTCTTCGGAAGGGGAAAAGCACTCAGGGCTTCCCCACATCTGGGGCTAGGAGGGGAGAAAGGAAGACGATGGCGTTGCCTCCCCATATGTTGGCTATCCCGAAAGCTTCCCGTCAGGACCGATGCTCGCTGCGCTGTGCAGGGACAGGATGGGGAGCTCCGGGCTGGTGCTCAGGGATGCGGTCCCCAGCATCCTTGCCCATCCTGGAGGCGATGTTGATGGCAGAGCCTGGCGTGGAAGACAATTTTCGATCTAAAGCAATATTGTGTGCTGAAGTGGCTTGCTTGGAAACAAGCATGCCTCTGGGCCTGCACTATAAACGGCATGCCAGCCTTCATGGTTTTTTGGGGTTTTTTTGGTTTTTTTCTCTTCTTTTTTAAAGAGGATTGGAGAAATCTTTAGCACTTCAGTTGTCCTTCAAACACTTTAAAGGAGAAGCGCTGCCTGGCTGCTGCTGAGAGGAGACCTGTGAAAGGGCTGCAGTGCCCAGTAAGCATCCTCTCCCCTCCCAGTGCCAGCGGGGCCATGCTAACCTGGTTGAGCTGGAGAGCAGGGACCGGTCCCAGGGATGACTCCTGTCAGTGAAGCCGGTGAGCGGTCACGGGATTGACATCTGCTCCGTCATCCTGACGCTGCCCAAAGCGCACAAAACCAACACAAGAGCCGTGGCAGGACGCCTTGCTGCCTATGGGGGCTGGCAGTGCAGATAGCAAAGGGTCTCGCCCTGAGATGGGCTCCCAAATCCCCCTGAAGACACAGAGAGTTTCTCGGCCCTTCACCGAATCTTGTGTTTGGTATCCACCGCCAGGCCAGGCGATGCCGCGTACGAGGGGCTGTACGTCACCTGATGGGCTGTCTCTAAGCACTTTGGTTGTTCGAGCACCTCTGAAACTTTCACGTGGTGCCAAAGTACCTGCTGGGAGGGAAGCAGGGCACTGCACAAACCCTGCTTTAGCCAACAGAGAGGTATAGGCTGGACCTTGGTCTGAAATACTGACACAGGCAAGCCAGGTTTATATTTTTGTTTTAACTTTTTTAAATTTTATTTTTATTTTATAGGGGTTGTTAAGGGAATATCTACTCTTGGGGAAGGTGCTGTGTGATGGGGTCTGAAACCAGCCCATAAGGGGCAGATGTGACCAGAACATCCCTCTGCTGACATTTGGGCTGCACTTTCCTGGGCTTGATCGTTACCATCTGCATTTTCCTGGGACTTCTGTGTTGTCTCGTGGAAGATGCCATCTCACAAGCCCTCCTGAAAGACAGATGACGTCTGACCATCCCACTTGTGTCTCCCAGGACTGGAAGAGGGAAAAAGGCACCGCTGCTGCCCAAAGACTGGAGGAAACCCCATTCATTCCTTTTTTTTGTGGTCCAGCCTGGGCTCTGCTCTGCACCAGGGCTGCAGGACCCTCTCTGCTTCCTCCTGGGGGTGGGATGCTGCCGGCGAGCAGACCCCGGTGCAGGCACAGCACGGCAAGATCTCCCTCGCAGAGTTGTCTACCCCGAAGAGGTCAGCTTCAGGGAGACGCGGTACACAGGCTTCCTTTGCTCATTCCCTTTGGGAAACAACCCCAGTCTCTGTTTTCAGGGAGCGGGACCAGGATGGAAGGCTGTTCTTGGCTGCAGACCCCTGGGTTGGGCTCTATGTGACTTTCCCTGTTGGCGATTGCTCGGATGTGCTTGTCATTGGGTTGCTGAGGTTGCCGAAAGCTGTGTGCACGGGATGGGACTTGTTTGGTGGCTTTTGCCTCCGTACGGGATGGGTCATGAGTGGAAGGTGATGCTGTGGTCCTTTCCCACTCTTGTGTCTCTACTGATCTTCAGAAAGGTGACCTGTCATGGTTAGCAGGTAGGAGCAGGGCAAGTGAAAGTAATGGATGAATTTCCAGCAGGGAAAAGTGGTTCCCAGATAACCTGGGGCTAAGTAAATTCTTCCTTTCCCCAGTGCTGAGCTAACGCTCTCACCTCTTGCAGCCTCGTAGGTGTAACCTAAAAGCTTTCCACAGGGGGTCACCATCTCACAGGGGATGCAGGACTGGGCTGGGGACACAAGGAAAGCTGGTTTCTTATCCTGAGGACCAGCAAGGCAGAGCCAGGCATCTGCCACAACCCCGTCCCTTATCCCAGCAGGTACACGGTCACCTCCTTCCAGGTGCTGCTAGAGGAAGGTCTGATACAACCTGTATCAGAGATTTTGCTTTGATCATCCAGGCACAAGGGCACAAGAGGGACCGACGCTGCCTCAGGCAGGCCCTCAAAATCCTGGGTGTCCCAAACAGATGCTCTCCTGCACCATCAGCACCCATTTTTGCAGCTCGATGCCTGGATATTTCTGTTGCCAACAGATACCTCTCAGCATCTGGTCTCCAGGAGGTCCTTAGACTGAAGGAAATTATTTTAACCTCACCCCATCATCTTGTCCTGCTTCTGAGGATAATTAAGCTGTTTGCGTAAGCGTGAAGGGCAAAACCACATGTATCTGCCCCTAGGTGGGGAAGAGCATTTATCATGTTCCTTGAGATCAAGATAAGATACTTCTTGATTCTTCAGTGCTTCTGAGTTTTCTCCCCGCTTTTTGAGGAACAGTGATACGAACATGCTTGTCTTCCACAGCTGCTGCTCTGTATGCCCCGAAACATGTTCTGCAGTTGTGATCTTGGGCTTAGCACGCAGCAGCCCTCAAAAACCCATGGCGTGTTGTGAGCACGTTCTTGTTCGTCCGCTCAAACTGGAGCAAGGAGGAAACATCTCCCCATTTACATTCCAGGCAGACACAATCAGCCACGCTTGCTGGTTCAGAGCCACGGTTTATCTGAGGGACACCGAATGCCAATGCAGCCAGCAAACTCCTCCCCTGGCATGCATTAAGACTCCAAAAGCAGCCCGGGAGCAAACACAAGGCTTTCCTATTCTGCCAAAACCCGTCCGATTGCCGCAGCGGCACCTTTGGCCGTGACAGTGGCCAGAGCCAGCGCTGGGCAAAGGGCCGTGTGCCGTGAGCCACGTTTTTTACACTGATGCTGTAGATGAATCGGACAGAGAGGTGGGAAACGGAGCAGGGAAATGCCTTGTCCTGCACCTCCCCATTGCTCAGTGGCAGAGGGGTTGGTACGCTCATTTTTTGGCGCTGCGTTGTTGAGCGATTGTATGTGGATGTGGTTTTTTTTTTTTTTTTTCCTTTGCTTTGTGATTTCCGTTCATTTTGCAGTAGAAAATGTGTTTTGCTAGACCGCCCAGATGCGATGAAACTAGTTGCAAAGCTTCGATTGTGCCTCTGCGAGCACAGGTCCTGAGGCTGCGTAAGCAAGCGTGAGGACTGGGATATTGAAATATGTGCGTCCTCGACCACAGATCCTCCACTACCCTCATACCTGGCAGGTGCTTGGAGAAGCAATGAAACACAAAGATTGACGGATTGCATTTGCGGCTGTTACAAATTTTATACAGATACCAACATAAATGTTTGTGGGGAAGGGCTATGAACTTTCCTGAGTTCTGCTAAAAGCGTTACTCTGGAGATATCTCGTTGTGATTAGCTCCTCAGGAAAACCAGGCTCTGCATAAGAAAATATTCCCTTCTGTTGGTGAAATAATTGGCTGTTTTTCAATATGTTGACGTAAGAAAAGAGGCAGAAACTGGATGTTTCTCCAGCATGTTCAATAAACTGCAGGAGTTATAATATATTAATGACAGATTAAATTAATTTAGTGATTCTTCACATCTGTGGCCTAATCGAAATGCCGTCTATTATGCTTTCAGAGAACTTTGCATCGCTTTCCCAAGAACAGCCACTGACACATGCCACTGCATTGCTTGTAAATATTGGAGCTGCTGAATACCAGCTTCTTGTACCGGCAGACCCTGCAACGGCAGGGAATAAACCATCGACTCTGCAGACACCGAAACCACCTTTTTTTGATACTGGTGGAATTTCATCCTGGCAAATAAGCACCAAGTGGGAAACTTGGTTTTATGCTGCCCCAAATATGTTCCAGGGCCGTTTGCAAAGCCAGCAAAAGTCGTATGCACACTTCTGAAATTAGTGGTAAATGTCCTCCCCCCCCAGGAAATTATTGCCTGGAAATTAGATGAGATCTGGAGGATTCAATTTATGTAAATACCTGGGATTGTCCCATGGATTATTAAAACAGAACGACGAGAGCCTTACCCTAGTTGGATCCTGGACCCCTCAGGCTATTAACTTGCATAAATCTTGTTTGCTTCGGAATTGAAATTAGCTCCCTTAACTGCATCGGCATAAAGCAAGCGTCTTGTTCTCTACAAGCCTTTTTTTTTAAAGGTAGGCTGAGATTAAATGGCTTGCAACTCAAGCAGATATAAAAGGCCGTGTTGTGGCAATGCAAATGATGTGATATATGGTATAATTGGGATCACTGCGCAGAAGAAATTCAAATCAAGATCATTTTTTGTTTTCTTGCTGCTTGCTTTCCTGTTCCTGGGATATTGTGCCATCAATTAAGAGCTTATTTCTTCCCTGCGCGGGTGACAGACCCCTCTTTGAGGCAAGACTGCGAAAACTGCAAATTGTCTTGTATCAAATGGAAAAGGTTGCAAAGGTACAAATATTAATTGGGAGTGCTTGGTTCAGCGTCCTGGGGATGGTCTTGGCTGTGCCAGGGTCAGACACGGTTTTCTGCTAAGAGCCAGCCGGAGTTTAATGAGGCTGATATTGGGTAAGGGACATGGGGCTCCTCGTAGCACGACACGGTGCCGGCTGCAGTACTATGAGGGCAGTGTCGGGGGGAACCAGGACGTCCCCTCTGAGCCCTCCCATGGTCATTTGGGAAAAGTATTTGCATTTTTGGAGTCCCCGGGGAGCTCTGCCGCAAGGTTCTGCTCGCTTCGACACCAGCTTGGGGAAGCGGAAGGCTAAATCGCTTACTTCCCTGGAAGCAAAATAGCTACTAAACAGCTACCAAAAGTTTATCCTGAGGGTTGTCTTGTCATCAGCTGCATCTCAACTCTAAGTTACTGGGTTTGGAAAGAAAACTTCAATAAGAGCAGGCAGACTGATGATTATTTTAGCTACTCTTTGATTTAAGGAGAAAACAACACAGTGAGATTGCAGGAAACCTTCTGGTTTGTTTTGTGCCTGGCGTGAGCAACTTCTCTTGCTTAAGACCAGAATGGCTCGGCACTTGGTCAGAGTTAATGCTGTACTCCGAGGCCATCGCCAGAGCAGAGGGAAAGCATCTTTTCACACCCACCTGGAGACTAAGACTGGAGCAGCAAATGGAGGTTTTTGTCCCCTTTTGGCTTTGATTACCAGCTGCCGTTTGGGGAGGATTTGGAGATCTGAGACAACACTTAATTCACTAATTTGAGTTCATCTCAGAAGTAACTTGACTTTAATTGTCTGTTTTCCTCTTAATGAGTTTAATGTTATCATAGGTCAGTTTTAACAGATATGTTCTATATTTATTATCGTAAAGTACCATAAAAAAGGGGGTAGGACCTTCAGGCTGCACCAAAACCAAACGGTTTTGAGAAGGATGTCTGAGGATGATTACTTGGTTCTCCTAAGCTCTTGGCTTTCCCTTGCAAGGCAGAGCCCAACACAGGTCCCAGTGGCTTCCAAGGCAGAAGCCCTCTGTGTATTAAAGTAACACCTTACCTGGAGGGACATTTCAGGTGGTACTTTACGTGAGGATTTGTTCTTGCAAACTGGGATGCTCCCAGCCACCATGGGTGACTAAAGCTCAGACCCTGCCATTGTGCTGTGAGGGATGGAAAAGGAGGCAGCTGGGTTCTGGGGATGTTTACACAAATTTGGCAGAGGTTAGAGCAGGGGTGGCTGTGCCACTTTTTCTCCCTGACTGACTGCCACCACTCCTGCAAGGATGCGCAAACTGTTGCCTGAACTTTGTTTATGTGTAGTCCTTCGTAAACCCCTACTAACCCATGTATCACAAAAGATCATCATCATCATTATTATTATTATTGCACTTCCACTTGCATTAGTGGGCTTTGCCCTAATTCAACCAGAAAAGCCTTTTCAATGAAACGGTTAACACTGTATGCAAGAGCTGCGCAGTATCTGTCCCTTTTCGTGGGTGTCACACTCTCCCTTCCACCTCTGGGTCCTTCGACTGGGACTTCAGTCTGAGTCACATGGAGAAACTGGATGTTCGTAGTGAGTTATCCTGAGATCTTGGCACGGAGGAGTCTGAGAGTAGTGGTGGGTTTATTTTTCATATGTTTTCTTAACATGGTCTGCTCACACGCGCTTACATGCTCCCTCCAGTAATGACTGCTCTTTGTCCGCTGTGGGTTGTGTTTGTGGACTGAGACCTCAGGTATCATCCTTGCATGCACTTGGCCTCCCATCTAGGGTCACAGCTAAAAGAAGGCAAAATTAGCCCGGGCCAAGGCATGCCCTGAGATCTTGCACTGTCAGGACAGTAGAAAGCTCATGGCCTTTTACCAGCAATGGCACAAATCGCATTTACTGGGCTGCGCTGGAGCTGGAGTAAAATTTTCCAGCTCTGCAAGCCTGAACAAAGTGTTTTGGCAGGAGCTGGGGTGCTGCCAAGGAAAGATGAATTGCTGATCCTAAAGGGAAACTCGTTCCGCATTAATCTAGCTGCTGCAGAGTAACTGGGACGGTGGGGTGGTGGATGAATCAGGAGAAAATGGATTGCATGCACGGTGATATTCATGGAGCAGGACAAATCCTGGCTCATCCCTTTTGCACAGGGGAAGAATTTTGTCTTTTGCACATTTTTGTGATGTGACCCTAGGCCATGCATACCGGAGAGGTGGTTGGGCTGGAGCACTTGTCCTGTGAGGTTTGGGCTGGAGAAGGGGTGGTACAAGAAGACCTAAAGCACAAAGTACTCCCAGTACTACAAAGAGGTCATCCAGAAGATGGGTCTGGGCTCTTCACAGCACTGCGTGGCGAGAAGATGCGGGAGAGCGGGCATAGATTGAAACAAGAGATGCTGAAACTAGATTTCCCAGGGAGGTCAGCCAAGCACTGCAACAGCTTGCCCAGAGGGGCTGTGGGGTCTCCATCCTCGGCGATATTCAAAACCCGACCAGGCAGGTCCATAAGCAACCTACCTGAGCTGGCCACGCTTTGAGCATGGCGTGGGACCGGAGATGTCCAGATGTCTCTGGCAGCCTGCATTAATCTGTGACTCCAGCTGTGAACGCCACGTTTCCAAGGATGGGATCTTCGGTCTTGTGGCTTTTCTGTTGGCGTGGCTTCAGGCTGTTGCGCGACTGCCTTGTTCTTCTGCTCCCCCAGAGTCTTAGTAGGTGGAGGAAGCCCCCATTCAGCGTTTGTGACCTTCAGCATGATATTCTGGTCACTAACGTCCGACTTCTCCGCATTCACCCGAAAGGCAGGCGTACGGGCCCATGTATCTCCATCGGCTGCAGGGAACGGGCAGGTCCCCCACAGGTTTTATGAGGTCGTTTACTGGTGCTGAGGTTTGCACGTTGGCCACTTTGGCCTGTGGGTGTTCTCGGCTCGCCAGAGAGCCTTGGTGGAGGCAACAGGGAGCCAAAGGGACAAAGTGTTCCAGAAACCAGGACTGGATCTTAAGAGATTCGGTTTCACTTTCTGGCTCTGCTGCTGGCCTTTTGGGTGATCTTGGGCAAGTCGCTTCATCTTTCTGTGCCTCAGTTTCCCTAGTCTGTAAAATGGTGATAATAATGAGGCGCTCCCCCACCCCGCAAAAAAAAAGATTTCCAAACCCATCTGAGACCTACTGGTAGATATAAATGTTCACTGTTGTTGTTACACAGGAGCTGAGCTCTTTTTTGTTGGGGTAATTTTCTCAATATGTAATTTTTAATTCGTTTTGGCACCCGCAGAATAAACGGCCTCATCATAATACAAGCAATTTTCAATTTTTGCAGAGGAACATTTTCTAACTCTCTCAGTCTGACCCTCATGACACATGGGTCAGTTTACTACTTGGAGAAATTAATGGTGCTGTACAGCATCAGCATCTTTCTGCTTACACGCTTTCATGCTAATGTACAAAATGCTATGATTATGTATGAAGTTCTGGGAAGAAACATTGAAACATAACACTATTAAGTTTCCCTGAAGCAAAGCCACCTGTAGAGTTGAAATTTTAGGATCATTTTTGTTAGGTAGTGCTGCTGATGCCTGGACAATTTTCAATGAATATTTGACTATAAATTGCTGAGATGCTTGCCTTATTTTCCTGTTTAAGCTTTCCCAGTTCTCAGCGAATTAAAAAATGATTAGTAGATAGGCTTTATTCATTCCCCTTAAAGGAAAAGAATCCGTTCAGGCAGGGCAGGATCTTCATTTTCCACGAACTGATGCAAGAACGTAGAATCATTTTTTGTATTGCGGTTTTGTTTTGTTTCAAAGTTTTGCACTGAACAAGTTACCAACATCTGCTGTGCACGTGAAACCGTGCATTTCATTACCCCAAGTAGGTCTGTGCTTCTGAAAACCTGCTCTAAAGAGGCTGGAATAGTGAGGAAGCAATAAGAGCTAGTGAGGATTCACCTTCCTCCTGATCTGGTTCGGATGCTAGTACAATTTTGGGAAGGTCCTTCCAGCCAAGAGATGCTGTTGGAGGGCCTATAAGGACAGCAAAGCAAGGCTTGGCCGCACTGGCTTTGCTGTGCGTGCAGATATTTTGGATGGTGTATGCTTGGCAGCACCATCAAGGGGTGCTGGGTACACCCAGATCGCTGATGGAGGGGCCAGAGCTGCCACGGCACACACATGTCGGAGAAGGGCAGACATATAGAAGATGTATGCAAAATGCACGCACGCAAACATTTTGATATGCAAAATGCAAACATTTTGAGGCAGAGCAATGCACGACCACACGGGGTGACACCGGGATGGATGTCGCTTGGGCGTTGCAAGACCTTGCCCTGGGGTGCAGTTCTGCTTTCTGCTGCCCAGCTGAAGCTCGGCCAGGGGCTGGGAGCTGGGAATTTGGGATTTCAGGCTGCCAGCCTGGCAAAGGGACCAGGGGACAGTGGCAGCAAAGGCCACCGGCCTGGCTGCCTTGGGGATGACCGAGCAGGAGCGAAAATCAGGGAAAGCCAAGAGCTGTGATCTCCTGCTCCACCTCCCGCTGCTCGCTGGGGCTGGCTACCCCCTTACGGCAAAGCCGGTATCGCTCTACCCCCATTTTTTCGCAGCCCCATGCCGGTAGGGAGAGAGGACAGGCTGCTGCCAGCCTGTCATTTCCCCTCCAGCTGACTATCATTTTCTGCCTTGCTTTTCAAAGAGCGCATTATTCATTCCTTTTGTTGCCACCAGATGTTGGCAACAAAGGCAGGCTGGGAGTGACACCTCCCCGACAGCCCGCAGAAGTTCGGGTGTTTAATTGGCTGCTTCACCCCAGGATAAATAAACCTTCAGAACCTCAGCCTCGAGTGTTTAATCAGAGGAGTTAAATGTTTAGGGGATTGGATGGCTTGATCTCTTTCCTTAGAAGTTTGGCTGCTTCTCCTTGACGAGCCAGACATGCTGCAAGTTGGCAGAAATCTTAAAGATGCTTGTGCAGGGGAGAGCTGTAGTTGGAATGGTTTTTTCTGGTTGATAGTGGAGACTGTCGAATGAAGAAATTGTTGAAAAATGGCAGCGCGCTTCACCGCTCTCTAACATTGACTTTCCCCCCTCCCCAAACGCATCCTTCTCGGCACAACGGCCCTGCTTATGGGGAGAAATGACCTTTCCGTCAGGACTCCTGGAAAATACAACCCGGCCATGCTCCTTGTTGTGGTTTAACCCCCAGCCAGCAACTAAGCACCACGCAGCCGCTCACTCACTTCCCCCCCCACCCAGTGGGATGGGGG
>JANXJC010000056.1:19977039-20010340 GCA_027564655.1 Leptodon cayanensis
CAGCTGCCCTGGCTGTGTCCTGTGCCCCTCCAGCTTTCTCACCGGCTGGGCTTGAGGAGCTGAAAAGTCCTTGATTTTAGACCAAACCGTACTTAGCAGCAACCGAAAACATCAGTGTTATCAACATCCTTCGCATACTGAACACAAAACACAGCACCCTACCAGCTACTAGGAAGACAATTAACTCTCTCCCAGCCGAAACCAGGACACCCACACCCTCGCAGGGTGGTGGAGGGGAGCGGGAACTGGCAGCCTGCCCAACTCTTGCTTTTCCCTCTCTGCTCCTTGGCTGGCTCCACGTCACTCCCGTGCAGCAGAGCGGCTCCGGCAGGAGAGTTGTCCATCCTTGATCACTGGCTCGGGGAAAACCTAGCTGTTCCTCTCGGGTTGTTCAGGAAGGAAATTCGGGAATGCCATCCATACTCAGGTGCAGAACTGATCCCGAGTCACCCGCATCCCAGAGGAGGGAGCTGTGGCAGAGGACACATTGGTCCAAGCCCAGGAGCATCAGCAGTTCACTGGGAAAGTTCACTGCTCGTATGTATTTCCTTGTATTTCTCGTTGGGAAGGTTTTCTCTGTAGCTGGTGTTAGAAAAGCCCCAGTACGGTTGAGTGCAGCCGTGTTTGAGGAGTGAACCCCCCAGCCAGCTGCAGGTTGGATCTGGCAGAAATCTTCGTGGAGGCAAAAGTTTGATGTTACAGAATTGATTTAATGTTATTTAATTTTCATCTTAATACAAGCGATAGGCCTTTGGATTATGGTGTTCTTAAGTCTCCCCAATGCAGAGGGTAGTCAGGGTATCAGCTGAGATGCGTTCGAAAGCGTTTTTCCTTTCAGGCCTCAGGGAGTTATTTCCAAGAGTTGAGAGTGGAAGGCAGACGGTTTGCAATTGCTTTTTTTTGTTCTGAAGCGAGACACCGAAATGAAAAATATCTTCAACATTTTAATTGCACATGAATGATTTGCAATGATAAATGTTTCCTGTTTAATTAGATTTTAAAATGAAAATTGTGTTGTCCTTCAAAATACTGATTTCAGGGGATCACAGACCTAAGGTGCCACTTTTGTTACAAACTGACGTCCCATAATTAATAAACTTTTTTACTATGGGAAGGGAACGAAGAGGCAGGAAGGAGTAAAACCAGTTTTGGCCAGTTCTGGTTAATTAAGACGGAGGAAGCGATAACCTCTGCTGCTAACATTTTCAGAGAATAGCTGCTGTAACTGTTCACTTCTGTTATTGGCCCGGGCTGTCGCTTTTCAGCCTTTATATGTGCTGAGTATTGTAGAGGAGAAAAACTCCTTTTAAAAGATTTCTAAGGAGCAGAGCGGAGGGAAAAGTGCCTCTATTGAAAGGCCCACATTTATTCCATTCAAAAAAAGAAAAGCCCCATACAGAAGGCCAGGATTGCTCTCACTAGGTAATACCCCCAGGAGCACGGACATGAGGTGCAGTAGATGCTCAGTTTAATGCCGTGCACTGATTCGGGGCCGGGGGGGGGGGGGATGTATGTGTGTGTGTGTGTGATAATTTGCAATTTCCATCCCGAGGATATGCAGGTACCATACGGCTAATACAGTCCTGGACAAAAAAACTGGCTTCGGTTAGGATATTTGGGAGCAAACTCAAAGGCACCTCAGTTTTGGCCCTCTCTGTGTATAAATTATGCTCACAAAATAGGAAAGCATTTTGCCAAAGCCAGTCTTGGACTTTTACACCTGAGTGCTGGGCTACAAGAGGGATATGAGGCTGAATACAACACAGCGCTCTGCTCCCCACGATGCCTTGGCTTTGCTGTTCTTCCCACTTCCTTTAATTATTACTTGAACCAGCATTAGCTCATAGAAAATAGTCCCGCACTGATGAACAGGGAATGAGATTTTGCCCTGCTTCTGGCAGTCGTGCAACATTCATCCTTCTGAGGGTTTTGGGTTTTTTTTTTGCTCCGTCTCTGCAAACTTCATCCATCAATGCTTACATTTTATCAGCACAAACCAGGACTTTTTTTGGAGCACGGGGTCCTTCAGGGCTACGTTCCATGTTGCTGTGGGGAACCTGGTGTGCTGGGGTTAAATAAAAGCTTTTTGTTTTGAGCAACAGTTTTGGCTTCTTGGGTGCTCCTGTGCAAATTCTGCCATTGACCTTCAGAAGGATGGTTTTTGGTTCCTACTGTGGTGTTTCAAGAGGACTTAACTGCTTGAGGTCCTTCCTTTCTGGTGGAAAACACAATTTGCATCAACTCTGCAGCCGTGGTAGCTGTTCCATGAGGGCACATGGCGTAGAAGAGACCATAGACTCATTGCCTTCAGCAGTGCTCTTATTCAAGTGTTCATTATACCTTGGACCCCTTGGTTTTCTCTTCTAAATAACAAGATTTGTCATTTGTAGGCATGCTGCTGACTTGACTCAGTTTGGCCCACAGAGTCCTGCAGAAGTCAGCTAAGGGTATCCTTGGCCAGGTGATAGCTGGGTTTGAAAAAGTGCCCATGTTCACAGATAAAATTAACAACTATAAGGAAAGAAAATCCCGCTTCGCTCATTTTGCAGCACCTGGCGCGTGATAAAACAGTTCATATAACTTCTACGTTATTTAACTCTACTATTCTTTTAAAATATGAAAATGAAATAAAAGTCCTCTGAAAGGACACTTTTCAGAAAGAAGAATGGAAGCATATGCACAAAGAAAAGGTGAAACGAAACATCTCAACTACTCTGAGCTACCCATTCCTATTGAACAGATTTCATGCAATTTGTGACTCATGCCAGCACCTTCGAAACTGCATTATTTCCAGCAAATTTATTATCTGTCCTTTTTTCTTCCTACATCTAATGAATTACATTCCCACTGCAAATTGTATCATCCAGCCTCCCGCTAGCAGGCCACGGATGTGTTCCCCAGCTAAATGAAGGCGTGAGTCGTTCTGCTCTTGCAACTCTCCGTACAGCCCCGAGCTTTCCTCCGACTTTCCTCCCACGGCTGAATATCCGCACCGTGCCTTCGCGCGTTCCCTTGCCGCTCTGCCGTTGCTTGCTAACGTCTCTCCCCTCGTGTACCCCCCAGTTTCTGTACCCGTGCAATGTTTGCTGCTGGGGGCTGCTTTGGCTTTTTGCACCCCTCGCTTCCACGGGTGCCTCTGCGGTGCATCCCCCCTGCAGCACTGGTAAACGGGGTACGACGTGGCTTCTGTTGAGCTTACCGTAAGGAAAAGCCCGAAGGCCAAGCCAGAAATGTCCGTTTCCATCTCCTCCCCAGGGGGAAATAGGGCAGAATTAACAACAACAGTCAAAACCAAGCTTTTCCTCCTGGAGAGCTCATCAGGAAAGCCCCAAGGCTGAAGAAGGAGGGCAAGGATGGATGTAGATAAAAAAAGCTGTGAGTAATTCAGGTTGTCTGCTGGGGGGATGCAGCTTATCTCCGTCTTTCAGCCCCAAACTCAGTCTTGCAGCAGCCCCTTTGCCATGCAGCCTCTCTGTGAAGACAAAAAAGGCTTCTTCCTTATTTTGGAAAGGACCCACGGAGCATGTCTAAAAAGGCTTTTAAGATCAGATACGGATCTTCAGGTTAGAAACAATGAACCCTCGGTATTTTATAGCCTCAGCTATCCAGGGTCTTTGAATCATAAACCCACCTCCCACAGCTGACTGTGCAATGTGCTCCTGACATGTTCCTGTTTTCAAACGCACGGCATTACCCACCTTCACACTGGCCAGCGTGCGTTTGTAGCACTGAAAGCAGAAGCTGCAGCTGTAAACAAACTTCCCATCTATGGAGGTTAAAATCTTACAGCAGTCACCAACTTCATATGGCAAAGGGTTGGGGTTTGGTTGATTTTTCCCATCAGCAAGTGGTGGGAAAAGTCTTGTTCCCCATGGATGGCTGAGCGTTGCTGATCTGTGCCGTTACGGTTATTTCCACATCTGCAGTTACGCAGATTTACTTAGTCCTACCCCTGATGGTCTTTAAGGACCTTTAGGTCCCTTCAACACTGGACCGCAGGGACTGGATTCAAGCGTGCTAGTGTGCTCCCGAGCGGCTCAGCCTCCTCTGGTTTCTTCCTGCAAATCTTCTAAGTGCAAAAGCTGAATTTCATTTGACCATACCAGCCGTCGTCGTTTGCTCACGTCCTGCAAAAGCCACCAGCACGCTGGGCTGAATACTCACGGAAAGCCGATTTCAGCGTGGCTGTTTCACAAAAAGCCAGTTGCGAGTCATCTGTTTGGTTGCAAGATTTGCAGTGTGTGCTGCACTGGGAAATCGCACGTCGTTGATCGGAGAACAGAAACAGCACTCGGAGCTGCACGTGGGGAAGATGTTCACAGCAGACCATGCTGAAGCAGCCGGCTGCTGAAAGGATGCGTCGTCGAAGATGCTCGCAGATAATTCGGGATGGAGACGCCTACCCAGCGCTATTTCATTCTTGCTGCAAAGAGAGATGATTTGAAGTGACTTCATTATATGCCCCGTGACATTGTCAGCCCTGGGGGGCTTCTCCTGTGCCCTCCCTGCCTGCGCGGGGTGATGAGCACCGAGAAACGTGGCTCTGGGGCCGCATCTTGCCGCTGTCGGTGGCAGCGGGACCTCCGTGCTGCGGTGGGGAGGTGCTCGGTGTGGGCTGTGGGGGCAACTTCTCCACCTCCTAGGCATAGCCTTGTCCTTGCAGAGCTGAGCAGTCCCGCTGGGCGCACCGCCTGGGATGAAGAGTGGCAAAGCCCCCCTCACCTCAAAATACAAGGGCATCTCTTTAATGCGGCACCTTCCACCAAACCCACCCTGAACCTCTCTGGGACCATCCCCTCCTGGCAGACCCATCATTAAGGGAGTTCTTTTCCCACCTCTCCTCTTCGGTTTTGTCCCAGTAGAATGAGTATTATTTTCCCTGGCTTCATGCAAGTCAAACACTTTGGCCGAGCAGTGGTATACAGCTTGCCTTTGCTGCAGTTCGTAACGCTCTGGACGATGCGTAGGGTGATGAGATGCCTGTGATGCATGTACTTAGTAAAAGCTGTCTCGATTTTATGAGCAGAATTCATCAACTCATCAATCACAGCCATAATTACTTTATTAGCGGGAAATAAGCAGTTACTGCTGTGACTTTCAGGAGTGTTCCTATCTGGATTTACACCATAGTCCAACACAAAGTCCCTCAATGCTTTAAAATGGGTATTTTCTCTGCTTGACTTTGCAGTGATGTCTTTTAAAGTGATGTAACAACTTTTAAACAGCACTGTGCCTCCTTTCCCTATGGATTAGGCAAGAAGAGATTTTTTTTTCTAATTCTTAAACTCTATCAGAAGTGGTTAAATTTCTTAAACTCCATTTAATTTAATCCTCCTACAAATATTTAAACTTCCCGCAGTTCCTGTCTGAGCCCATCTCTTGGTAAATCCAGCCAGACTTTTCTCACCTCCATAGGTCAATAATAATGGTGTGCCAGTGGTTCATGAAAGATTCAAGAGTTGATTTGGGGAAAAAAAAAAACAACCAAGATGATTTACTTTGTACACATGTGGACATAATGACTAAAAGTCATTATGCAACATAATTGATTCGTGACAACTACCAATAAATGCATTTTGAAAAGGGCCAGTATGGCATGTCATTGCATGTACGTGCATTGCGACCATGCAGTGTGTGGGTACTGCCAATATCCATACCAGTACTGCTTCTCTTGCTCCCAATAGCTGGCTCTAAATATATAAACAGAAAGAGAGCTGGACAGAACTGGTGTTAGCATATACTGAGGATTTTAAACATACAAATTTTAATAATAAAAATTATTTCTCAGAAGCACTAGAAAATAGGAAAGGAAGCTGGTTGTCTTACATTTCTTTTTAAACTTTGCCCTAGGGAGAATGGCGATTTTTGCTTTTTTCCCCTCATGGTATCGGAGGCAAAGTTTTCCTTTCAAGAATGATAAATTCCGCAGGTGGTTGTGCACTGAAACCCAGAACGCTGATTACACTGTCTAGAAAAATCGCTTTGCTTCAAAGCCAACAGATAAAGAAGGGATACAAACAACCCTGGCTATCGGCGTAATGCCAGCTCTGGGAAGCCGTGCTCGCCGCACGCTGGAATTATCTGCTGAGTCTCTCCTGCCTTTCTCCTGCATCCGAGTCAGGGGACCGATGGAGGCAGGATGATGGACTTCCTAGTGCTTGGTTCTGATGCAATTGAAAGCCCCTGTACCCTATCTCAGCTATTCCTAAACATTTTTCTCCTACCCTTTTTCTTTTTAACCCACGTTAGTAATTTACAGACTAATTTCTGGACTCTCTTCATCTTCAGCAATCATCAGGCACAGCACTCAAAGTGTAAAGGTGGGCTCTGAAATATCTATGCAGTTATCACAGATGTGGTAGCTTTTGGTGGCCTTTCTTTCTGCCACACCTTTTTTTTCTCCGGATGTGTTGGCTTGAGTGCAATTCAAGAATTTCATTCTTAAACTCGGATGTGTTTATAAAAGAATTTGTGAATTGTAAAAAGTAACAAAACCCAAGCAAACCTGTGAGCCGCTAGGCTTATGAAGACAGATTTCCCATGGATTTTACACATATAGGCTCTCTCTCTGGCAGTCTCCCTAATGTTTAATGGCAGGCAGAAGCTTTTCTGTCTGTGGGCGCAGTAATTCAGGTTTCCGTCTCCTCTCTTCAGCCAACTCTCTCTGTGAAATATTTAGGAGTTCAGCGTCGTGAGGGCTGCTACTCCTCTGCTGATGGGAGCTCAAGCAGGTCAACAGGCAAGAAAGACCCAAAAGACCCCTGAGATCCAGAGACAGGATTAGTAACACAACTCTTAAAGAAGCGGGGCCAAACTTGACTGCGAATTGTCTACAGCTCATCCAGATGATAACGTAGAAAACGGAGCTTGGAGGAAAGCTGGACGGAGACCATTCCTCCTGCTTGAAGGCTGGAGGAACAAGACCCGTGGGAAGTGTTTGGCCTCTTTGCGCTGAGGTCAAAGTTGGTGGGAGTCTTTTAGCAGCAAAAGCAATGTCCACGTGGGGTTTTCACCCTGATACTTAACAGCTCCGTCAGCTGGCACAGGCTGAGCTAGGGTTTGGGAAGTCAGAGTCTTGGTGGGTCAAGGATCTGATCCTGAACGTCTTCAGATTTGTCTCCTAGGACAGCTGCTTCTTTCTTTGTGTTTCGCCACCCAGTTTGTAATTCAGAATTGTTCCTCTAGAGTCTTGGTTTCCTCACTTACACCCCTAACTTACCTTGACCATAAGAAACAAAAAGTCATCATGTTTTAAGACCGCCACAACCATGCAGTGCCTTGGGGCTGGGCTGGGGGTGAAACACTTCCAGTCCGCAGCACAGTTCCTTAAAAATGCCACCCCTTTCCAAGGCACAGGGATGGGGTAGCCTCTCCGGTCCCCTGCCGTGCAAGTGGCAATGAAAGACAGTCCTTTGCATGAGTTTAAGCAAGCTGATCCGAATTTGGCACAAGCCTCCGGCAGGCTCCCATCCTTCTTGCACCCTCTGCCAGTAGACACCAAGGAGGAGCCCATACTCTTGCTCGGTGTTTGTTTCTCAGCAGCAACGAAGTCTAATTTTAGCCAAGACTGCCAAACATCCAAAATATTTTGAGAGACACTGAAGTGTGGCTGAGGGTGACCTTGGGAAGCCCATCTCAGCTGCTGCATGAGAGAGGTCCCCAGGGCTTCTCCTCACAGGTCGTCCTGATGTGGGACACGGGTCTCCAGCTGGAGGAAATCATCAATGAAACGGTAATCTTCATTTCGGTATCTCCATGTTTGACCTGAGGGCTGGGCTATGTTGGGCAACACAGTCTTTACCAAGACAACTTGTGGGCTCAGGAGGAAGGTCATAGGGTCTCAGCCGGTGTCGTGCAGGGAATTGGACCATGGTGACAGTCTAACTCTCTGCTCTGGCCTTAAATAGCGCAAACACAGTTACAGTTTTTCTACCGCTCTTTCTGCTCTTCTTAGTACGACTACCCTGAAAAGCAGAATTACCAGCAAACTTTATCACCTCACTGCCCCTGTCCTTTCCAGGACATTTCTGAATACGCTGCCCATCCCTGCTCCGAGCGTGCATACCTCTAGTCTGTCCCCACTCAGCTGTGATTCCCTTTTCTCCTCCACATTGCGGAAAAAAAAATAGCGCCTTGGCTTCTCACCGTGCCACAACGACTGGCGTTTTCCCATGGCATCCCACGAGAAGCTTCTGTACGCGAGTGCACCCCTGCCCATCCATCATCCTCTGGTTGGGAGGGAGGAGGGCTGCTCAAGAGCTAGCCAGAGGTGTTGCAACTCTGATTTACAGATTGGAAGGGTTATCCATCACCCTGGGTGGGGAGGCTGTCTGCTCTGGTGCTACGAGGCAAGAGAGCAGGTCATTTACAGTGCTCGGGGACCCATTTCTCCCCGCCTTTTGCTACGGTGTGTTTCCAGATGGGCTGAAGAGCTGCTCTGTGGAGAGGCAGGGTTAGATGTACGCTGGGAAAAGCTGCCTGTCTCCACACTGAGAGGGAAAAGAGTGAATATACTCTTCAAAGAGAAAGTGTGAATTGAAAGAAATAGCCCCAGACTACCAATGTCACCCTCCTGCTCTGGCCAACTGTAATTAAGCTGACCCCAGTGAGGCGGGGTTCGTATTTTCCTCTTTAAATTGTGCAGAGGCTTTGCTGGGCTTTGCCGAGTTTTCCAACATTGTTAAAGACCCAAGGGGCTGTTTCTGATAATTAAATCTGACCTGCTGCATCACGAGTCCTGACGACACCCAAGCTGTGACTTTGGCAAGCAGGAGTTTGTCTCTGGGCCAGGGTCACTATTCTGCCACTGACTTTCGGTGTGCTCTTGGTCACATCACTTCATCTCCCCGTATTGAGGTTTCTCACCTCTAAATAATGATGACACTTCATACAATATTCCTAGTTCAATTCCCTGTTTTCCTGTAAGGTTTTCAGAGCAGGAAACATCTCGCATAGCTTCGAAACAACTACTAGCCACTCCAGGCTCTGCAGTAATACACACAGTTGCTAACTGTGTCTATAAATTATTAGCTTTCCTGCATTTGAAGTAACTCCCCAGCAACAGAGTTCATTTCAAGATTGTTATATATATATATACACACACACATATGGTTCTTTTACAATACATATATCTTATTCTTTTTAACTGAGCATTGTAACCTTACGAATTTATGTGATCACTGCAGACCGTGTTCTTCCAGAAAGATAATTTCTCCGTTTGACTTAAAGAGCAAGAAGGTGGTGATTTCCCACCTGGAGGTCCATGGACCTGGCAATAATTCCTGCCTGTCACAGGAGGTTTTCACATGACTTACTTCCATGTCACCTGTGTTGCTCAGGGACAGCTCAAAAATTTCCTGTTTGCCTTGCCCACAGAAACCTTTGATTTTTTTTTTTTTTTTTTGAATGGAAACTGTCATAATGAAAATTGTCCAGAAATTGAGAGTGTTGGTAAAATTAAAATTTTTATTTTATTTTATTTTTGTGGTACGATATGGAAATACAATTATTTGGTGAAACTGCCAGTGGCACATGGGAGCCATCATTTGGAGAACACCTCTCATTTCCCACATAAGTCAGACTCCCTTGTCATATCGTTTCTAATGGGAAACCATTGGCAAAAATATTTCTTTTGTAGTTTCAGTTTAATATAGTTCCGCCCCCGCAAAAAAACTGACAACAAACCCCTTCAGCAGAACAGAGCAAATGAGCAGCATTTCTTCAGAAAGTAGATCTTGGCAAAAGCCCCAAACCATTTAATAAGAAATTCAAGTCTTGAAAGACAGTCTAGATGAAAACAAACAAACAAACAAAAAACCCCTGGCTAATTTACTTTCTGAAAGTTTTGTGTCCATTTGCTGAAACTTTAGAAGTAAAGGCTCTCAAGAGGGTAAATTCTGGGGGAAAAAAAAAGCAGTTTCTGGGTGAGTATTGAGAAATACTCTGCAATCTGCTCAAACGGCTGAGTTTCAGAACTATCAATTATTTGTATCAAATCAATTATGAACAGTGTATAGATCCCAGCTTATTTCCCACGTTATTTCACTTCATTTGAAGGAAGAAATAAGTTTATGAGAAGGATGATCAATCAGTGCATCACTGGGGAAGAGGACAAGCAACAAACCCTCACTCACTGCGTTATGTCTTTGGAAGAAATTGCACAGACAATCTAGAAGGTTTTATAAAAAGAGAAGTTGATTTCACCCTGGGGGCAACCGAAGCATCTAATACAGTTATATGAGGAAGGCATGCACTGAAACTTGGAAATGCTAAATAAAAAAAAGTAGGAGGGAGAGGAGGATTTCCTTCTCCGTATTCTATTGGCATCTTTCAGATAATTTGAAAACCCATCCCCAGGCAGCAATATAATTTAACCTTCACTGGAAAACCAGTAGGTCCGGGTGCCAAAAAAAAAAAAAGAAGTGCCTTGGCTGTAATTCAGGCAACCGGTGGTTCTTGCACCCTTCAGAAATGACAACTGGCCTGTTGTCATTGGGAAATGGGAAAAGTAGAGGAAGGGACCCTGCCTCTGGGACCTGAGGTCCTTGTCCTTTGCATGAATCGGGAATATTGCTGCAGCAGACTTACCTTGCCCTTCTTCCCCAGGTCTGAAAAACCAAAAGGGTCTGTCCAAAGGTGATGAACACACTCCTGATGGCTTGTGCTGTGGTGGGGTGGTCAAAGACGGTCTGGTTTCCTTTCGTCACTAGCCTGAAAACACACTTTAAACGGGAGAAGTCAGGAGGCTGGAAGGCAGGAGCAGTTCCCAGGGGACTTACTGTAGGAAATTTAAAATATATTCAACTGCTACCTCTGCTCCAGGGGGAAGGAGGGTTTCTTGGCAGGGAAGGTGCTCACTTTCCATCGCTGCAGCTCACCGATGGTGCTCCTGGACAGGCAGGACCAAACCAGCCCTGGAACAGAAACCAGCACCGTGTGGTGGTTTTAACCCTTTCAGAGCTGCACGGCCTTGAGCCCTGCAAACAGGGCACCGAGCTACATTTGGAGGAGGGTAGCTGTGGGTTACCTTGGCAGTCAATGGGGATAGAAAAACATCTCAAGAAGGAGACTGGGTCTACCTAACACCTGAGTCGCTCCTTTGGGCTGGGGATTATCCCTTCCCAAGTTCACAGTCCCATCTCCCAAGGACGTACCAAGATTGTTATATATATATATACACACACATATGGTTCTTTTACAATACATATATCTTATTCTTTTTAACTGAGCATTGTAACCTTACGAATTTATGTGATCACTGCAGACTGTGTTCTCTTCCTGGCAAACCCCTTCTGTGCCCACATTTGCAGAGGAGGCCAAAGAAAGGCCCTGTGGCAATTTAACCACAACTTTTCTTTTCTTGCCTTTTTTTTTCTCCTCCTGCCTGTCCTTTTCATGAGCAGGTAAATCACTGTCATGCAGATGGCCATTAATATTGGCGCTGATTGCCAGCGGCAGATAAATCCCGGGAAGCAGGGCTGGCAGGGATCCGGGAGGTCACTCGCTGTCCCCCTGCCTCTGGGCAGCATCAGCTCTTTTACATCCATTCCAGCTAACTTGCTCTTAAATCCGGCAGCGATGGGTACTAAGCACTGTCCCAAGGCACTTAAGTCTTCTTTACTGTTAGAAAGCGCTCTGTAAGGTAAGCTGCAGAAAACTTGCATTTATTTACCTTTTTAAAAACAGGTATACAAAGATTTTCAGGGATTTTGCAGATATTTGTGCAGAAAAGGACACACGGAGCTGGCTGAAGAGCAATCCCAAAGTGAAGATGCAGAACTCTGGCTGCGGGGTGAGGATGCTTTGCCCCCCCAGGCAGTGGCAGGCAGCTACTGGCTCTGCAGACCACCTCCCTGAAAACTAAAGAAGATCATTACAGCTTTATCAGTTGAGAATCCAGCCTTGTCTCTTTGGCATTACTTATTTATAAAGCACTCTGTTACTTAGGAAGTTTTGGCTGCCACTGAGTTTATCAACTGGCTGATCCAGCAAAAAATAAAGAGTTCCATTGGCTTAGTGTGGGGGAGTCCGGTTTGCAAACTGCAAAATTTGCCCAGGTAACTACCCCATCACAGCTGATGTCTCCCCCAAACAGTACTCCAGCACAGGAATTTTTTTTTTTTTTGTCACTTTGGCTTGGCTGTCCTGAACCAAACCTCTAGAGAATGGTCCAGGGGAAAGGCAATCATCACTTTTAGAACAGGCAGCACCCCAAATCTCTGATGTGAAGAGGGGACTGCAGACACGGAGAGCTCGCCGAGGTGTGGGACTGCTGCTGGAGCAGGGACCCGCAGGCTGACTCTGCTTCCTGAGGTATTAGACGGATGGAAATGAAGAGTAAATGAATGTTGCTGTTGAACTGGAGGGCTCCCTGCTTCGATGAGGAGAACATACCCCAGGGAATAGGGAAGAGATTTATGCCTTGGCAAAGCAAGCAGGAAGGAAATAATTCTGCTGGGCACAGATCAGTTCTTCCATCTATTACTACTGCTGCGAGACACCTGGATATATCAGTTCCCCCAGAAGAAATTCATGTGTCCCTGAATGCAGCAAGACTCCTCTCTACTATTGGGGCTGTTTTAGCAGCAGGCAGAATTGCTTCCTTTGCAACAATTATTTTCTCAGGTTATTTTCCTCCACATCCCTGAGGCCACACTAGCGTTTCTTTTTATGCTCAGCTAAGCAGCTGATAGATTCTTCATGGAGCTTTTCCTGTATCGGCACCAGCGGGGGACTGAGCAGCACCCAATAACACAGCAAAAGTCAATTAGCTATATGAGGCACTCAGTTGCCTACAGCCAGAACATTTCTTTTCCCAGCTACTCTGCCTGAAACCCCATCACTCTGTCAGCAAAAGGATGGTGCCTTGTTGCCTCTAAATTAGGAGCTCTGAAAGAGGCGAGGATGGAGATCCTGGATCTAGCATCTCTTCTTCAGTGCTCTCGTTTTTCTGTCTGTGCCCTGGGCAGCCTGAGAAAAATATGTCCATCGTTCCGTGGCTCCGCCATGGTTGATGGGATGGTTTAGGGAGCACTGATTTCAATGCTACTGCATGGTCATATGTTAGAAAATGTCTCCTGACCTATTACAGCATTTGGGGACATACCCAGCCTTTATGTGCACGTCACCAAGTTTATGGAGCAATGCACTGTTATGAAAGCAGATGTTTTGTTAAAAAAAATAATAATACATCATTCAGGCAGACAAGGAGAAGTGACTTGGCAGCACCACTGAATAGCCTTTAGGAAAACACAGTTTTAAAAAAGAGGTTCTTCATGGGGCATAGCAGAGCTACCCTGCCTTTGGCCAGGACATTAGACTTAATAATCTTCACCAGGATTTTCAGAAGTGCCTCAGGTTTACTAGAAGGACAATTCTTATCCTTAATGACTTGTGCTCCTAAATTATTTAGGTGTCTTTGGCAATCTCACCACTAATCCTAATGAAGGCCAAGCCAGGCTCTTTAATAAGCATAATGTTGCAGTCCACACCATTTGTGTCCCTGGTAGAAGTTGTGCTGCTCAGTTGATGGGAGCTGATTAAATCTGTATAACTCACCTACCTGGAGATAACCGTGCTGAATTTTCCCTTTTTTCCTTCCGTCAAAAGATAAAAGACCTATTTGGTGAATACCCATCAATGAAGGACAAAAATTGTGTGTCTGGACACACACAGGCAATTCGTACAGCAAATCCCATCAGTTTAGTAATACTTTGTACCAACGTGATTCCGGGGCAATATTTATCAGCATATGCCCTGGGGCTCCAGGTCTAGCCTCTCGATACACATCCATTAATGCACAGTATTGTCCCTTAAGGTCCAGCGAACACCTCTATTATTCATTGTGAACCTCCAGTGTTCACACCTGGGGGCAAATTTAACCGGAAAGTAAGAAATGCAGATTTTTTGTTCGAGCACAAGGGTAAATTACATATGCTCTGAACAGTGGAGCACGCACATTTTTTGGTAATATTTCTGCCCCTTAGGTCTGAGCAGAGAATTTCCCAGAGAAAAGTAGTATGTACTCCACCAACCTCTCCTGCAAGATATTGACTCTGCATCCTACGTGTTAGTGTGTCTGCTAAAACCGCTCGGTGGTATCGACTGTATTATCACATACCTCTTCTGCTATTCTTGAATGAATAGCCAAGGCCCCTGCCTTACTTTGCAAAAAATCAATAAAAAAAATGATCACGGGAATCTGTGCAATTCTTTCCTAAATGATCCCACGGTTCTTGAAAGAGGTCAAACACAGATCAGCATGCTATGTGTACGGGAGGAATGGAGCAGATACCAGGTTATTTTCTGTCAGCACTTCCAGAGCACAGCATCTCACAGTGAATTCCATCTGTAGCAAAATAGGAAGGTTTCCAGAGAGCAGATTTTGCCATCAGAAATTGCCTGCCTTTTTTTTTTTTTTTGAAAGCAAATGCTTTTATGAGAACATTGTGGTTTTGATTATATTTTTAATGGGAAAAAAAGTTGCAGTGAGTCATTTTGAATTTGCCATTTTTCTTTAAACAATGCAGAGTGCGCATTCTGCACATTCTGGCCTTGACTTCTCCACAGATGTTGAAATGAAACAGCTCCGTAATGTGTGGAAGATTGAGCAGGATTAAAATACACCACCATGAAAATGAAGTTTTTCCTCCTCAGACCAAAACAAATGACATTTAACAATTAGCTTAAACGCGAAATTTATTTGCAATTTTCTGTGTTGTGAAAGTTGCATTCATAATTTCACTCCAAAATGGAATGAAAACAAATTTCTAAAGATTTGGGCTTTCTTCCCGGCAGGGCACTCCCAGTTTCCAATTGGCATCATCCCTTGGGGCAGATTGAAGATGGTTGTACTCTGCAAACATCATGCTCTACTCATTCTCATATCTCAAATGACCCTTCAAGGCTGCTCACCCTCAGGCTGTTTTGCCTTTGGCAGCTGAAATGATTGCTGGGGTGTTGTCCACCACCCTCCTGCATTATTAAATGAAGTATGTCCTCAGAGTGGTGAGCACAGATTAAAACCAGCCCAAGCCCCCAAGAGCAGAAATCTTCTTACTGATGGACAACCGTTGGAGTCTGGAAGTGCTGATGAAGCTCTTACCAGTCACTCCCAGGTACTATCTGGTGGTCCCAGATCTCTCAAGATCATCTTTTTTTTTTCCTGGAATCTGGTTCTTTAGGAGCAATAGTGAATAAAAGTCAAGCTCTCTAGTTCAGCCTCCCCTGCAAGGCAGAAGCAGCTCTTCCAGAGGTGGAATGGGTGAGCTTAACGTAACGTGGGAGATGGGAGACACAAAGGGAGGGAGAGCTTGTTTGGAAGTCCAAGTATGTGTTTGCGCAGTGAAAGAAAGCGGAGCAGAGGAGAGGGGAGATTATCAAGTGAGCTACAGTAGAGGGAAGACTGAAAAACAAGGGAATCTGTTCAAATAAATTAGTGCTTGCTTATTTGCAACAGGAGGGTTGAGGAGCTGGGCTCAAACGTGAAATGCTGATGCTTCTCTGCACCGTGCATGGTTATGCTGTGGGACCTCTTGCTGCTTGGTACGGTAGCCAACAGATGTGTGCTTGCGTTCAAAAAGTGCTCAGACCATGTCAGAGAAGAAAAGTTAATTGTGGGCTAGTAAACGTAGAGATGCTCTTCTCCAGGAGCCAAAATCCCTGGCAGCCAGGAGAGTGGCTTGGGGGCAAGGAGTCTGAGTACTTTTGTCCTGATCTTGTAATCTTCTGTAGGCATCTGAAAGTTATTGGGCTAGCTCAATTTTTAGTTGCTTCTTTTGCTCTGGATGTTAGAGGTTAGGGGGCATGTGGCACACAAAATTGCAAACTCTCTCTGCCCTGTTCGGCTTGGGTTGGAAGCGGTATGTCTTATTTCTGTATGTTGCCAGCGCGGATCCAACGAGCATGCTGGGGATAGAGATTAGGGGTATCGACACTGCTTTGGGGTGCTGTATAGCCAGGATTTTCTCAACGTCTTGAAGCTAAGCTTTGTCCTGCTTCCCACCTGGAAGGTCCTGTTGGCTCTTCATGCTGCCAGTCTGGTTTCCAAGTAGGTGACTGCACCGAGGTGGGGTGCCTGGAGGACCTTCCGTCGTGGGTATCTCAGCAGGCTGCACCCTAGCCTGAGGGTCTTTCAAGCTCCTGGGAAGTACCCTCTTAGGAAGGGTACTTCTAAAACTGGGGTGGAAGAGAATTGGTGGGAGCCAAAAAGTATCTGAAGAGGAGAGAGCTGGCTAAATTCTGCTGTTTCCACTTAAAATGCCAGTCACTTTCCTGCTGATGCTTCTGTCCACCATGAAAGTGGAATGGGATCAGAGAACCATGAAGAGTAAATTTATTATATTGATTTTTTTTTTCTTTTTCTGAGGGTCATATATAGGCATGACCTGTGATGGAGAAGCTATCATGCACCTACTTTGGCTCCCAGTGGTAGATGAGGATAGCTTGCTTCCAATTATACGGTCGTTGTTCAGATTGCTCCTTGCTAAGATGACCCTGTATCAGTTAGGTCAGCAGGAGATGGCTTGTTCCTTTCCTGAGGTATGCATTTAGAGACCTGAACATCAGCTAGGTGTATACGATATTAATGAAACTGTGATCAGGCTTGTATGCATCTGTCTTCCAAGGACAGAACTCAGCTCTAGGGTTTTAGTGAGTAGATTTGTAGCTTAGTTTCCTATGAAATGAGAGTTAGCTCATGATGATCATGTGTGTGCGTACTTGCACAAGCAGAGCTATGTGTCTCAGCCCTGTAACCCTGAGCCTCATTTCAGCAGAATTGGACAAAATAGTAGGGACTTTCAAGGTGTTAAAGAAGAGCAACCCTGCTGATGTTATCTGAAGGAAAAGATGCAACATGTGACTGGGGAAGAGAGAAATTGGACAAGCGAGAGTTGTTATAGAAGCATCCGCGGGAAGGAGCTTCCAAACCAAAGCTGTTAATCTTCTGTGGTGGATTCTCCCACACAGCCTTTCTGATGTCTGTAGAAACAACACACAGAGCTGATGGAGATGAGGTACCTGGTGCCCAGGCTGTCCTCTGTTTGTCAGTAGCTAGCAAGAGTGATCAGCCTTTGTCGGAGAATTTGAATCAGCCTTGCCCTGGGAGAAGGGGAGTGAGACCAGAAATGGTGGGAGATAGCATACGCCCTGCTCATATGAGGGTATTTGGGCTACAGGAACATTGGTTATGCCCTAATGCTCCAGCACACCTGATGTGGCATGAGGGCTGTGATCAGTCAAGTAATTCCTGCCCTTTCAGAGCACAGCGCTTGAGTATCATCCCATCAATACCGATGTGACAAGCCCCATCGCTAGACTGTTTAGGCTCTACAGGGAGGAATAGTAATGTTAGGTGTCTGAAGCCTTACTCGTATCTCGTCACCCAGTAATGGTGTCTCTTGAGGTCGACATTTGTCTTATAGCTTCCTCCACTGGATCTATCTAGCCCAGCATACCTCCTTCATCCATGGAAGGAAATGTGCTGTGTGGCAGCATGGTTGATCTGCCCAATTTTAGCTCCTCATGGGTAAAATTAATGGTGCTGTAGAAGTGCCTAGACAGCAATGCCTGTGCAGAGCAGTTTCACTCCAGGCATAGCTACCGGTGGTGATATTGGTTGGTCCCTGAGAAGTCACTTGGAGTCAAGGACACCAGATAGCATTGCAGAGAGGAACAAGAGTGCACCAAGTCTTGGGCCGGCGGCAACACTGAGTGACTAAATGCAGAAGCATGAGTTGAATGACTGTGTCAGAGTGAATCAGCACGGGGTCTTCAATGCAGCTGATTTCCACAGAAAGATTATATGCTGAACTGGGTAGCTCTCTACCAGTGTCTCAGATGGAGAAACAGGTTCTCTAGATGCTCAAAATCAGCAGAGATTTTAAGAGAGGGAGTTTGCCTTTCTGGTCCTTTGTGCTCAGTTGTATCTTGCTCGAGGTACGGTGTCATGCCCTCCGTTGGGGGCAGAGCCTGTAGTGTTGGAGAGGATGAGCAAGGGAGAGCTGTGTAGCAGCGTTACTTGAGGACTGGTGGGAATGGTGCACAGGGAGATCAACTGGTGGCTTGAATACAGTGTGTAATCTCCTCCAGGAGAGACAATGGCAACTGCTAAGAGACTATTAAATCCAGCTGAGAAAGAAACGATAATTTTTGGGGGGGTCTTTCTCCATCTGTTAAAGTTAATTTCATATCTTCACTGATTTTAAAACACCTATCGGTAGTCCGTTCAAATGCCGGACCTGGCCCTGCAGCACAGGACTCAGCTGGAAAGTAAAATATTGCTGACGGACAGGGAAGAGAATTGCAGGGTGCCGTCTGTTTCCATCGCCCCTCAGCTGGAGAAGCGTGTCTCTGTGCTGGGAGTGAATCAGTGCTGGGGTGAACCTTGTAAAAGGATTGCAGCCAACTTTGCATCCCCATATTACTGACCGCAGCAAGCTGGAAGAGCTAGGGCTGGAGGCCAGCCAGCTCCTACTCCCGTCTTTCCCCTTCCTTGGCTGTGGTCTGGCACATGGTACAAGGGGGTTCCTCTGATCTCAGGGGTCCTAGGGCTGGATTGGGGAGTTTGACGCTTTCCTACCACCTCGTGATAGACGTGGGTGGGCAGAGGTGGGTCACTTGCTTCGTCTGCTGTGTTCCTGGGCTGATGTTCTGGGTAAGACGGCTGTGTCTGCTCTCCTCCCAGCAGTCCCAGGTGGACTCAAGAACAGCAGAAGTGAACTAAAGGACTAAACACGCCTAAAACTCCTGTGGAGAAGGTATCAGGTTAAATAGGTTATGTGTTCTCTGTGTGATTATTTGCCACGCTCAAGCTAGTAGTTGAGCAGTGTTTGGCATACAAACCTATCGATGCCACTGCACTCCTGATCAAATTAAAACTCAGTCACAAAAGCCTCATTTTTTTCCCCCAGAAGGCTCTGTCTTGTCCCTGTTCCTCCCAGTGCCAGTTTTTCAAATTTAGCAACATCACTTGAATTATTAAAACCCAAATTATTTCATGTCTCCCACTTCTCCGGCAGAAGCATGATGGCTATTGACAATGGGCCATCAATCATGTTTTAAAAAGAGCTGTCAGTATCAGGCAGGAGAAAGAATGATTTGAGGATTTCCAGCAAAAGCTGAAAATACCACTAATGAAAGGCCAAGTAAAATCTTTTCCTAATGAAAGCCTCAAGTTGTAACCAGAAGCTGCGTGCTTTCAGAATGCCTTATCCTGGCATTGTTCTGATTGTTCCCAGCTAAAAGAAGATGATATATTTTGGACTCACAATGCAATTTAATTAGTGTCCAGATGGTTTTGTGAACAGTGTTGTAGGGGCTACATTTGAATAAGCATTTTCCTCTTGCCTGAAAGTGCTTTAGATAAAGCATAAATGCGATGCATAAAAATGACATTGGCTTCTGATCAGCCCACGCCATGTAAACTCACGAATAAAGTGTGTTAAGTGTGAACGGAGGTCAGGACCAATGAAGGGAGCAAAACGCTGCCATGGGTTCCTCTGAGATGTAGTCGTTTTTAGGCATTTAAAAGTTATCTAATAATCCCCCAATTTATTTTTAGCACTGCTTTTTATCAAGAAAAGTAGCCAGCATGGGGAGAAGAGACAGAACCTGGCCCCTGGCTAAAATGGAAAAAACTGCTTAGGAAACCTAGGGCTACAAATTGGCTTTCTGGGAGAGAGTTGGGCCATTTAGAGTTAATGTATTGGAATACGTTGCAGATTTTGTTTGCGTTTTTCTCCTTTTTGCTGTCTTGGCAGGTGGAGGCATCTGAAGGAGGCTTTGCCAAGACACTGAACTTCTGTTAAATCTTGTACCAGGGAGACAGTAATGATTTACATGGCTTTCTCCTTTGCTTGCAATTAATTGTGGCGCGTGTTCAAAACGGGTGCCCGTTTGGTACGCCGAGATTTTTTGGGCAGAACAACTTAGGCAGCACAACCCAAGAAGGCCATGAAGTCTTCATGGCATATAGCTTTTGCTACCTCCAGTATAAAACGTCCGTCGCTAAGCGTGGGGTGTTTCTGGATGTTGAAGGTGGTGAGTAGGGTAAGTGGTCCGGGAGCCCGGCGTGTGTGCACGTCCCTGGCAGTGAGATGACTGGTGGAGTTGGCTACTGGAGAGGACAGGGGTGTCCCAGACAACTGCTGGAGACACCATGGGGTCTCAGTTGTGGGGGATCTTGGAACCCGGTGGAAATGTCTTCATTTCCACAGTTTGCTCAAACGTCTAGGTTGCATTCAACTTTTTTGTACTGTATTATTCCAAGACTTCATGTTTTCAAGCATAAATTAAGCACTTCTTAGGAAATAATTTGGAAGAGGGTCTCTTCAACCTTCAAAGGCAAAGTCTGGCACAGTCATTATTTGTTGATATTAATTTTGCTGTAAAGGACTGATTACGTGTGTGGGGTGAGAGAGTTTCAGATGAACCTGATTTCCTCCAACGCATTTGGAAAACTGAAAACTACCCACATACAAATGAAATTATTTTGGGCAAAGTAAAACATTTCACCCAGACTAGAAGAGAACATTTTGTGCCATAAGCGCAACACATTGAAATAAAAGCTAGAAGAGAATCAAAGGGTCTTTGAAAAAGTTCAAGGGAAACAACAGAAAAGTTTAAACTCAGAAAAGCATGTTTTTTCACAAATCCATTTTCTGTCACAGAAGTTTGGGGTTTGAAATGCTGCCGTAAGCGTTGGCAACGCTGGGGACAAGACTTCGAGCTGGGCATCAGGGGTCTGGTTTGGAGTCCTTGTAAGGACAGATCAGTCTGCAAAAGATTTTTTGTGGGGGTTCAGCGGGAGCAGACTGAGGCATCGCTGGCCTGCTTGTGGTCGATGCTGTGACCAGCTGCAGAAATCTGGATCCGCACAGTTAGATTTTGGCAGAGCTCGTGAGAGTCTCTCACAGTCCTGGGAAGACGCACCTGGCTTGGGATGCTGGAATAGCACTGCGCCACAAAGTCTGATGGCCAGGTCCGACATCTGTTAAAGGAACCAGTTGGGTAAATCTCCTAAGGTTTCCCCTCGCTTTAAGAAAAAACATAAACCTTGTTCTGATCTATGGTCCTGTCATTAGGGACATATGCCAAATTATACAGATGGCTTCCACGTCAAACTCCTCTCTGGAAATACATCTGTGTCTTATAAAAGTTGTCCAGCCAGCCTTATTTCATTCCTCTCAATTCTGCATTGCCAAGACCTTCTGGCAAGAAAGTGTTTCTTGTTTTTGCAGTTGAAATGCAGCAGAGAAGTACATAAGAACAAGGGTAATATCAAAAACCTGCTGGTAAATGCTGAAGAGAGACCTTGAGTATCAGAACTAGTGCCAAACAAAATTACGTAAGAGAATATTTACCTGTCTCCCGGGATTTGTTACAGAGAGTGCTGAGGAAAAAAGTCCCGTAGATCGCTGGAGGGCTTCTAGAGTAGAAGAACAAGAAAATGAATGTCAGGACTCCAAGGAATAAAAGATGGACCAATGTAGCAGTCAGGCGAGGATCTTTCTGCATTAGCGTTCATAATAAACTGGAGGTTTGGTAGGTTGTTTTTCAAACGGAGAGAATTAAATGACAAACCGCAGTGGGTTAAGAGGTTTAGAAATGAAGCTTAGAAATGCAGTCGTGGTGGAGAAAGTAGAACGCCAGTAGGATATGCTTTGGATTGGGCTGGGGATGTTCACCCCTGCTCTGTAATTTAGGTGCTGGGGGCATCGGGGTGCTGCTTCGAGCACTGTGGTGCCGAAGTGACACGGAGCCGGACCGCAGGATCTGCAGGAGTGAGCCAGTTTGCATCAGGAGCGCTAAGATATTTGATTCCATATCTTCTCTACAAGCCCCACTGTGGCTCTAACAGCACTGTTCTCACCCGTTGGGTTTTTTTCCATCAGCTATCGATCATTCCTCTGCCAGCAGTGGACAAATGCACGCGGTCTTGGCTGGGACACTTGGCAGGGCTCTGCCCAGTGGCTCGTTAAATTGAGTTCAGCCCACTGGCACTTCCCTCCATGTGCTGTGGCTCTGAAGAAACACCCGTGTGTGATACCCTTTCAGAGTGGAGCTTTGCTCCAGTTCCTCATTATTTTTAACCTTCGTGAGAGGAACATGAATTAGTCAGTTACTACTTTCATCTTGAGTTTTCCCCGTCTAATGCTCAGAAGGTCAAATTCTCTGTCTCTTCTCAAATCTGGGTGCACGCACGGCTTGAAGGCATATATCTTGTTACCTGTTGTCCAGAGGTAAACATCTGCCTTTGGCTGCAAATGAGACATCCGTAATGCAAAAGAAAAAAAACTAAGCATGGGAAGCTTTTATTTCAGAGGCAGACACTATTTGGGCTTTGGAAGTTTCCGGCAGGGTGGAGGTGGGGGATCAGCTCTGGCTCCTATCCTGTCCCACAGAGCATGGGAACAACGGGCAGAAAGCAAAAGCAGGAGAAGGCAGATAGCAAATTAACTAATCCCTTTTTTTCCGCCTTAAAAAGCACAGTCAATTCATTGCTATAGGATCTGAATGAAACCATGTATTTTTTTAGCTCCTACTGTGTGTTTGCATATTTAAGAGTCAAGGCTAGGCAGATGGGGAGCCTGGTTTTTGGGAAGTCCAGGGTTGGACTCAGGTCTGGAAGAAACTTCATCTGAAGCCAGATTGTCAGACAGCTGCTTCCTAGAGGTTGTTATTGCTCTTGGCTTTCTTCTGCAAAGCACTGACGGTAGCCACTGTTTGAACTTTGCTTGCCAGAACACAGAGGCGTACAAATATGAATATATGATGGCACCATGTCTCCTTGCCCTTGGCTCATTCTTTGTACCTTCATTGGAGGACTGTTCCCAAAGCATCAGCTAATTACCCCTCCTTCTTCCCAGAGGATGGCTGGCGGCTGCCTTTGGACAAGGCTCATTGAAAGAGAGCCGGGGCGAATCGAAGTCAGTCAGCACACAGGGGAGAAGTCCTGCTTCACTAACCCAGGTGGGATGACTCCAGCAGAGACATTCATCTCAGTTTCCTGGCTCTCTGGGGAAAGGATGAGTGACAGATGCTGGAAAGAGCTTATACCATTGAATTTTTAAAATGTATTTTCTTTTACCATAGCACTGCCAAGCTTGTGAGTTCAAGGATCAGGAGACAGTGCCCCAAATTTGTAAGATGGGCACAAAGCTCATTCTCTTGTAAAAGATGATAAATCAGAGGTTCGTCTTTATTTGCCCTCTGGGTTTTGAGGCTGAAAATGCAGTATAACCAGCTCTGCCCCCAGCACAGATTTTTCACAGATCAGTTGGCATGAGCAGAACAGAGGTCACTGCTGCAGAGCGAATCGATCCTCGGTAAGGATTTTGAATGTATGCAGACACGATTTATGCTTACTGTTGTCTATAAGTACTGTCTTGCTAGAGAGCAAACGCTCTCTAACAGTGAACACCTTCCACAGGAACCATGGTAAAGCTCTTAACCTACGCCATTATAACATCCAGTCCAGCACGGGATGAGGTAAGGAAGGATTTTTCCAAACACCAGTCCCTGAAACACGTTCCTCCTCTCGCCTGTCTGTGGCTGAAGATGAAAGCACAGAGATATCTGTCATGAGAGGACAGGAGTGGAGAAAGGTCTGAGCCAGTGGATCAAAGACCGGAGCAGGCAGCAGAGAAACGGGGCTTGGCAGAGTCTTGCTCTGACTCAAAAAAGCTCCATGTGCCCCTGCTTCACGGACACCCACGACGGCATGTTGGTTGTCAAGCCAAGGAGGTTTGCGGTGTGGTATTTGGGCAAGGGAACAAAACCTCCCCAGCTGTTCCACCCCGAGCTTCATCTGCCCTTCGGCCTCAGCCCTTGGGATGTCCATCAGGCTGGGCAGGTGTCCTGCAGGGATGGTTTCTATCACCAGCGGACCTGCTGCTAAATATCACTTGGGTGTATTTCTGAGCTCAAGCCTGTCGGTGGAGAGAGGTATGGGCTAGACTGGGTTGATACTGCTGTAGGTGTAACTAGGTTGTGTTTTTACATTGTTTTTACATTTGTGGGCTCCATGGGACCCTTCTGCCAGATGGCCCCTGAGATGAAGGTGGAGCAGCAAGGATTTCTGGCTTTGCTGTTGCAGTAAGATGAGCCACACACAGATCATTTTTTTTTTTAATATATAACGTGGGGAGCATCTGTACCACTGTTGGGAATCGTACCTGCAAGTGGGTACTCAGTCCTTTTTAGACAAGAGAACTTACCTGAGAGGGCACAAGTGCCCTCTTGCGAATGAGGACCGTTTTCCAATAAAAACCACACATCCAGAATAAATGAAGCATGGAGACCATCTCCTTTGGTGCTCGTAACCCTGGTTTTGTAGGAACAACTGCTCCCTTATCTGAGTTTTGTTCTCCCTTCTGGAGTCAGTAATCTGTCTTCCAAGGAGGTCAAAAGGTTAATTGTGTCAAGGAGAACAAGTTAACTATACGAAATGGGATGCTGTTTAGTTTCATGCACACTTCAACTCTGTGCGTGTTTGTGCATCCACAGCCGCTTCTTCAGGTTCCCTGCAGACCCTGAAAGACCACCGCTGCTCCTTCACCTCCGTACATTTCTCTCTTAGAGCTTGGGAGAAGGAAATGCCATGTGCGCATGGCAAATTCTTGTGCCATGGCAAATCGTTGTGCCGTGGGAATCGCCGCACACGCCGTAGGAAAGTCCTGCTGCTCTCCTCTTCAGGTGCTGGCAGCAAGCAGAGCAAAGAGGCGTGAGGGCAGCTGGTCTGTGGGATGCAGGGTGCTGACGAAGGAAGGAGACCGCTTCCCAGGGAGAGGCACGAAGCACGTTCCCACTCCCACTCCCATCAAACGCTCAGCGGTACCCGAAAGTGTTGCAAAGAGGCCAACCTTCCGAAGTACGTGCCCTGTCACCGCCGCTGTCTCAGAAGTCCTGATGAACGAGAATGGGAGTGGGCAGCATCTCTTCCTGTCTAATGCCAGAAATCTCTGCTTTTTCATTGAAAAGTCTGTGTTTAAGCACTGAGATCCAGCTGGAGTCTGTAGATCTACAGGCGGGAGGTGCACAAGGGCTTTACTGTCTTGGGACCATGTCTTTATTGGCATCAGTGCTAGCTTTATAGGTGGCTAGAAGTGGAGCCAGACTGCAAGAGGGATGAGTTTGGAGGAGATAATATGTAAGTAATGCATAAACCAAAGGAGGGACTATTGCCTAATAAACCTCCCGATATGAGAACTGGGCAGGGGAGAGGGGAAAACTAGCAGGAGATCAGCTTAAAACAGATAAAAGAGAATACTTTTTTTTTTACACAGAAGGTAGCAAACACTGAAATTTGTTGTACCACCAAGTTCGAAAAGGGATGGACAACAGGTCTGTTGATGGATGCTGAAGGGAACAGGCAGGACTGTTTCTCTGAGCATCTCCCAGCCTGTGCCTGGGGATGCTGGAAAAGTGCCAGCTATGGATCGATCACAGGAAAGTCAGACACACGTCATCTCCTGTTTTCAGTGCTGGAGACAGCACCAGGCTGGCTGGACCCCTGGTCTGGCCCTGAAGGACAGCTTTTACGTATGCCAGACACTAAACAAACATGTCCCAAGTGTTGCCTGCAGCATCTCAGTACAGACAGCACACACTGAAGGATTTTCCAGTTCAGATTTACCAACCTGGACTTTCTACCGAGTTCATTCGGCTCATGGATTAGCAGCAAAACACCCAGTCCCTGTTTCATTGGGTCTTTATCAAACTGTCTCCCCCGCACCTGCCCAGAAACCTGGGAAGTTTAATTACACTCATGCAAAACAAATTGCAAGAATTGGATTAAACAAGTCAGGTTTAATTGTGGGAAGAGAGAAGAGAAATTCAATCACGTACGCTGGAAACCACAAATAACCTCCCCAGCAGTGAAATCTTCTCTTATCCAAAGTCACCATGGGTGGGTCTGAGCGAGCTAGCTAGCGTTGCTTTTCCTGCTAATCCTGTTGTCCCTTCCATCCCTGCTGACCATGCTTGTCACCCGTGATGGCTACTAACCAAGGTAACCATTTGATAACAGGATCTGGCCCTGTGAATGTCCCGCTGTTCTCCCTGACTGCACCATCCCTCCAGTGAGGTTGTCTTCTCCTGGTATCCAGGGAAGAAGTGATGCTTCATTCAGTGAATGAAATCTCGGCAGGCCAACTAGCGCCTCTTGAGACTAATTGTGGATATTGGATAGTGTTGTCAGAGGGTGGTGGAGGTGTAACAGCCCACGTGGTTTTGATCAAGTCAGGGAAGAAGATCTGGTGGAATTTCAAGAGCTAGCATCTTTCTCCCCCCACATCAGCTCTGTAAGCAGGATTGTGCCAAAAGGGTTCCAAACAGAAATGAAAAAGCGAATATGACACCTAGACCATTCCTGAAGGTCTGTAAGCCTCATAGCTGCTGGGAGGCATTTACCAGTGTCCTGCTCACATCCTCCGCGTACCCTGAAGAACTGGCACTGGAATAACCTGGTGAACAAGAGTCTGGCAACGCAACGTGAGGGGCACCAGGTGCCCTGTCACACATGGACACGTGCTGTGGAGACAGATGGAAGAGCCAGCCTGCTTCATTTCTGGGGGATGAAGGAATCCCAGTGATGACTGCCGATGTCACCAGTTTGGAAATGCTTTCTGCTTTGCCTGGCGCAATCCAGCAGTGGTCTTGTAAATGAAACCCCAAAGCTTGTTTCATGGTCAGGGCTGTGATGGAAAGAAAAGCTTCTCGTGGGAAGCTTGATGTGAGCCCTTACAAATCATAGAATCACCAGGACCTGAGATCTGGATCTCGGAGAGGTCTCTGGGGATGGGGGAAAGTGGTGCAAGGGAACAGGTAGTGTCAAGATAGGCACAAGGAATATGGGTGGGAGGCAATCATGTTGCAGGTTTTGCGGGGAGGAAAGGGATCGTCTGCACATACAAAGCAAACCTTAGAAAATAAACGGACATCCAGGCTGTTGTGTTTCTCTAAGTGCAGAAGCTTCCAGTGCTGGTGGACCAGCAAACATCGACACTCTAAGAACAGGATGAAAGGGCAAGCAAAGCCCCATGGTGAGAAAGGGTTCCTTTGTGGCTGCTTTTGTAGGAAAATTAGCTATTTAAGGCTGCAGCATCCTTTGCAAAAGTGAAATGCTGCTGTAGCTGTGATTGCCTAAAGTGAAGCTATTTCTCTGCCTTCTGTTTGCTTTGCCTGGCAATTGTTAGGCAGTAACTGGAAATGAGGAAGAGAACACTTTTCTCTCTTAAAACCAAATCAAATTGTAGTTTTGCAGCTATGAAAGCAAGTAATTTTCCTTAGAAGCTTATGTTCTCTTGAATGGCAAGTTAAACTTCTGCACAGCCTGTCAAAACATGACTTTCTCCAAGCTCAGCCTCTGGCTTTCAAACTCCGCTCTTCCCCAGATTGAAAAGGTGCTGTTACAAAACTTGTCCTGTTTCTGTGTGCTGTATGTACTGGGCTCTGGCTTTGTGTCAAAGTCCAGCTGTTTGCCATCATCAAACGGAGATGAAAACCCCTCTTTTAGTCCTTCCTCATTCCCTAGTTGTTAGACAGCACAGTAGTTGCTTCATTAGCAAAGCCATCCAGATGTTTGGCTTTGTGGGGCACGTCGATTAATTGGATTTCCATTTAACTTCACTTTCAGGATTGCCTGCATGGCCACTACACTTGTGGGGAAAGTGATGTGCACACTCAGATGAAATTTCTCCCTGACCTCTTAAACCAGTGCTGCAGTGGGGAGAGAAGGGAAGTGTACTGGTTGCCGTAGTAATAAGCCACCCTGCAAAAACCAGGCATTTTAGTCTGCCTTGTGAAAAACATTTTACCCACCAGACATCTCTGAGCAAGGTGGGCATTACAGGGAAGTGTTTAAAATCACTGTTGCGTGTGCCCTCCCTGGGCTCTTCAGCTGGAGTGATGGGAACTCTTCAGGCTCAATTCAGGAAAGGGAATGCTTGAACAGGCACAGGCTTCCTTGAAGCACGTGCCTAAATGCCCTGCAAATTTGGACCTTCGTAACAATTTCTTCTCAACTGGGTACCTACAACAATTCAGGAGTGGTAAACTCCAGGCTTCTCATCTGTATTCATATTTAAGATTTTTTTTTTTTTTTTCCCCTTGGGAAGCAAAGGGAAGGAAGAGAAACATGGAGAGCAAGGCAGTTTCTCTGCTGGTGTCTCTTTGAGGTGCTCCAGAAGAAAACAGTTCTCTGACATCAATTAACTCTAGCAGAGGATCTGCTGATTTTAACCGGAACATCAAATCTCATTGAGATAGAAATAACTCTTTTATGCCTGCCTCAGTTCTCAACGCTCTATCAAATTCGGGGCCTGGACTCCTGCCAGGCCTTTTCAGAAATAATGAAATGATTATTCTTAGCTGCAAGCTAGGAAGACTTTCAGCTGCAAAAAAAGGAAAACATCCCCTGCATTTGTTACAATTTTCCCCCTGTTTTCATTAACGACTCATTCCTGGTCTCGCCTGGGAAATATGTTTACGATTGTACAGTTCATGGAATTTTTTTTTCACCTTGTATTTCTTTTTCTTCCATCCTACGGGGCTGAAAATTGGGTGATGATGAAGGGAAAATGACTTGAAGGCAAGCCAAAGAGGAGTGGAGGAACAAGGGAAGCGTGGTAGAGAAGGAGAGACCCACCGGAGCAGGGAATGCTGAGGAGAAGGTAAAGAAGCAGCTGATTAATGACCACCTGGTGAGAAGACAGATGGAAGATGGTCTGGGAAGCTTTTGGAGGAGTGTCCTGTGGATTACAAATGAAGTAGAGGGAGATGGGGGAACTAGGCAGAAAGTGAAGGTTACAGAAGCCAGGGGGGCTTCTTGGAGTAAACCTCTGCCGCAGTTTTGCAGCTGGAACTTTTTTTCCCCAGGGTGAAATGTAAATTCACCAATGCCACCATACTTGGTAAACTCCTTGTGGCTCTGCCAAGTTAATCATATCGGAAGCAAAACGAGTAAGATAAGAAGAAAGTTTCCCTCTTGGTACTTTGAAATGAAACATTCGTTCCAAACATCTTTCGTTGGATGCTCCCTTCCCTTGTTTATAAAAAATGAGAAAAACGGTTGTGCAAAGCAAACTATCTGTTCCCCATTGCTTCAGTGTTTCACTGAACTTGGAACATTTTGGTATTTGTTGGAAATACCAAGACTCTTCTGGTTAGGGAGGAGTCTAAATACTCTTCTTAATTTTGGGTGTAGGCACTGCCAGCGATGCAAGAGTAAACGTTAAAGCCCTCGGTTATTTGTGTTGCTCTGGAAATGCCCCTCTAACCTGAGGCTGAGCCTAAAAGCAAAACTTCTGGGATGGGGCTTTTGGGGCTGGTAGCGTCCTGGATAAACTGTGGTACACGTGGGTTTGAAATGGTGTTGGATGAACAAAAGGAAGGAAAGTTCCCTGAGGGTGGTCGAGCACAAAGACGACACTTCTGGCTCTGGAGGCTGAGAGAGGTTTGTGGGAAGTATTGCTGCACGTCTGTCCTATTTTTATTCTTTTCCTGAGTCATCTTTATTCCCGGTGCCAGAGAGGGTACTGGATCAGATGCATTTTTGGGCTGGCAGTGAGGTCACACTTTCCATTCTTGTTTTAAGCTTTTATGAAGACAGAGAAAACAGGTTCCCCCTAGCTTTTAATGGCTGGGGAGAAGGTGGGGAATAACAAGTGATCCAGGCAGGGTTTCTACTAGTATTTTTCCACACACAGTGTCCTGCCTTGAGCATCTTTCCAGTGAAGGCATTAAGCCAATTTACGGGGCGAGTGAGACTGGTGAGAATATGAGAATGGTGCAATTAGAGTTAATTAAACATGCTGAAGTGAAGTAATGAGTCTGGATTTCCAACACCCACATAAGCACACCAAGGATGAAATGGAAAGGGGAAAATCCTGTAGGTCTTGTGTGTGATAGGAAGTTTTGAGGGGCACCAGTAAGACACACTGACTACTGGGCCTTTTCAGGCAGAATGGATTCAATATGTAACACAAGCAGAGCACTGGCTAATTTAGACTGGAAGGGGCTCTGGACTGCTCCCCCTGCTCAAAGCAGGGCCAGGAGGAGCAGATTGCTCACGGCTGGATCTGGTCAAGTTTTGAATATTTCCAAGGATGGAGTTTTCTCACATTTCTGAACCTCTATTTTCACATTTAACCTCTGACTTGATGAAAAAAAACCAAACCCAAACCCTAACAAAAGAAGAAAATCAGATACAAACAAGGTTTTGGTTCTATGGTGTGAAGTGGTTGGCGCTGAGGACCTCACGTCCTTTCCAGAATGAGGTCCCCTTTGTCGCCATGAGCTGTGTTCCTGGAGCACATCTTCCTGTCCAGTTTTGTATGAAAAACATCTGCTTTGCAGGCTCCAAAGCCCCTCTGCAATGTGCCCCAAAGCTTGGTAAGAGGAACAGCTGGGGGATTTTTTCAAACGTGGACTCCTGCCTTGGATTATAATCCCTGTGTGCATGTTCAACGTTGGCCATACCACCTCCTCTCAGGGAGTGTTACAGCACGTGCTTTAGAGTTTAGCAAATTCCTGAGTGCTTTTTAAGGCTGGGGCTGCGGGGGCTTGTAAATCTTAGCTGGAACTCTGCCAATCCCTTCCCTCTCCGCAACTCGGCTTTGCTGCTACAGGGACCATATCAAGAAGACCATGTGAGATAAGCAGTACGAATTGGGGGCACACTTTGTTCTCCACCTTTCCAAGCGAGCAGCTCCACACAGGAGCACGCTGAAATCAAATGAAGGCACTGAAGGGTGTCTGAGGACTTTTTTTTTTTTTTTTTTTTTTTTAATTATTATTTGTATTTCTCTGGCATTGCTGTTTCTCTCGGGAAGAGCAAGCCTCTATGTGAAATTACGTTTGCTGATCTTTCTGAAGGATATTTTAATAATGCTTCAAAATGAAAAAAAGACTGAAAGGAAGGGAGGAGGACTCCACTGGTTTGCCCTTTTGAATCGATTTAGGCCAAATTTTTACCATCCTCAGCACTGAGTTTCCAGAGACAAGAGCCTCTGTCGCAGCAGCGACTGGAGGTGGTCTGGCTTCCCTTAGGGTGCAAGGAGATCCCTCCAGCTGTGCCTAACGCTGGTCCTGTTTGCCTGGTGAGAGATATTCCTGGGAATCAGGTTATTTGGGTTTTTTTGTTCTTGTTCTTCTAGCTGCAGGGACCAAAGAAGCTGGGAAGTTGAGCCAGCTCGTAGCAAGCAGGGGCATATCACAGGCAGCATGATGGAGTTTGCACTGATCGCGTTGTAGGAACGAGTATGTTTTATTTCAACATCCTCAGCATCCCGGGCCAGGGCAGCATCCCTCACGCCTTTGGACTTCAAAGCAGCCCAAAGAGAGGATGCCAAGGTCTGATTTCTGTGTGCCGTTCTTCTTGCTGTGCCGCAGCAGCTGAGGCTTGCTTCGTGACAGCCGAGTGCGTGAATTTTTATCGTGGCTGTGCAGGTGCGGCAATTAAGGATAGGTTGCTAGGAATGAAACACTTTCAGAGCAGTACGCACCATTAATCCCATCCTCCCCAGCACAGAGATACTTCAGCATCTTAGTAAATGGAAGGAATGAAATCTATTTATTCACATGGTTTCCTATAGAAGCAAGGATATTGTGATTTTTCTTGGTGGAATCTGTCTCCCTTACTCTTCTTTCTGTCATTTTTTTACTCTTTTAGCTAGTTTCCACCAGATTTAACAGTAGGGGAGAGATCTTAAAGGTTATATCTTCAAACAGGGTTTTCCCCCCTCAAAGAGATGGCCATGTAGGGGAGGCATTGCAGGAGTGGTCATCAGTGAAATCACTGAATGTAAGGTTAAGCCTTATTAGACATCAGAGAATCCTCAAATGAGAGATGAAATCTGTTAGCAAGGTATTCAGACTCCTACATTAAGGGTCGTTAGTCTTTTTTTAGCCCTCTTTACACTTTTGGGGGATATAATCACAGCTGAGAAGAGGTTGGAAAGGGAGCACCAGGAGACTCAGTGCTTTGGGATCACCATCAGTAACTGGATTGCTCAGCAGGTGGAACAGCAGTGGCAAACCACCGAAAACAGCACATATAAATAACATTCAAAAATTAATCATCCCATTTCCTGCAAATGATAAGAAAATTTGCCTTGTCTGTGAGTAATTTGCAGTCATTCATGGCAATTTCTAATATTTAAATACCAAATAAATTAATTATTTGGCATTATTGTTACTTAACTGATTTACTGTAATTGCAATGGCTAAATAAGTCAATTACTTAAAAAGAAAAAAGCCCCAGACAAACATGATAAATCAATTACTTACTATTTAATGGGAATTACTTGATGTTACAGACAACAACAGAGGAACAAATCCCTTCATGACATCAGCAAAATTCAATCACTGTCTGGGGAAAGGGATTTCAGCGCAACATTACATCTTTATTTAACTTGCAAGATAACGTAACGAAATAGTGAGAATGCATGGGAGCCACGAGCCCAGCCGAACCACCACACACCATGAGGCAAGAAGCTGGGATGTGGTCTTCTGAACCATCTCAGAAGCAGAAAACACCATATTTGGTGAACAGCACCTGTGCCAGGAAAGTTATGACAACAGATAGCATTAGTGGATGCCTGGATAAATGCCACCTGTGCCGGAAAACCAAATCTGGTATTAGAAATCGTTAGAGAAGGATTGAAGAAGGTACTGGAGAACATCGTTGTTACGGCTGTGGGTTACTGTCAGCCCACACCTTGGCCGCGGTGCGCAACTCCTGTCTGCTCATCTCGGGAGGGTCTCTTAGGAGACACTTCAACAAATGCCGATGAGGATGGTGGGGGTCTGCCATGGCTTCTGTGAGAGAAAACCACGGATGAGCCAGCTAGGACTGTTTGGCTTGGAAATATGGTGATGGAGAAAGTTTACGTGTGTGTAAGGGAGGACTGGAGAAGAGAGGGTTACATGGAGGGTTACTGAACACGCAAGATGAACCGTGCCTGGGATATCCCAGCTGGAAACAGCTGGAGGCTGGGGCAGAGCCCCTTGGCCGGGACTGGTGTATCTCCTCCCCATCCTGTGCAGCAGCGCAAGAGACAGAGCCTGGTTTCCCACCGGCTTGAGCGTCACTGAGGCAACGGCCTCGGCAATTAACCTCCTCTTCTGGCAAGAGGCTGGACCCACGCTCCACGCGCGCTGCGGGTCGTCGGGAACCCTCGTGGCCATGTGTCGTGGTTTAACCCCAGCCAGCAACGAAGCATCACGCAGCCGCTCACTCACTTCCCCCCCCACCCAGTGGGATGGGGGAGAAAATCGGGAAAAGAAGTAAAACTCGTGG
>JANXJC010000056.1:20010440-20039951 GCA_027564655.1 Leptodon cayanensis
TCAACATTCTTCCATACTGAACTCAAAACACAGCACCCTACCAGCTACTAGGAAGACAATTAACTCTATCCCAGCTGGAACCAGGACACCATGGACCTGCCGGCCCACCATGATAACTGCTGAGCTCTTCCTGGCTATTTCCCATCAGCGCACATGTTCGATTTGCATCTCTCTATCCAGCCAGCAACTTTCACACAACTTGGAGGAATTTAATTATCTTCCAGAGCTCAAATTACATCTGATGAGCTTTAAATTGGGCAGCAGCTTCAGTATTAGCCACGAGAAGGTAGACAGGGAGATGAACGGTGCTATGCAGCGTGCAAACCCTGTCTCATTAGGAAAGCAGGGTTAGAGCCCACCAGAGCTCAGTTAAATAGGCACATTATTATTTCTAGTCTCCTGTCCACTCTTCTCATTACTGTTATGACAGGCTTTTAAGTTTGTTTGTTTGGGATGCTGAAAAAACATGCTAGAATCAGAAATTATGTTTAAAATAAAATTACTCACGGTGGGAAAAAAAACCCACATCTTTAATGGGGTATTCTAAGCAGGAAAGCCCACGTCCCATCTGCTCCCTGCTTTCCCCCTCAGCGCCTGAGCTCGGGAGAGCCCAGTCTGAGGGTTTCCTCCATGCAGAAATTCATGTGAGCTACCTGAAGTGCTGGCAGAAAGCGTGCCCAGCGGGGATCTGCTCTCCCCTGGACTTAATTCCAGCCCTACATTGCCCTCGGCCATACAACCGACAGGCTGTTTTCCCAATGTGGACTTCCTGACAAATGCAGGTGGCTTTTCCTAGGGAGGAAGTCACTGCTGCTCCCGACATGAATGCTGGGTCTACAAAACATCGAGTCTCTCCTCCAAAGCACTGGGGGTAGGGGTGAATCCCTAAAGGAAGAAGTAGGAGCTTTTAAAAAAAAAAAAAATTGTTCAACCTTCTTTTTATCCAAAGCAATTAAACCATTTTGGCTGAAGCCTTCTGCAAGGCAACTTTCTGAAGAAAGCGGCTAGCCATGCAAAGTTTATGCAGGTTATAAAACATTGGGAAGAACCACAAATAACTGAAATATCTAGTCCCAGAATGGGAAGCACCACGTTGGTTTGCCAGTGGGTAGTGCTAGCAGGGACACAGGTGTCGTAATTACACACCATAGATATATGTGCTTGGGCTGAGAGGCAAGAGCTGAGTCCTGCATTAGGAGATGTGTGCTGGAGCATCCACTACAGGCAAGGCTGGGAAGAAATTGGAAGGCAGAGGTTGGAAGTGGTGCTGATTCAAGGAGATATGAGGGTTTTCCCCATGTCCATCCTTGCACCTAGACAGAAAGGGAAAGGGCACTCCCCAGCCCCTAACTGCAGATGGATGGATAACTGTAGCTATTAGCAATTTGAACCTGGCTTTATTTTTAATGCAGCCTGACAGGAGCTCTCACAACGGGAGTGACAGTCTCCCCCTGAGTGCAAGACCTTTCCCAGGAAGGAGAATTTACTCCTGTTGCCCTTACTGAAGTACTGTCAGAAATTATTGCGTTACAATTGCTAAGCATTTAATGTGCCTCAGCTCTGTCCCTGATTGCATCAATTAACCACAAATCAACTAAGGAGCCAATTTAGGTTTGAAATAGTAAGACTTAATGAGATGTCTGTGTTGCCTCTTCTTTTAAAAAAAAAAAAAAAAGTACAACACCTGAAAGGTGGAGGTTAATGCAGAAGTTTATTATTATTGTTTTGGTCTTTGTCTTACAACAGTCCCCTTCACAATAATGCTAGGTGTTGTCCATGCAGTTAGAGGTCCAGCTACAAAGAGTTTAAACTTGATACGTGGCACTGGGATAATTCTTATTTTACAGAAATTAAGGCCTAGAACCACCTACAGAAAACTCAGCATGCTGGGACATAAAAACACTGAGGACTGCAAAGTTCTCCAATATTATGGTAACAATGAGTATAAATTCATATATCCTAAAATCTCTTTGGGCCGGTTGAACCACGAGCGGATTTGGCAGCAGCTTGTCCTTTCATGGGTGGTGGCAGGTCCTAGGCTCAGGCATGGGTCACTCGGACAAGTCCTATACTTTAATGGTAAGGATGTAAGTGACACCGCAGCTGGTGTCGGTTTAATAAGCTTTTTCTCTTTCTGGCAAATACCCCTGATCAGGAGATGCAAGCAGTGGTGCTGATGGAAGGAGTTCATCTCCCATCTCACCTGCTGAATGCCTTCGGAAGGCTTCATTACCATGCAAATGGAGATTGCACACAGCCCAATAAAAATACATCTGTCAGACTGCACACATTTATAACATCAAATGTTAGCATAACCAGGATTTATAGAGCGAACGAATGTCATCTGGGGCTGGTTAGACTTGGCCTGCCACTGGAAACAATAAGGGTTAATTATGCTTCAGTAATTCTGACATCTTTCTGATGAACGATTTGTCTCGTATTGGACCCAAAAAGCTGCCATGATACTAGGAAACTTTGACCTTGAAATGGCAGAGGAGGATTTTGACAAAGAAATTGCAAAACTGACAAATGAGAAGGCAACCTACGTAGGTACCAAGCAGCAATGAACGCAGTCAAGTGAAGGGGGAAGTGATCGTCTAACTCAGCCATAATTTTGCAAGGGATCAAGTTGTCGTCTGACTTATGTGGGAGCAAGCCTCCAAGGACATGTCTGCGATGATGCATGCCTTGAGATTAACGACCTAAAGGATGTTACTGCTCTGTCCTGCTATGGGAAAGCAGCTGGGGACCCAGGGACACTCCTGCCAGGTTGTGGAGCGTGACAATATGGGCACCAAGCTGGAAGCCCTGGAGCAAGGAGCTATGTAGCTTGGGATGCACAGTGGACATTCTGCCTGGGAAAGTCAGGAGACCTCAGGATCCAGAGGAAGCAACTGCCCTAAGCATATGATGTTGTGTTTTTCTTCCTCCCAGTCCACCTCCAGGCACAACTAGCCATGCCTTGGGCAGAGTCCCTGAAGAAAGAAGTCATCCTGCTTTGCCAGAGCCACCGAATACAGAAGGTTGTCCAGATAAAACCGAGTTGTCCTCTTTATAGCTCTTGTGGTACACCAGCAACTCCGTAGAGTGATTTGCTCCATGCTGGGAGACAGAGCTAAGGAGAGTGGAGTGGATCACCCTCCAGAGGCGTCTGCCTCTCTCCATGATCTGCAAAGGGACTCTGGGTGAGACAACTCCATCCAGGCATCATACAATCAGACAGAGAAAGTTACACAGGGCAATTTTCTTCCTGAATGATAAGGCTTCTTCAGGTAGTGGAGTACAAACAGCCCCCTTGAGCAACACCAGTGGGAAAGAGTGGAGACTTATGCCCAAAGTAAATGAGGTCCATCCTAGGAGCCAACTGGGTAGGGAAGCAATGTACAGTTTTGTTCACAAATCCCTGTCACAGAGCATACACCTGCTTTTGGTGTCACTTAAAATTAGATGGACAAATCTCCCATACGTCCTGAATCTCAGTAGAGCTACCCTGCTTTCTGAAATAGTCCTACACTAGCAAGAGGACAGCTCTAGACCCACTGTCTCATCTACATCAATCAGCTGCTGTTGAATGTATCTTAGATTGGTGATTACAGGCGAACAATTTATTGACATATCAAAATTGACACATGCACAGTGCAAGGCATTTGCCAATGCCCATATATTGTATTTGCTGAGGCAATACTGGCAAGAAGTCAGGGACAATGAGTTTGGGCCTGATTAACTTTGCGAAGGCCCTGGAGGAGAAAAGACAAAAGCAAGTTTTTAATTTATGCTAGAAATCTCTGTTTTCCATGAAGACTATCTAGCTGAAAAATGACAGACCCAAATGTTTGAAAACACCATCTAAACTAAGAATTGGTGGTTAGTTAGGGGCTGGAGTAATTGAGGAGAGGAGAAGACCTGCATGGAGAATTTCAGCTTTTTCTGGAGAAATGAAGCCTGGTAGTTTTGTGCCTTTCCAGTGACCCTTTATGGAAAGAAAGTGCACAATAATTCATTTTGATGAAGGGTAAACATTTTCTAAAGAACTGCTACAGCAAAAACTCTCACTTGTGGTGGCAGATACCCAGGAAGAAATCATCCTTTTCTGCCTGTATTCCCTTGCACTTATCTTTACTGAAGTTATCTACATTGATTTTCTACTATTTCGCCAACTAATCCAGCCTCCAGATCCTGTCCTCCAAAGCTCTTGGTACTGTCCTCAACACAGAGTCATCCACAAGTTTTATGAGTGCACCTGCTGGGCCATATTTCCCTCTTTACTTAAGAGAATATCATGCAAGACAATGTCATACTCTCAATAAATTCAAGACATATCACATCTGCTGCCTCCTCTTTATCCACTTGGCTGGTTACTCTGACAAGGAATGAAATTAGAAATGGTTTGAGAAAGTTGGTTCTTGAATAATCTATGCTGGCTGTTTTTATCAGCTTATTGTTCCCTAGATGACTACGAAGAGATTGTTTAATAATTTTCTCTTCTGTCTTTCTGGGTATTAGATTACTCCAGTTTCCTGGGTTCTTCTTTTTCTCCTGAAAGATGAACTGCCCTGCTTGCCCCCCTCAATTCCCCAGGTACAGGGAATTTGCAGAGATAACCTCTAAAGGTCTAGGGATCTCCTCACCTGACTGCTAAGTGCAGGAGGGAGAACTTCAGCTGTTCCTCAGGGTGCCATTACCTCTCCAAATATTCTTTAACCAAGTGTCTTCCTATTTTGGTCTGCAGTGCTACTTCTTTGTTTAAATGTAATAAAGTGGAGGTCACAGTTTACCTTTCACCGAGAAGGCTGAAGAAAACAAGGCTTTCCTCAACACACCAGATATTCTTAGCTCTTATTTTTCATTAACTAATGAACCTATACACTCCTTTGTCTTCCTTCTAATTCTAACAGATTCTAAAAACTGTTCCAGTTCCCAGTAGTGTTCCTTGTCATCTGTAGCCTGTCCCTCTGTGTATTTTTGCATGCGCTCTTCCTTCATCATGTCTCTTTTTTCTTCTTGTGTAACTTTTGGGAGACTCCCTCTCAGATCTTCCAGCCACGAAAGGACTCTTTGTGTAGCCATCTTAATTTTTCACTGTGCCTCAGCAGTGCAATTCTCATGCCGTCTAGAAACTGCAGTGACGTGTCTGGCTGGTCTTTGGCTCTGTATACCAGCAAGTCTCAAGGAAGAGACTCGTGGAGTCTCAAGTCTCTTGCTTGTCTCAAGCAAGTCCAAGGCTTTGCTTACTGCTGTGGAGACAGTTCTTTGGCTTCAAGGAGTTTCCTGGATTCATGAGGGTGAGCATGGTATCCCACACCATGAGGTCTGATATGTCCCTTTAGGCAGGACTCAGTTTCCTAAACATGGATTTCTAGGGATTTTCTGCTGTACATGTTCAGCTGCTGCTCCAGAAGAAAAGGCGTTGATAAACCTCATGTCCTATCCACCAGCCACGTGGGGATGCGCTGGTTATCCCAAGGCATCTCAGATGGCACTAGGTACCTGTATTTAGGGATCTAAATCATTCTTTTCTACCCTTTCAACTTGTCCACTCAGAAAAGACATACTGGAGAAGACTGATTCATCACTGGCAAGGGAGTGACCTGGGTGCTGCAAACAGCTTCCTTGTCTGCTAATGAATTGAGTATTAAGAGGTCCAAAATCTGAGATGAGATAAAGTCACATTTCCTTTTTAAGCATTCCATGGGTCCCTTAAAGACGTGACTGAAGGAGATATGGTAGAGGCAGGAAAGAGATACCAGAACTGCTAACGGATGTAGCTACAGAAAATTGGTTTGTGTGAGCCCAGAAGCTTGGCAGATAATGGCCTGGGAAGTGCTTTCCTACTTATTTGCCAAACATAAGCAACACCTAATATTTTAGAAGTGCTTGAGCTATCCTAGCAACACATACGCATCTCTTTACAAAGGTCTGGAGCATCATCTCTACTTGGTTTCTTTTTTGGGACTCCAGCCATGTCACATTAAATGCAGAGACGCACACTGGTCAGAAGAGCAATTTAATGAGCTCCCCGAGCTATAATGTGAGCCCTGAGTTCTGCCACAAAATGGCTTGTGAGATTTTTTTTTTAAAACAGCATGTGGGTTAATTTTTGCCTGTCAAATGCCTTTTAAGTCTTTAGAGCTTATCTTGTCAATTTTCAGCTGTGACCATAAGGCTAGAAAACGAAAAAAACTAGAACATGAAACTTGCTATTGCTTTGTAATATAATGGCTCCAAAGCAAGGGTCAGAAAGAAAAAAACGACAAGTACATTGGAAGAATGAGTAGCTTCGTTGATGCATTGCTGGTGGTACCCATGGAGCTACCCCAACACGTATAGACCTTTTATATCAACTAACGTGAGCCAAAGGTCCCAGAAGTGATGGTCCCTGCAGCTTGTCACCTCTCGCTCAGAAATGGGGCTGAATTGTGTTAGTCTTTTATTTGCTACCACATCACGAACCCAGCCATGCTCTTCCACTGGCCAGACAACGTGAGCAGGAGTGATTTTGCCCCAGGTAGGGAGAATAACAAGCTGCAATGCTGGGGACTGGTCTCAGCAGGTCCTGCAGGGAAACGGGATCTGCTGAGAACTCCAGGAATAAATGTGAGGCACCACAGAGAACGGAACGGCGGACCATGCTCACTGAGCTCTGGGTCTTCTGCTGTCAAGATGCTGTTTCCACGTTGCGCAAGTCCGGAATAATGTCATGGCAGTTACTCGGTGTCCCCGTGCAGAAGGTGGGAATCAGTTACTGAGAGACCCTTGGTGCTTTGCTCGACACTCGCCCCATGTCCTGAGTGACTCTGCCTGGGGCATGTGAATCTACATGTCAATTTACTGTCAATACTGTGTATACACTGACTGTTCACTATCCACTCCGCCTCTGTTCGCTGCCACTGCTTTTGTGTTGTGAGCAGTGAGGAGCTCCTTACAGGAAAGGGTTGTCTTTCCATCCACATTGGGAAAAAGAAGAAAATGATTCCCAGTTATTCATTTCAATTCAAGAGCATCTCTGGTCCTCCTGATTTTATCAGGCCTTTTAAATTCACGTGCCCCAAATACAACCATGCTCATGACTTGCCAATATACATACTCGCCTTGAATCCCTGGGACGGATCCGGCATCGGCCACCCCAGCTCTGCTTGCGGGGATTTAGGCAAGTCAGGGATCTGACTCTGACACTTTCAGAGACCATGCCCCAATGACTTTCCGAAGGCAGCCTGGGTTATGAAAAGTGCCATCCCTGCCCAGCTGGTTGTGTCATTCATTCAAGAAAGAGAATTACCTCAAAGAACTTGTGAAGGTGCTAACGTCATATGGGTTTTAGCATCTGTGTTCTTTCCCAGTTGTAAGCTTTGCTGCCTGCATTACGAGACATGGCCGAGCTTCGCTGATGGACCATGCCAGGTCACTGACCACAGCAATGCATGGGGCAAATTGAAAAGTTAAAGTACCCTGGGGGAATACATTAGAAATAAGGCAATTTTAGAAAGCCTGTATAAATGCTGTCTGGAAGTGAAAAAAGACCTAGATGAAGATTCTTGTCTATGTTTTCAAAGACATTACAAACTTGCCAAACTTCTCTTTAATAATTCTGAGTATTTCACACATCACAGACTTGAAACATCAAGAGATATCCCACCCTTTTTAATTATTGTGTCTCTTTCTCTCAAGGAGATGTCGCTATGGGAAAAAAAAACTATAAAAAAGAAATGGAAATAATGCATATCATTATGATAGGGAGAAAAAACAATAATAGGTAATACTCAAAAGGAAAACAAGGTTATTGCAAACTGAAAGTCAGGAAAGGAATAATTTCAACACCAATAAAGTTGTCATCATAAAAGCATTTTATAGAAAAGGCAAAGAAATACTGTGATACAAAGGTGTTTATAAAATCTGATTTGAGAAATATCCATCCATCCAATTCAGATGGATTTCTAGTGTCATGCCTTTGTGTGTTTTAAATATTTGTGGAAAATAATTTAGGCATTGTTTCATATTGTCTGCTAAGTAGAATATGTTTCAAGTTAGAGCCCGGTGCCGAGTTGTTTGTCAGTAATTTGTGAGATGAAAAATTCTCTCAATATTGACAAAGTCCCTTACATGAGAAATAAACAAAGGTGGCATTTATGGAATTACGGTTTTGATAATAATGCTAACAATGATCTTTAATATCTTATAGCCTTTTCCCACCTTCAGATTGCTTCATGTTAACTAATTAACTAATCACTTTCTTATTCTGAAGAGATTCCCTCTTTCTGCCCAGAAGACGGGCTCTGCATGGATAGCGGAAGGGCAAGAGCAGTCAATGAGTAAAGTCACCGTTGCAAAGAGCCACGGAGGTCCGAACTGCTCCACGCTTCGGGTCTGTGTCAGTGCCCGTTGGGCTCAAGGGGAAAGACCCCAAAGACCTTCACTGGGTGCTGAATCAAACCCTCGTAGGATGATGAAAAGGGGCTCATCGACCCTTTCTGTCCTTTTCGGTCCCCAGCCAAGACCCTAGGATTCTTCCCTCCGTGCAGGCTGGCACTGTATCCCAGAGGTCCTTCTAAGCACATACATGTAATTTCATGAATGACGAGAGAGCGCTACCACAGGTTTTGCAGCAGGGATGTGCCGTGCTAGGTCACCCATCAGGAGAGACACCGTAGTAGGGTTGGGTGTGGTTTTATTCTCATGGACTACCCACCAACAGCCTAGAGTTTTCTCACCTCTCATGATTTTATTATTTTAACTTAGTTAAAAATATATCATTATTAAAAAAAATTATTTTAAAAAATATACCGTTATTTTAACTTAGTTGACTGATTCTTTGTGAGGTTTTTATTTATTTACTTTATTTTGCAGACTAATTGTGAAAGCTGAGAGTACTGGTGTGAGATTCATGGGTCGATGTGACTGGCCACCCAACCCGTATCACCCAGTCCATCTCCTTTCAGTTTTGATCAAATAACTCCTAGAGAAAACGGACTTTTCTTGGCTACGTCTCCACACACAGCCTTGACACATGTATGTTCAAGTACTGTCTGGACACCAGATTTTGTGTCTAGACCTGACGTCTTTGTGTGCATGAAGCAGCTGGTGATATTCTAGAACTAAAAATTTGTTTCAGTCTATATCTCTATGCAAAAGCATGACAAATATTCCCAGGGGGCTTTTGGTAGGAGAAGAGATCAAACAAATACAAAATTTTATAAGGTAGATACATTCACAAGCCAGATAACTCCCTGCATGTGAGAATCAGAGGCTATTTGCTCGCAGATGTTTAAAATCAGCAAAACATGACCTGAAGATATTTCTCCTCAGGACCTGAATCCTGATCCCTTTTTTACAACTGCTCAGCCATCGCTGGAGTGCTGGGATACTGTTTTTGCTGGTTGGAAAAATATTCCTGTGCTCAAGTTTTGAGATAAGGCAACTTAAGGCCCTTTTTGGAGTTTTGGATCTGGCTAGGCTGTTTTGAAAACTTTCAAGTCTTATCACCATGTTCACATTTGAACTGGTTTCTACACCTTCACACAAAATAACTGTATATCCATAATCCCATTGCACTGCATCCCCTCTCCCAAGGGTCTGGGGTGTACAGGGGTACCCTGTCACAGCAGAGCATTGCGCTTTGATCTGCCGAAGAACTGGGTCTGGAACAGCAGAGAATTACACTCAGCTCTCTCAAGTCCCAGTACTTCACCTGTTATTTTAAGAAAGTTGTCCCCGGAGGTATTAAATAACCACAAAGTGCTGCTGCAGCAGAGCTAAAGATTTACTAATAATGTTAAACTAACACATCATTTTTTTTGCAAGGCAGCATTGGCACAGAGCTCTGCTATGTACCATAACTACATCTCAAGCTCTCATAAAAGTAGAGCTAAGAACATTTCTAGTGCCAGACCCGATGTCAGCTGATGTCAATAGACGGAGCCTGCGGATGCCAATGGAGACACAACGCTCAACAGACTGAGAATTGGCCTCATCTTACCTGATGTTTCTAAAAGCCTTTTCAGAGCTCCCCAGATGCTCTAGCTGAATCCAGCAGCTCTCAGGTTGAGGAGGAAAAACGGTTCTTTAGCAGCTCCCGAAAATAGGTTTGATTTGTAGAAAATGTCAAACTGGAAATTCACGTGCATGGTGCAAATGATGTCGGCACCCAGAGAGATACAAATCAACGAGGATTTTCCCTGATGTGCATTCAGCTGCTGTCCATGGGAACCGCCTGTGTTTCTGGCAAGGGGACAGAATTTGTCCCCTGGGATTCGTGAAGGAGGATGACATTTCTTTGGTGCTTTTCACATCTTCCTTTACAAGTGGGCAGTTTTGCATCTGCCCGGCTCTGGGCAGCATTGCCAGTCATTCAAGGAGAGGAATAGGACAGAGTGGGTGAGGGATTGTGGGATCTCCAGTGGAGAGGGGTCAGCACTTACTGAGAAAAGTCAAAGGGAGAACACACATTTTCTTTGCTGCAAAAACTGTAAGGTGGGAAGAAAAAGAGAAATGAAATCCATTGGTCCTGCAAGCTAGCGAGCTCCCAAGTGGGTCCTATCTGAAAGAGGCTCTCAGAAGGAGTTTTTGAACTACTTGTGAAGTACGAGAAACCCCAGCAACGTTATATTCCTGTGCCACGATGTGAGCAAGCACAGAGAATAGGAGCACAGGCATCACAAGGGCCAAACGGGCTGGACAGAGCCCAAAAGCTGAAGGAGCAGAAAATGGGACAGTTTCCCTGGAACGTGGAGATCTTCTCTCCCGGTAATCTCTCCTTTCTTCCAGGAGAGCAGAGGGTTGTTTATGAACCTGTCCTGAGCCTTTCCTGTCACTGCCAGGACTTGCTGAGACTTTCCAAGTTGAGGAGGAGTCCCAGGATGAGAGAACCGGGCAAGAAAGGGGCTTCACCCAGCTCAGGGAATCTCAAACAATTCTCAGTGATGCTGTGGGTGATCCAAGTAATGCCGAACCCCCCCCCAGGTTGCTGTCAGCATCAAGCAATGCAGAAGAAAGAGGATACAGCATTGAGCTGATAAATAATTAGAGGATGCAAATAAGATTAATGCCAGCCACTATGGCTTTATGGAAAATAGGTCTCATCATAGAGATGCTGTTTCTTCCTCATATGGGCTTCTGAGTGAAGCAGAAGGAAGGAACCACATGTGAGCCAAGTGCACTGTAAGCTGATGAACTGGTACATCTTAGAAGGACATGGTGTGGGGTGGTCATCAGATAGAATCTTAAAGAATACCAGCCTGATGCTCAAGACACTTTTATATTCTCACTAGAGGTTTTTAAGTAAATGTGAAATCACTGCTGATGATGTCTGCCATGTTATTGCCGGTGACGGGATAGCAAAGAACAAAAAAGGCAGGGAACGGATCTGCAACAATCTGGATGATACAAAAAAAAGAAAATATTTGTAATGAATGGTAATATTATTCCTTCAGGGAAAAGGAACTTATATCTTGCCATCCTGGAAGAGCCATGTCCTGGAAAGCCATGAGCTGGCTGAGGATGTGGTGTATGGGTAGATCAGCAGCTGAAGAGCTCATGGGACCGGGATGTGATGCATGAATTGTGTATATCTTAAATACATGCATTTTCTGCTTTATTTGATTTACAGTGGGTGCTTCTGAGTTGTTTTTCCCCTGAAGCAGCCAATATCAGCCTTCATCAGAGGCACTGGTAGGATCAGCCAGCTGGTGTTTCTTCCACCTGGGATAATTGCAGTGAAGAAACAGCAAAATCAAGAAAGCTTGTTTTATACAAAGGCGCCCTCTCCAATGGGGACACGGTTGCCTCACAAAGGTTGAGCTGATCCTTTCAGCACTGTGTTTTCTCCTCTCCACTCACCTGTCTATATTCATGGTATTTGACCGAATTAAGCATTTTTGTGTCTTTCATTTCAAGCCAACTTGGGACTCAACAGTGGAAAAGTTTTAAGGGAGGGAAAATGACATGACGGCAGCTGCTGACAGACACACAAGTGTTTTCTTGGGAAACCAGGGCAAAAATCTGCCCTTGTGTGTTCTGTGCTATGTTCTTGATATACACAGTAAAATATGAGAAGCTTTTTGGTCTGACTGATTGTTTAGCCATGTTAATAAGATCTTAGCAGTAGTATGTAAAGCAATTAAAAATAATTAAGGTAATTATAAACGCTATGTAATTTGACAAGGCTACAATAGTAGCTTTTAAATGCTTGCCTGCTTATATTAGGATTTTAAAGTGGGCCCACGTTTTACAGATGGGAAGGCAAGCAGATAGCATTATCAAAATGTCCTGGGAGGAATTAGGAGATGGTTATGGATGTAGGCATCCACGACACCACGGCAGGTGGAGCATTTCCCAGGGTGCGCCAAGGCTACCCTCTCTCCAGATACTGACCTTAGAAGTAGATGTAGCTGAACACCTACTCATCTACTGCCTCGGGTACTTGCTTCAGGTCCTGCCGAAGCCCTCGCTTCCCCGCCACACGTCCTCTCGTGGTGTGTCTGAGAGCAACGTGTCTGTGCACGCCAGGAACTATGTGTCATAGCTCCTCTGACGTAGGTGCCTTTGCAGATTCGTCTCCCTCATTAGAGCTGGCAACTGTTTAAATGAAGACCGCAAAGGTATTCTGACGTTGCTTGCTGCACCTGAGTGTTTTATGGCTTTACTTAGACCTTTCAGCACGTTATTGCCTGCAACGTTGCTGGGGAGGGAGAGAGGTGCTGGTGAAAAAAAAATTCAATTTCCATGCAAGATGGTGTCTACAGTTGTCCATTTGCTTTCCAAAGGACAGGGTCACACTATTGTCCCAGCTGTTGTCATTTGCTTTGGGGAGCATTGGAAGCTTCCACATGGTTCGCTTGCTATTCTGCTTCCAAAGACATGGAAACGCTCCAAAAAAAGGGCGACCTTTAAAGATAAATTACTAAAACCCCAAACCCCTGCTTTCCTGCTTGCCCAGCTTTGGCACCTTGACAGTGGCATTTAGCTCGATGTGCTACTAAACTGACATTGTTCACAGTGCTTTTCTCACTTAGTCATCTTTAGCGGCATGAAGCAAAGCCTGCTGCTCTCTGAGGTCTTCCACATCCTCAAGCTCCATCATTAGTCGTACATTTTGTACCCAGAAAAGCACTGTGGCAGAAGTCTTGTGTTGTTTTCCCCTTCCTGCCATCTTCTTGCTGTCCCATGAAATGCTAGGAAGTGGTGAGTACTCCTCCTGCCTGTCGGACTCCTGTGTCTTTGCTCATGGCTTACCCCAAGCATGCAAGACTCTCTAGGTACCTGCGCATCTCAGACAGATACTTACTCATCTCATGCCTGTGCTCTACACCATTACATTTTCCTTATCTGAAAAGAAGCCAGCAATGAATCCTCAGGTCTCTCGTTGCAGTTAATTTGTGCCTCCGTTTAGTCCTCTGAGATGTTTCCAAATCAAGGAGAATGGGACTGAGTTGGTGAGAAGACACTCAGGCGTGCTGCTCTCTGGATGTGTCCCTTGGCTGGCGCATCCTTTGAAACCTCTTATTTTCCTACGGAAAATGGGAAAAAAACAACACTGAAGTGACGACTGTCCACCACAGGGATGAACAACCCTCTGTGCAGAGCCTGTCTCCGTATTAAGGCTAGCTGCCTTCTCCTGGCAAGCCACATTGTGCTTTAGCCTCACCTGCAATCCACCTGCAGATACTTCCTCTGTGGCAGGGTGGAGTCATCACCATTAACACAGCGGTCTAAACATGACGCATCTGATCTAAAGCAACCTTCTAGGTCTCTCCAGAGTCCAACCAAGAGAAACAGATGTGCCCAAAGAGTGGTTTGGCCTCGTTTTGGACATATTTTTTCTCTTCTTTTTTTTTTTTTTTTTAAAGGATGTTTTTCAACAAGGCTGCACGAGACCTTGCAAATTCTACCCTGGATGACACTCGCTATGAAGGATGGCAGTGTGAGAGGGACAGAGTCACCTCTTAGGTTACCAGGAGATGGGCATAACTTATATTAAACAGGAAATTCTGGTGTGTCTGGTGTGAGACAAAACAGATGGCCCAGGAAAGAGGTTGGAGAATTTCTACGTTAGACCCTCCTTTACTGTTGGAGTTGTAGATTACAGCATTTTCTCCACCTCCATCTCAAGAAAAGAAAGCAAAATCTCTCTAGCTGCTCTTTCCCTGGATGTGGAGGTTGAGCCTATTTTCATATCAGCTGTTTCAGATGTTTGCATCTACTGCAGCAGATGTGTCAGTCCTAGAGCAGAGGTGGGCCCTGAAGGAGAGAACATGGGTGCCTACGTCCTTCAGGGTGCTTGGCCCATGACTCAGTGTTCTGGGGATCAACGAGGAAAGGCATTGCTATTTTATTCCTCATCACGAGCACCAGTGATGCAGATAGCACAGCTCACGTACGGAGGAAACGAACAGGGAAAACGACATCTAGGTCCAATCTCAACAGCAACCTCATTCCATTCAGCCTCAAAACCTGCTACCTGGGTGCAAATTCCCTGCACTAGAGAGTTGTGCAGAAGCTGTGGAGCACCCCATGCTTCGTGAAACAGCCCACAGCTCTTTCTTGTTGTACAAGTGTATGGGAGGGTGGACACGCAAGTTGCAGCCTGGGGTCACTGCTCCGAGGTTCTTGGTGATGAGCGAAACCTCGCAAAGAGGACGAGAGCCTAAGTAAAGGAGATAAAACCAGAGCTGGCGGGAGGCTGCAGCCTTTCAGCTACAAGCCCCAAGCCAGCTTTGTCTGAAATTCGTCTCAGCAGCTGTTTCCACCAGTGGGTTGGCGGAGAAGGGCATTGCTTGTCAGCTGTCACCACTGTTTCGCTGTTCCCTTTGCCTTAAGTGAGAGCTGAATGTGGCAGGCAGCTCAGGGAAGGAAAGAGGAGCCTGGTTTATTTATTCGATGCTTGCCAGCCCCATGGCTGAAGGCCCTCTCTGAGTAACAAGATTAGCAGTTTCAGGTCACCGCCACCGTCACCAACATCTGCTCTGACTAATAGCATAATGGTATGGCCCTTTTAGCTCCGGGTTTGCTCGGGGCTGCAACACTTTTTGTATTCAGTCTGTTACTAGTCATATCGTTTGCAGCATCTGTCAGAGGAAACGATGCTGAGACATTCACCTAACCGGTCTGCGGGCTGCAGCTTGCTCAATTTTCCCTTGCCTTGCAAAGTCCAGAGTCCTTACGCACCCCACCAGCAGCCTGGGGGCTAGCGTGGACCCAGGAGCGGACTGACCAGTACAGCAGGGACACAAAGAGAAATGTGAGTCTTGCTACTGGTCCTTGCCTGCCCTGCTTCCCCTTCCTCATCGTGCTTGTGCATCCCAGCTCAGCTCTGCAAATTGCCTAGGTCCCAGGTGCTGGGTCGGCCACCTCTACTGGAGCATCTCCCAGTCAGATTCCCAGAGGAGGAAAGATACACCAGCAGCGTGCTCCGGATGGAGAACTGTATGTCTCTCCATTTCTGCTAACCCCATGCCACACCATTTAGTGTGGTAGGGTCAGGAGCAGAGTACGCGTGGCACAGAGTTCATATCCTGCATGGCACGTTGGTGAGCGTACAGGTGAAAAACCAATGTAGTGGTGATTCAGCTCCTTTAAAATGCTTTTTATTTGAGGAATGATCTCCATCAGTGTGGAGGCTTGGTTGCTGAAAGAGCTTTCTGAAAACTTGCTGGGGAGCTGGATTCCTTTGCTGGACCACTTTGCAGCCAGTTCTTTCCCCAGCTCCCTGCTGGTGGCTCCCTCGGTGTCTAGGGGATGCTTGTGGCAGAGATGAAATGTGGGCATTATGTCTGAAAACTGAGTTCCTTGGCGTGAGGGCACCAGTAAGAAGAGGCAAAGTCAAACCAGAAACTGTGGTGCATTCACCTCTCTGTCTCCCTGTCGTGTCTCACGGCTGGGGTGCTCTGCACTTTGCTCTGTGTGGTTTCCTACTTGCACAAAGCATGGCAGGAGCATAATAACCTCAGAGACATTTACTACTGCGTTGCTTGGGGTGCAAGCTGGTAAGGAGTAGAGACTCAGCTAAATGGTGGCAATACACAAAGCAATTAAATATTCCTATTTTATCAGGAAAGCAGGTTAAAAAGAGATGTTATGAGCTGCCTAGTTTTTCAGACACCCAACTGAGATACCTTGAAGAAACCTGATTTATAAGAAAAGCTGAAAATTCCCTACCTGAAAATCAGACCCTTTAAAGCATGTCAAAATGCAGACCCCAAGACTGTTATCTGTATCCTAAAACATTCTGGAAAGTCTTAGCCGAGGGCCTTCTTCATAGGCCTTCCTGCGGGAGCTAGGGCAGCCGTTGGCATTCTGCAAAGGGCTGAAGAGTAGAAGGATAATTTCAAACACAAGAGATCCTGCCTGGCTGATTTCTCTACTTGCAGCAGTGAGAAATACTTGCTAAATTAATAGACCAAGTATTTTCTTGTCATGTAAGTTCAGCCTACCTTATTAATTATGGTTTCATTCATTTGGTGCATGACTCTTGCTGGTCACTAGATGTCACTAATAACGAATGAGAAAGAGGAAAAGAGGGGGATCTTCTTGGGGAGGCAAATTGTTACAGCAAATAGTGCCTGCGAGTGCCTTGGAGCAGACCTCTGTTAGCAAAAGAGTGGCACTCAAGCACATGCATAGCTTAAAGCAAAGCTTTAATTGGAGTTAAGAAGGTGCCTTGGTATGTAGTGGCATCAGATGCACTCTGGTTTCAATGAACTGGGAGTCCTGGCTGGCATGCACTTCTAAAGGAGAGGTGTCATCGCTTGTCCACTTCTGTAGGCAGGATTATTATTGGCTTTGTTGCCTGCCCTAGACATGCTACACAAAACAGGTCTGGAGCCAAGGAGCTCTTTGCAGCGTTGAGAACAAGACATGTATGAACATGCTTTCCTGTCTCCCAGGCCATCAAACTGGTCCCCAGCAGGACAGATTGGGCAATTGTCATTGCAAGAGCCTTCCCAAAGTGACAGGGTGCCACATCTCACTTACCCTTTTTTTTATTTTTTTTTTTTCCAGTGCATGGAAACCTTCCTTCCCTATTTCCCACCACCGGAAGGAAAAGAGTGGACTTGAGCAGGCCAGTGTAAAATCCCTATCCCCAGCTTCCAAGTCGTTCCACAGAGGTCTGCTCAGGAGTCCCTGCGGCACGGGGACAAACAGTCCAAGGAGACCAGGACACTGCTATGTCATATGGGGTCTCTGGAGGAGCAGGGAGTCATCGCATGTCTGAGACTCTGGCATGCGTTGACTCAGGCATGGGCCAGCACCGAGTAAGCCTTTGATCTGACTTTTTTATAATACATAAAAAGTCTTTATGACACTTTACGATGCATCTTCTGACACAGAGCCCATCGCTTTTGGAGGAGCCGCCAGCAGACATCACATACTTCAGGGACTTTAGGGAACTTGCTCCTTGTTAGCATAAGCCCATGCCTTAGCGCTGATTTAATCCAATAAGCACAACTACCATCACACCATTAGTTTGATGAATAGATACAGCCAAAGCCTTAGATGTGTTTTGCTCAGGAGTGAATCCATTAGGGAGTGAAGGTCATCCAGCCCCCCTCATCCGTATGTCAGCTGCATCCAGCTCTGCTGTTTAGGGCACTTTCAAGTTACATTTCTTTTAGCCCTAGGCTGTGTCTTCACTGGGAATGTAAGTGAGTTGTGCCAGAAAGATAGACAACACAGGAATTAACATTCCCTGGGATGAAACTAGTCAAGCATAACCTTAGGTCCACGTCCTGTGGTTAGATATTTACAGATCTCCATGGAAATAGCCTCAGGTCTGCTCAGCTCCAGCCCCTTGTCTCAATCCTATGTGCCCATTTGATTTGGCTGCTTATGGGGACATAAGGACCGGCTGGACAAGGCCATCCTTCATCCTGATCCGCTCAGTGATGTGCAAAATGCTGGAGAGGCTGCTAGCAAGAGGGAAGGAGAGGAGATGCTCCCACTCCTCTCTCAGGGCAGCAAGAGGAACTCAAGCAATGCCATCAGCAGAGGGAGAGACAAAAAAATGACAATAAGAGGTTGAGAGATGAAGCTGAGACTTTTAATTTGTAGAGCCGAGTACACTGATTTTCTGACAGTCTTCCCTGCAGTAGCTCTGCTATATCTACAGGCTGGCAAGGTAACCTCTGCAGCCCCAGACAGGACGATCAGCAACCAGCCGTCTCCTTGTTGCTCTTCATTTAGTGCCTCGTTTTGTTGGTTTCTTTGTTTCTTGGCAGAAATACCTGCCAGATACCAGTGGTTTTAGCCAGTGGTAAAATCCCAACATTTCAAAAGTCATTTTTGTTTTAAATCAAATTTCAACATGAAATGCTCTTCCCTCTGCCTCCTCCAGAAATGTCTAATGAGAATAATCAAATTGGATGGTCTTGACTACATCAAATCATTCTGTTTCAACAATATCTAAATGCTCCATTTCCATAAGGTACACAAATTTTTCTTCTGTAATAATGAAGCATTATACCAGCAAATATTAAAAACATCGCTGAAATATAATATTAAAATTAATATTTGATATTATCCTAAAAGTTCAAGTGATATTAATGGAAATGGGCGAGTTGAAAGAAGAATTTATTTACTTTACCTCAGCAGCATGAGATGATTTCATATTATCAAGAGAAACTTAGCAAGAGCTTTTTCCAGTACTTTCCTTGTTCTGGTCTGTAATTTTATGAAGACTTGCATACTTCTGAGAAAATGAAAGGGAAATGACCTGTTCTGGAGGAAAATGGTTGTGCTGGAAAAGCTCCAACCAATGTTGCTTCTAAAACGTCCTCATAACCACCTCTTCCCCTGCCCTGAGTCCTCCCCGCTCTCTGCTATAGCTGGTATTCGCATGGCATCAGAAGCCCAGTGTCTAATCAAGGGAAATTCTGCTGGGTGACCAACACGGCCTCTGCCCAACTCCATTTTCACCCCAGTTACCCTGGAGGGGGATGATGAATTCAAGCCATCAGACACCTCTGTTACAGGGCAGCCACGTGTGGGAGAGAGGCCAGGAGGAAGGCAGAAGCCACGTTACGTGATGGTTTCCACCACCGCCAGCCTTTCGCCCAGCTAAAGCTCTTGCTGACACGTGGTGTTAAGAGCGTGAAGCTGTTCAGCACACCTACGTGTGATGGATGGTCACGAGAAATTGGGGATCGCAGGCGGTTCATAGAACAGTGACGGTCCAGATCTTCTTTTGTCGCCAGCCCACTGCGCAGTCTCCTCCTTTGCTGTCCTGAAGGGTTATTCCTTCGGCAGCAATTTGAGCAGCCATATGCGTGTCCTCTTGTGGTCCATGTACCAGAACTTTACAAGCCAGGATATGTTCACTCTGTTCCTCTGCGTGAGACTTCCCATAACCTCCAATGAGGAGACGAATATTGAATTTCGGTAATTATGAAGCTATTTAAGCAGAAAACCCGTGACTCCAAAACATACAAAGATACTCACTAGGCTTCTCAATAATCCATGGACCAGTAAGGGGCTGACAAGCAATGCATCATTCTTCCTACCCGGAATGAATTGATTCTGTCACCAGCAAACTAAATGCAATCAAGCTCTTGACTTGAATCATAAATCGTACTTAAGTCACAGTTAGCAGTAAAGTGAAGTGAAGCAGTTAAAAAAAAACAGTCTGGCAAAAGGATGGACCAGCAAATAGTCCTTGATAAGGAAGGGAAATTTAAATATTTTATTTCAGTATGTGGAATACTTTCTCGTTTTCAGAACTCCGTGCAGTAGGAATGTAGAAACTTGTAGCATGTTAATATGATATATCCTGTCATCCTGTATTTTTCCCATATGACCAGAGTGCCTGACCAACCCTGACCAGGGTGTCTAGGTCCTGGGGGGTCTGTTAGGTCTAATCTGCTGAGAAAAAGTATCTTTTCTTTAGTAGACCAATCTGCTGGGTAGACAGACATTGAGACAAAAGTCCTTACAAAAGCCCCTCCATGTAAGGGTAATCTACAGAGTGAGGAACCTGCTGTACGGGGAGAGATGGACTGCACTCATGCAGCGGATCACCTAACACGGATCTAATCGTCCCTCCTCCTGGAAACTGTCTCTGAAAAGACATTACCGGGGAGCTTGTCTTGGAAAGCTGTGCAGAGAAGGGGCACAGTGTGGGAAAGGATCCCTTCCACACCAGCAGCAGCCAGCTAACCAGCAACGTAGTCCTCCGGCTGGGAGCTGGGTCTCTCCGTGAAACGGCATTAATGAAGATGGTCTTAGCAATGGGTCAAAAGGATGGGAAACACTGGGCGACAGGAGAACGGCTTGGTAGAGAGAGAGGCAGACACACTCAGGTGCATGGAAAAACTGTGTCAAGGCTTCCTCTGCTGGGAACTGGAGTAGAAGGGTGGGCTTTTCCCCCCCCTTTGCTATGAATGGGTACACTGACGCTGAATTTGCTCTTTATTGCTTGGCAGAAGCAGTCCTGGTGCAGACCTTGCTTGTGACTTGCAGCCAGCTGAGTGTGTCTCTGCTGCGCTAGCTCAGCTCTTGAGAGGAGGAGATCACCTGGCAAGCAGGGATGCTCTGGGGAATCGCTGATAACAGGAGATGCCTTAAGCCAGGGGACTCAACCGTGTTCCCTTCTGAGCATACTCGGTCAAGGGGTAATCCATGGAGACCTGCAGGGCAGGCAAGTCCTCCTCTGCTCCCCCTTCTGTCACTCTCTGGGCTCTCCTTCCAGATGTGGACTGACTTCATCAACATATCAGACGTCATGAGTGGGGGAAGTACAAGTGATCTGCTTCACCTAAGCTTTACCAAACAAAACAGAAAGAAAAATACTGCATTATTCCTCAAACGAGTCAGGGATAGAGCTGATTAAAAAGTGTGTGACAGAACATATTCCTCCTTGAAAATGCTATTTCATCCAATAGGCTACTTCTGAATGCATTCATTTCAAAGGAAATGTGTTTTTAAAACAAGGCTGGAAGAAAAAAAAATTCAAGAGTTTCTTCCTGAACCTGTTATCTCCGAGATCTTCTGGGGCACGGCTGGAAGCCCACAGCTCTGGTGGTGGGTGAAGTCACCAGGAAGCGCTTGCAATGGTTGATTCCAATTAATAGATTTATTAAATACAGAAATGATTAACTGACATGGCCCAAACAAAGTTTGAGAGATTGAGGGTGACACTGAGGGGGCAGGATTTGGTCAGGCTGGCCTGGGTGAATGAGGGAAATTGTCTGCGGTCCCTCAGGTGACATTCGTTAAAGACACACTGGGTATGACACACAAGGCAGGACAATTCAGCAGCCTAAAAAATGAGGCTATGGATATGACACTGAGAAGCAGGGAGGTGTTGGGTGTGGGGGTGCAAAGGACAGACCGTTGGGTATGGAGGATGCTCTAGCAAAAAGGCAGAGCTAATTTGGAGAGGTGCAAATAGGAGTGCAACTTGAAAGACAGTGCTTTTGCTCCGGTCGCCTCAGGACTGGCAAGGTCTTGACTCAAGTGTTGTGCCCAATTTTGAAGCTGTGCTTCAAGAATTGTGAAAAGGCACTGCAAAAAAGCCAGCTCAGAAGAGCAAGAAAGAGGGGCCATCCATAATCTGCAGTACGTGAGGAAAGAACTGGTTATCCCAGGAAAGAAGAAACTGAGCAGAGAATTTCAATGATCTTTTAGTAGGTAAAAAGTGGTAGGAAAGAGATAAGAGGCTAATTACTCTCTTTGTTGGCACTAGGAGGAGAAAAACAGAAAAATCAGCAGAAACTTCTCATTTTCACAAGCACTTCTTGCGCTTTCTCACAGCCTAACCAGTTGACCTCAAAGACGAGTTTTGATTCAACCAAAGCAGGATACCTCTATCAGCCTGCAGTGATACATTTCTGGTTTTGTTCCAGTTCTGACGGGATGGTGTCGGAGCTGTATGTTTCAGAGTGCCAGATTTCCTCGCCACCTGGAGACGACTTTGGCTTGGTCTGCCAGAAGGCATCGGTGCTCTGCAATGGATGTGCATCAGCCCTCTCATGAATTAGGGAGATGCTGTGATGTACGAGGGAGGTTAGGATGCCTCAGAGGTCTCAGTTTTTTGGTGAAACTCTGTGTTTCTTATTGCAAGAAGTGATAAAATGCCCTGGAAGAGAAAGCTGCATATACAGCTCCCAGAGTGGGCAGTCTTTTCTCAATGTCAGATGCAAATACATCTCACTGCATAACACTGGTGGGAACCTTAATTTGTCCTTGATATTTGAGAAAGGAAACTATCTGAATTAACACTGTCTTGTTTTGCATTTCTCAGGGTAACACCAATTAATTTTCAATTAGAAGATTTATTCTAAATTTCATGGCATGCTTTGGTGGAAACAAGGCTTTGATTTTCAATTCCTAATACATCCATGCCAACTCATCTGTGTGAACTTCAGATCCACCATGACCCAAAACAGCTGGCAATTTCCCACAGTCAAAGGCAAATTTTCCAAAATACATAACTGTGAAAGATATTTTTTCCACAATAACATTACAACAACTCCAGGTATTCAGAATCATATCAGATTCTTGTGTCTGGCACACTTTCCTTTAAGATGTGCATCTAATGAATTGTCCGCAGCTTCAATCATCCCCAAATTACCTTCTCTTTGGAGAGGCCTAATGAATACTAATTACCTTAACATTTCATCTCTCACACCTCTAACCAGTCACCTAACTAACACGTGGTACCTGGTGGCAGTCTAGGTAGAGCCTGCAAGTCCTTCTTGTGCAAGGAGAAGTAACGAAATAAAAAAATGAGAAAGAAATCAAAAGTGGGAAGAAGTTGACAATTCACTGCTCACAGGTGTTGGAAGCTTACCTTGAATTGCAGCAGCATCACTGGTGCATCACCACAGGAGGAAAAGAGAGTTCCTGGCTTTTAGTAGGCGTTCAGCACATGACAGCTCTTTCGGATTTAAAAGATAACTCTTTGCATGGGGGGACAAAAGAGGGACGGACACCAAGAAACCCTGTTTCTGCTGTCTTCTCACACAGCACGTGGTTGCACCATGGATCTCCTTGCTGCTGGCAACTGCGAAGACTGAAAACGTCAGAGCATTAGGGAAAGAAAGGTGAGGACAGGACCTCCTGGTGCTCTCTGTCGTGATGGTCTTGGGAACGACCACTGATGAAGGTAGCACCTTGCTGCCAGAAGAGACCTGAAGCAGAACCAATCACCCTACGCACAGCCTCTTTCTTTCAGTCCTCCCGGAGCATCTGTGTTCAGCCACCACCCCAGAGGAGACCAACCCAGGAGACCCCAGCCTGTGCTGGGACAGCTGGTTTCGTGGTTTTTTTCTAGCCCTTCTCTCAAAGCAATTGCTTTCTCTGGTTTCTCAACTCAAGAGACAGCAATAGAGTACCCAAGGGACCTCATGGCCAATTCAGACACGAGTTGGAGTCTGTAGCTCTTTGGGACTAGACCATCCTTATGCTGATCCACAGCCCAGAGTAGGACTGTTCTTTCAACCCTATGCTCTCAGGAATTTATCTTTTCCGAAGTCAGTGTCCTTGCCATGTGTTGGAGCGTGTTAACTTGAAAAGATCAAGGTGTTTAATGATCCTAAATGCTACAAGAACAGGGCTTGGTCAACTCTGGGTTCAACAGTGAGCTCTTTAGCAGATTTTAGTTGGTCCAGCACCATCCCACCCATTACATAAGATGCAGTGGGATCCAGGTTGTTGGGTTTGTCTCTGAAATGTGGTGATTTTATTTTGTGTGTGTGATTGAAAACATGCTCCTCCTCAGAAATTGTAGCAATTCAGTTACTTTAAAGTTAACAATTAGAATATTTACCTTAAGATCCTAAGCCGTATTGCTGAAAAAAGGCTGGGGTGGGCATATTAGACACTGTTTCTTTTCAGCTAAAATTAATATTTCCCTCCAAGTTAAAACACTTTATTTTCTGCCAGACATTATGTGTGATATACAGCCATGTGAATTAATAAAGAACCACCTCCCTCCAACTTAGCTTTTCCTGCTGAGTCTGATAATGAAATTTATTCTTCTTTGATATCCTCAATTAAAGTAAGTTAAGAACTGAGAGTGTGACTTCAATTATTCTTTGGACTGCCTGTATTTTCTCTGTGCTACATCGGTGGCAAAGTGCATGACTCTGTTTCACCTTGATCTCTAGAACCACGCTTGTTTGCTGGGAGTAGGGAAATGAATTGGCTTGGGCCAAAGCTTGCTGGAACCAGCAAGGACCTTCCCATGGGTGTCAGCACACTTTCATTCCGCTCCTTTCATAGCAGATTTTCTGAAACAGCTGAGTTCCCCTTCAGGGGCCAGATTTGCAAAAGAGCTGAGCAGGTGGGAGGCTGCCTGGGAAAATCTGTCGGTAAATGCCGAGCAGAAGCAGCAGGGAGCAGAGGTCTCTGGAGGAGCTGAGAGGAGATTTCCTGAGGCATGTTTTCGGAGATCGGTTCCCACCTGCTTTCCTACCAAGCAGGCTGCCAAGCTGTAACGGCCCCTGAGAGATGCTCCGCAGTCTTGCTTTGGAGAATGGGTCCAGCAGAGATTTGTCTACCCTTGGCTCTGCTGAAACACTCCAGTTGCAGTCTCACTTTATTAATTACCCCAGGTCTAAGCCGGACACAAGGTCTGGATTTACCTTCTGGCTCTACTTATTGCATACGCATAGCCTGGAACCCAGGGCAATATCGAAGCCCAGCGGGCAGCGCTGGTGTCCGCAGGAATTCTCATGTGCTTCCCAGGCTCTGCAGCGTTGGAGTCTGAAGATGACTCACACAAAACTGCTTTTCTCTTCTCCAGCGGTGCAGTGGTGACAGTGGGCCTGACCTTCTCCAGGGTGAGTGAGCAGAGCAGTGCAGGAGTTAGGCTGGAAGAGTAAACTCAGTGTGCGCGTGTGTGGACCAAACCTAAAAGCCCCTGCCACGTTATTTAGGCTTAAAGCCACAGATGGACCGGTTTCTGCCATGGTGGAGTACACAGGATTTTAGGAATTGTCTTCAAGGAACAAACATATTAAGAGCTCCAGTTAGGTCCAAGGCTCTGAGACCCAGGTCCACCTTCCTGCAGAAGAGGGTCAGTTCATCACCTGCATATCCCAGACCGATTACAACAGCCTGGTTCACTCCTCACCACAGCTCCACTGAGCAAGCCTGAAAGACTCATCAACCTGAAGACGTCTTGTTAACTGCAGAGCTTACCTTGCCCACTTGAAGAATATGTATTTCATCATTTGTCCTGGCTCACCTCTAGGTTTTTTTTGCTGCCCTTCTCTTCTTGAGTATCCTTTACTCCTCTTCATTTCCACTAAAAGACAGATGTTCATCCCTCCTTGCTCTCTGGCGGCTTTTTTTTCCATTTTCCAGCCATCTCTGAGGGCAGTGACCTTGTGGCATCTGCCATCCATCTGCAGCTAGAGGACATGACCTGCCTCACACAGCTCACCGGCGAGCACTGCTCTCCTGGGAGAAGGAAAAGGAGATTTATCTGGCACTGCCCTGCTTGTAGACGCCAGGTTTTAACCCACATTTCCCTGCTCCGAGTGCAGCAGCTCGCACGACTGCTTTGTGCAGAACTACACACCAGTTGCCTTGGAAGGTGCTGCTTTCCCTGACTCGTGGCTGGAGGACTGGTAACCATTTGACTGTGTGGGAGTCCAGCTTAATGCTGTAATTATCAAAGTTATTAATAATTAGAGAACTTAGCAGCAGCCAAAGGGTGGGAAACCACATATACCATTGCCGGAAAACTCACCTCCTGCGGAAAAAGCTGTGATTTGTGCAATGTTTTGAGAAAGGAGTCGCTTATCTGTTTTAAATCATGGATTTCTGGGTCTGCAGCGGCATCTTGGATCTCTCTTGGCCTGTGAAAACTCCAAAACCAGAAAATTTAAGGAAAAAACCCGATAGCCGACAAGGCTCATAATCAAATGGAAAGAACTAGCAATAATAGCAGCATTGCTGCCAGAAACAGCAGAGTAGTAGAGGCTCAGCAGCTCAGGGCTTGCTCTAGTGCCCTTCACTGGTCTTTCTTGCTGGCTCATTAAGTAGAACCCTCACAAAACAGCCGAAAACGGTTTCCCCTCAGCAAATCCGTTCAGCAAAATCATCCACCCACGAGTAAGTGTCAAGACAAATCTTTTCACCTTGTCCAGCTTGTTCTGATAATGTCAAGCCAGTTCATTTCAGTCCTCCTGATGATTTGTTCCAGTGACAGAAATTGCTGCTTCACAACTTTCTCTGTTAAATTCCATTTTGGCTTTACACAAACATATTAACATTCATTTTCGTTTTAATGGACCTTTCCGTTCACAGCATTAGTGTTTTGGCTTCAACATTTTTAAAGCTGTGTGCTGAGGTTGCTTTGGCATTACTGGATGTAAACCTCAATCAACATTATCACAAAGTTTGGACTGTGTGTTTGTCCAGCCCTCAGCTGGGCTGAGAGTTTGGGAAAGAGGGTTTTTGCAGTTAAATCTCAACCTTTTTGACCATTTGTTCTATTTCTGAATTAAAGCAGAGTTCGGAAACACCAGAACCTGCAGTGTGGTGGAAGATCTATTTTTACTTCCCTTCAGTTGCAAACACAGACACATGCTAATGGTTTTGCATTTAAAAGTCTTCAATCAATTAGCATATTGATAGTTATTTAACAAGGATTTCTGGTATGCGCCTGTTCTGCTGTCCAAGCCTTCCTTTTCCTCCTTCAACCTGATCACCTCCTTAGCTTACCGCTTGTCTCTGCTGGGTAAATAGTTTTCTGCTGTCAGAGCAGAGGGGCAACAGTTCTGTTGTGATGAGAAACCCAGCAATAAGGAGTTGCTTTTAGGGCTAGGTAGGGTAACCAGCTCAGCAAGCCATTGAGGTGAGAGCATTTTTCCTTTCTTCCTTTTCTTCCCTTTCCCAAGTCCTTTCCTCTTGCACTGCATCACCTGCTAGGCATTATAAGAAAGATTCCTCACAACCGAAGCTTCAGATGCAAAGCTGTTCTGAATCACCAGCTAAGGAGACATCAGCCAGCAAGTACAGAAGGAAAGTTGCAATCTCACCCTTAGGCTTTTTACGTCTCTGCATTGGAAAACATCTCCTGTCCTTGTGGACTAGTTGGAAGAGCGGATTTCAGCCTTTCTCAATTTACAGTCATTAATACTCTCCCAGGGGACCTGCAGTCCCATGTACATATTAGTTAAGTGTCTTGAAACAAGGCCAGCATCTTCTACTTACCTTTCCTGTGCCCTCATGAAATCCCCGCTCTCAGATGGGAAGAGGGGCACAATTGGACTGGGTATGCCTATAAATAACAACGCTGGAGAAATATTTTGCCAAAGAGGAGGACTATGGAGGCGCAGCCCTTCCCAGAACACTAATAAGAGGTCTGTTTCTCAAACCCGATGCTCTTGGGAAGCAGGGGGAGTTAATGTCTGTGTTTCACACAGGCTGAGACATTCACTTCTGGTAACTACAGGTGGGAAATATTAGATATCCATGCAAATTCTCTCTAGCAAGCAGCAATGTGGTCTTAATTAGCAAGATTTAACTCTGTGAAAAATGAAGAAGTTTATCTTCCCTGCCCAGTGCTTACTGCACGGCTGGCTGTGATAAGTTGCCTGCTTTTTAAAGACTGCAGCAAATTAACTTCATTATGCGAGCCCCTCTTGTAAAATGCCTGCGCTGATGGCAGCGAGCTGCTGCTTTCTCATGAAAGCACTTGCTCTGCTCCTGCCAAGGGATGGGTGTGAAGGTCCAAACAAATAAGTTATTTTTGCACTTTCTGTGCATCAAAAAAACAAACAAACAAAAAAAAAGTGGCTCTGAGCTTGAAAAGAAGAGGTTCCCAGAAGGCAAAACGGTCTTTTGCCAAACCAAAACTCAGACGCGTGTGCTGAAAACCCATCCTTGAGCTGTCTGTACACTCGGTCGGCCTGTCGGACTTGATGTCCCACCTATGGCTCCCTCCTGGCCAGAGGGTTGACCGTTTCTCTTGCTCCTTGACCATCTGGGACAATAAGAGATACAGTTGGAAATACTATAGTAGTCAGCCAGAAACAAGGTGTGGGGTGAGGAGGTGAGATATATGAATCACATCCTTCCAGGAGTTGCAGATTTCCTTCTGGTCCCTTAAAAAGAGGGAAGTAGGGAAAGTAGTTTACATCAAACCCCATCTCTGGGACTTGCAGCCTGGCGGGGACGGCTTTGGAGGTGAATCAATTCCTGATTTGCTCCAGGCTGTGATGAAAATCGTCATGTAAGCTCCAGGGTTTCAAGCTATTACATGTTCTTTCTTGGTGAGTACTGTCGGGTTTCTCTCTGGAACGAGTCAATGTTTGTCTTACACAAACATTTTCTGCAGAGGTTAATGCAGAGTGCAGCCGACTTGGTAATGCTGCTTTTGCTCTGATGCCTTGGTAAGACTTTTCTGAAGGTAAAATGTTAGACTAGTGAATATTTGAATATGTAAATTGGGAGATTTTAATCGAGAAACAATTTTCTCTTGCGTTCACATAAATAAATAAGTTTTCCCATGTGGGTTCCTATTCATGTACCAATATATTTCCCCCTGGATAAATCCAGTACTGGTTTTATGAGGCATGTCCTTTTGCTAAGCAAGCGAATTTTTCTCAGTATTTAGCGTGGTGTTTTTTTAACGTAAATGCCTACTTACAGTTTTCAGCCTTCTCTGCATGTTTATTTTAAGAAATCTCAAATGAACAAACTTGTTGTGACATTCCCTACACTCATAATGAAAAGCACACCCACTGAACTAGAAGCAAGTGAGCTGGCGGAGGGGTTTTTGTTTTGTTTTTAAAAAACAATAACTTTGCACAAAAAAAAAAGAGTTTGGGGAGAAAAAAATTCTATTTATGAATTGACTTCAGCAGAAAATGTGGGAAAACATTTTAAGTTGTGAAAACATTTTCATTTAACAGTATGATTTCAACTGTGTCAAATGTTGATAATTTCCGAATTGCATTTATACTTTAGAATTTGAGGTGGGGGCGGGAAAGAATAGAAAAGAAATAAGCTGGGTAGAAAAGCTGTTAAGTAAGCCCAAAGCCAAGTGAAAACTTCCATTTGAGATTGAGCAAAATAATTTCAAGATAAGCTTTATTTTGTGCGCTTTCGTTTCAGCCACTAAGCTGAATATCTGTTATTCATCAAGGACAACTTCTTTGTTTAATTAAGCATATGAAATAAGCCTGTCTATAAGCTAGTGACTTTTTGCTTGCCTTCAGTCTCATGTTCTCCGCGGCTGGTTCCTGTTGGTATGTATTGGAGTTGGGCAACAAGAGGGAGTCGCAGAAATACAGAAATCATCAAAATCATGTTGGGACAAGGGGACGAGTGTCTCCGGTTGCCCCCAAGCAGGATGAGCTCTGCCTTGTGTCCAGCTGGATGCACAGGGACTTCAGGCCGGCTGCCGATGGTAATACCATCTAGCAGAGGAAGTGCAACTGAAAGCATTGTTAGATAGCTTCTATCTGTATGGAGGAAAATAGATTTTGGTCTCGTAAAGGTCTGGATTTTAAGTAGGTTTTGTTCGAAAGGTGAAAAATCAACATTTTCCTTGTCTATTTGAGACGATGG
>JANXJC010000056.1:20052028-20069095 GCA_027564655.1 Leptodon cayanensis
CCAAACTAGTGGGTTTTAGGCCAATCCTACAAGCTTGGGATGTGATATATGACTTTGAAATGGCTGGGAATATTTTAAAAGATCTCCGTACCCAGCACTATGCAGGATAATCTGGAGGATGTAGGCAAGAAAGGGGGTGTTATACCCAGCCCACCTCCCTGGTGCTGCAGAAGGATGAAGGGTCAGACCGAGATCAAGTGCTCGAGTGACCATAGGAAGGTGCAGTCCCAGACTGGGGTGCAGAAGAGGTCTTCTAATCAGTCCACACCTACGAGCAGTGGTTCACTCAACTGGGTCTTCTCTGAGGATCTATCAGGGCAGGAGTGTACCATGGAACACCCTGGGAAACTTTGCTCAGCTGTCAGTCCTTCCGTGGGGAACTCTCACCTGGAAGTAAACAATGGTAAATGTGTACCTAAACCAAGGTGGAGAATGGTGCTTAGACCTTCTGAGACCCGTAACGGGCTTTAGGACAGAGCTGGCACAGCAGTTCAAGAAGGAAAAGGCTGCAGGGCAGGGCTCCTCGCTTCTCATCTGAGGTCCGGGAGAGAAGGCACACGTTTTAAGATCTGCAATTACACCACAATTACTTAGAAGGCATGTGTTGTAAACAGTGAACACTATTCCACGGGGTGGTAGAAGAAGAAACCAGGAATTCTGATGGTCATCAGGACAGGTCTTGTCCTCTCAGGCTGTAATTCTGGGTTGAACTCCTCAAGGGGGATACTGTCAGGAAAGGAATCTGCCCAGGGTCTCATAAACAACCATAAACACACAGAATAATTCAGGTGAGAAGGGACCTCTGGAGGTCTCTAGCCCAACCACAGCTCAAAGTAGGGCCAGTTTAGAGCAAGTTGTTCTGGGCCTTGCCCAGAGGCATTCTGAATATCTGCAAGGACGAGGATCCTACTCATCCCTTTACTCCCCTGCCCTAGTATTTGACTACCATCGTGGTGAAATTTTTTCCCCTCATACCTAGTTGGATTTTTCCATGTTCCAGCTTGTGTCTATGCATGTCCAAGAAGAGTCTGCCTCCATCCTCACTGTAACCTCCCATTAGGCAGTGGTAGACAGCAACAAAATCCCCCCTTTTGCCTCCCCTTCTCCAGGCTGAACAAGCCCACCTCCCTCAGCCTCTGGACTCCAGCCCCTCACCAGCTGGTTGCCTCTACCCCACTCGCTCCAGTGTGTCCATGCCTGTCTTGTACTGGGGAGCCCAAACTGGACACAGTGTACACACGTGGTCTCACCAGTGCCAAGGCGAGGGGAGGAATCCCTTCCCTCACTTGCTGGCTGCACCCGTGCTAATACAGCCAGGGATTTGGCTGGCTTGCTTTGCTGCCAGGACGTACAGCTGATTCATCATGTTATCCACCAGGACCTGCAGGAATTTTTCTGCAAAGCCATTTTCTGACCAATAAGTCCCAGCCTGTCCTGTTGCCTGCAGCTACTCCACCGTGAGTGCGGGACTTTGCATTTGCCTCTGCTGAACTTGGTGACGCTCTTGTCAGGCCACTTCTCCATCCTGTCGAGCTCCCTGTAAGACAGTATTTATGGCAGGTTTGGGCTATAAGTCACAGCTTTGTTTCCTCTGTGAAAAACAGAATAGCAGAAAGAGAGCGCTGAGGTCCTAACTCCTTGTCACCTCTTCTCAAACCACCATATCTCACACTCTGCTCCAAAAACAAAGAAAAAACTCTCCAGAGCCTGTAGTCTTATTGTTATTTCAGGAGAAAAAAGTGGAATAGCAAGTGCCTGATGTACAGAGGTGCAGCCCTAGATTCGTTTTTATGGATGAGGATGTAGAAAATCAGTAGTATATGCCCTGCTAAACACAGACGAGAGATACGACGTGTTGTGGACAGCCCAAAAAAGTGAAGATAGTTGTGAACTGCAGTGGGTATGCCCACTTTCATGGAGAAGGGGTTATGCCTAGGGGCCAGGGACAAAGCTAAGAGATCACCGATCAGCAGAGAAAGGTCAGTGATGTGTGAGATGATAGAGGAAGAGGAGGAAGGTCAGACAAAATAGCAAATGTGATGGAAAGCTGAACTGGAGGGAATTCCTGGGCCAGTACCTGTGAGAGGAGAAGAGGAGACAATGGGAACAGCCTAATCCACAGGGATGAGTGACCTGAAATCTCACAGAAGGTGACTGTGAGACACTGAAGTGCCAGACTGGACTAAAAAGTACTCCTTGAAAATCTTGTGATAGATCACCTAGGATCTCTGCGTTAACAGTGCTGCAAAGCATCCCCTTCCCTGGGTTGCTTCTCATGGGTCATGGTACAAGTCAAAACCTGGTCCTCTCACCTTTCTTAACTAATATAACCACACATCCTACTCCTGCCCCTGAATGGGATAACACATTTCTTTGTTCCTTCCAAAAACCTCTGTCTGTATTTTCCCCAGGACGCCAGAGCACTGCATGTAGAGCCCTGGATTTAGGAAGGAGGAGTAAGACAGCCTCCCCAGCACAGAGCACCCTTGTGAGTGCCCAGCTCCTCACATGGAGCTTATGTTATGGAAATTCTGTGTAAGCCTCTGCAATTTTTCACTCTGCAAATGAAGATAAAACAACAGCCTTCCCTGCTGCCTGGATTCCCACAGCACATCTCCTCTTTTAGTCTTGTTCTCTCTACCAGCCCAGATGTCCAGGAATGAGACAGCAGTGTGAGGATGGTGTTGACACCCCAAAGCCTTTCCATCCCCTTCAAGAAGGATGCCTGAAACCTCATTTCTTTTAGTATATCTGCCGGGGAGTTGCCTAATCTGGCAGCCTGATACAGGCAAGGCTGCTGCAGCTCTGGACCCCCAGGTCCAGCTGTTGGTGAGGCTGAGCATCTATTCCCAGCAGGCACACACATGTGTACAGCACACATACACGTATATACATGGTAGACCACACAGACAGAGATACTCAGCACCCATGCAAACACAAACAGCACCAACGGCCTGGACTCATTGCTCTCCAGCTCATCAGGATGAAGGTCTGTTAGTGGGAAATTTATATATATATATAGAGAGAGAGAGAGATGGACAGATATGTACAATGTGGAACCCCTAGCAGCTGGGCTTAGACATGCAGTCCATCCAGTAGCCAGTACTGGATCCTCACTTTGCCCTGTTGCCTCACACGCATGCACACACAAGAAGGTCTCCTCATCAACCCCTGGGCCCCGCAGTTTCTTCAGCGTTTGGTCAGGACCCTCTGGTCCCCCTGTGTCCAGCTTCTCCCACGGTCTCACCTCCGGTGACATAGACCCACACTGGGCTCCCAGGCCTCCTCACTTACTGGCTGGTCTGGCTTGAACTTCGCTAGGGATCACTCACTTGCACACCCACGCTCGACCCGGTTGCTGCACGACGGACACGCAGATTCTCCGACCCATGCTCTCGCTTCAGTTGCTGCACTCAAATTTCCATACAGACATGTGTACACAGAACAGGGAGCAGCCCCTCCTTGCCGAAAGTAGCTAGAACTGGAGTTCAATGCCCACAGTGTGTCTCGTAACCCTGCTCAGTCCAAAGGGTGCTCCAGAGAGCTGATGCCATGGACTTCCCAGGATGGGTATCACCCCTGGACCACAGGGGTTATTACTTGGAGTCCCCCTCCTGCCATTGCTCCCCTGTGCTCCTTTGTGGATGTGAAGACACAAAGCTTTTTATTACAAAACCTAACATTATCCACACAGAGACAAAATTTTAGCCAACTACGCCCATTGCTTTTTTAACAAGAAGTACCTCTAGTTCCTAGGTCATATAGCCACAGTTGAATCAGGTGCTCTGGTTTTTCTTTTGATTGAGGATAAACCTCAATGGTACGTGCAAAGGTGTCAAACTCAGTGGATGCCTTTTCGGTGTTGTGTCTGGGGCCACTACCCAGCAATGTGCTCAGGACTGGAATGACTGTGCTGAAGTCCCTGCATGAATTTGACCAGCCTTGGGATGCTCTGAGGCCCCACCTGCAATGAACAGTAGGGAAGGGAATGCCTGCTAAAGTCCCTTCACTCCTGTCATTTTGTCCTTCAGCCACTCGGTCCACCTCTCTCCTACCTTCCCTCCTGTAGCTGAGCCTTCTTCTCTCTTATCAAAAAGACTTGAAGAAAAGGGAAAAAGATTATTTACCTCAGAGCGACTTCCAGCACTTGTGGCGCTTCATGGACTGCAGATGGACTTATTGTTTCAATTTTACCAGATACCTTCAAGTCATGACCTGCCAATTCTCAAAGATATTAAGGATTTTTCTGTCATCCCCTTTAGGATGAATATAAGGACAGAGCTTTCCACTCTTCTGGGAAAAAGTTATTAGATATTTTTTCCTGAGGAGAATTTGACAGGTGGAGTAAAACCATTTCAGTGCCCACATTTCCCACCCGAATCCTCCTGGGGATTTTCCTTTTAAGCTTCCTACCCCCCTGCCTCCTCACATCAGTTAACGCACCAGTCCCATAATACCAAGCAGGGCCTGATCCTACTGAGCCCAACAAAACTCTCAGCCAAGGACACAGCAACTTTCTGACTTTCCAATCCATGCTCCCTCACTCATTCCTGCAGGTTATCTCAGAACGTGGACGGGGACCACATCTCCACCCAAGTAGTGCAGACCCAAAGCCTAGTTGAAGGCCAGGTGGCAAAGTTCTGGAGGAGTCATAGGTGTTGTGATCCATGCCATGGGTCCCGAAAAGCTGCTTTAGAGGAGAAGGAGTTGGAGTCATTCAGGCTGAGCGCTCCCGCAAGCTTAGTGCTTTGAAGTAATTCCTGCCACCATCTTTGGAGAACATTGTCTGTGTTTCTTCAGCATCTTTGGAGAACATTTTTTGCATTTCTGCAGCATTTTTGGAGAACTTTTTTTGCATGGGCAGACAACTGACTCCTTGCAGTTGTCCCGTTTGCCTCCTGTGTTCATGGAAATGCAGCAATTGGGAAGGCAAGAGGCCAGCCAAGGACTCTTTCCCCAGGTAGGGCCTCCTATCCCATTGTTCCCAGCAGGGCCATAGGTGGTGGCAAAGCTAAAGCAAGGGTCTGCAACACTGTACCAGGGAAAGAGCGGTCATGTAGTGGCCTCCCATCTTGCCTGGAGCCTCAGGGGACTCAGGGGTGTGCGAGGAAGGATGGTGAGACTCCAGAACATCACCAAATTACATTCGTTTACTGACACAGAACCAGAGTGATGGCATTGTTCACATTTATGGCATGCCTATTTCTCATTCTAGGAAGCACAGCAAACAAATTAATTGAATTTCACTGCATCGCTGGCGTGTAATAAACTCATCTGATTGTTAGTCTCTCTTATAAAGACCCAGTCCCCAGAGTCAAGATATGACAGAACGAATTCAACTTTTATTAACCAAATAATGTGTCTCCAGCCTTTGGCTAGGCAATCAGGCATGAAAAGGAGGTTACTTGGATGCCACAAATCCAGAAGATGCATAAAAGACCTCAGCTTTACTAGATATTTGTTTTGCAATTCATAACTGGTTAAATTAATCTCACTAGTTGGGAGGTTGGCTTATTTTTCTTGGGGTTACGAGTACTCAGGGAAGCTTAGGAGAGCTCTATGGTTATTTGGAGGGACCCATGAACAAACTGAAGCCATAAGCAGAGTATACAGTGACACTAAGACCTGTCCAAAGCTCTGCAATAACCTGAAGGGTCTGGCCAAAAAAAGAAGCTGCAACGGCTCTTGAATCAAGACCTTCTGAGTCAGGATCTCGGGAAATATCCCAGAAAGCACTGTTACTTCGACTCCATGTTGCTCATTATTCTCCCTCCCAAAGGAGAAACTGTTATATGTATGCAGACTTGTAGTATAGCAGGGAATTCCCTGCAGGGAATATAGCAGGGATTTTCCCAACAGGAGAAAAGGAAGGGGCATGAGGTCAAATTGCAATTTCCAGCAGTCACCACAGAACCCACAGTCCTAGGCCAAAATAATCTGGATTTTTTTTTTCACCAAAAGTTTTTCATTACAGTTATTTTAAAAGGGAACAGGTACTCTTTATGAAAACATAAAAGAGAAGAGAAAGGGACAGTAAGAACAAATCGCGGCTCCTGGGAGGCGCTGCATTTGTCAGTGGTCTAAGCCAAAAATGTCATGCAGCTTTATCCCCTTAGAAAAGAAGTACATGTGCTACCTCTATAAAACATTTTAAACAGAAATCACTCAAGTGGCCTTAAAGGAATGAAAAAACCCCTAGCCTTTTGAGATTTCTGTGTCTGACAGAAAGCAGTAGCATTAACCCCCTCTCCCTCCATCCCTAAACCCACTCTTTGCCACGCAGCATTTCTTCAGCTAAGCAGCAATCCAAAAGTAACAGAGCTCACCACGGGCAGCACGACCTGGGAGCCAGGACACCTGGGGTCATCTCCCGTCTCATGGAAAAGCTGGCTTGTGAAGACTGTGAGACCTCAGTTCCCTACATTGGTGCGTAATGGTGAAAGATGGGAAGGACTGGGGGGTCAGGATGCCTTGATTCTCTGCCAGGCCCTGGCAAGGAAGCAGTGTGAGATGAGCAGGAAATACGTCTATGCTTGCAAACCACTTGCAGCAGATGCTAAAATAATTGTGAAAGAAATACGTCGTGAGCACTGGAGCCTGCTCCCCACAGTGCCAGCAGCCCAGACTGAGGAGACGGAGAGGGCTGAGGGAGATGCTGATCACGTAAGATGGCCACAAGCCTCTAAGAAAGACTGCCGTGACTTTGAGTCACAGATCCTCAGCACAGGATGGCCACTGTGGCACCTCAAAGCCATGAGTCTGCTGGGACTCATCCATCCCAAACTGGAACTGCGCTGCCGTCCCGCAGGCTCTGCTCCAAACGAGAACATCGAAGTCCCCGGAGAAGTGCGTGCACCGCACGCCTTACCAGGAGTCCTGAGCCAAGTTCTGGGGGACAAGGAGGTAGATTTAGGTGAGCTGGGACCGTGGAAACAGGCTGGGGCAAGAGGGAGAACCAGGGAGTCGCTCCACAGCACCGAAGCAAAGGGAGGGGGTGAAGAGCAGGATCTGCTCCCATCCAGGCCGTCAATTAACCTTTTCTGGTCCTCATCACAAATGCAGCACTGTCTTCTAACTGGCCCCACGGAAGAAAGATTGTTTCCAAGGATCTTCATCCCTGTTATCCAGACCTCCATCACCTCCATACCTCTCAACCGCCCCATGTTTGACTTTGGGGGCAGCGACAAAGGACAAGTACTGCTGTCCCAGCAGCAGCATCAGTATGGATGCAGCCTTCAGCACCTTTGCAGGGGTGGCTGTAATAAGCCAGAGGAGGGCAAAACTGTGGATGGCACCCCTGGGGTGTCCTGGATGGGGAGAAGGGGCAGCATGAAAAAATCAACTGTCTTGGTTGGTAGAACAGAGCTTAACAGTGGACCTAGGCAAATGGAGACCATGCCAACCACAGCTAAATGTCAGCTGGTATCTGCACCTTCATGTCCTGTTGCTTGCTCCAGCCTACCTGAGTATCCTGTGGCTTGGGGACCTCAACAGTGGGGTTTGTAAACCACGTGCTTGCATCTATGTCTAGTCCACCCCCCCCCCCCCCACAGTCCCTCTTCTGATTCAATCCAGATGTTTGTAGCACTGAGTCACAGTCGAGTAGCACAGAGGACGTATCTCCATTCAGCCCCGACGTATCACTACTGGTTTCAGCTGCAGCGCACCCTTTCTGGGGCTGCATGGCAAACCAGAAGCCAGGCAAGAGGCAGGCAGGGAGGGATGAAAAAGAGAGACAAGGAGCCTCTTGTCAATCTAAATTTGGAAGAACATGAGAGTTCAAAGCAGGACCTGAATTGTCCCGCTGTTTGCTTATCCTCTGGCCTGCTAGAGGGACTGGGCCAGAATATGAAAATATCTGTTTACCCAGAAGGATCAGCAGAGAAACTGAAATTATTTATCTAGCTGGCTAGGTGATGAAGGTCTGCAGAGATCAGTACTGAACCTGAAATTGTCTGTCAGCCCATCTTTGCATCACCAGGACAAGGACCCAGAGGGATCAGTACAGAATTCAAAATTACGTGTCTATTCATGCTTCAGCCTATTTACTTTCCCAGGTCTGAGACATGAAGCTGGCCAGCAGAAACATGAAGTACATCTCTCAGACTGGGGTCAGCCTGCTCTTGAGTGGTATAAAATGCTACAAATTGTCAGAGCATCGCTGCAGTTGTCGGAAGCTTCACAGTTTACAAGGGAATTGCTAAAACATACTCTTTCAACAATGTCCAGAACCACCGCCTACTAAAAAAAGGTACCAGATTGTCCCATTGCCTCAACTGTCTAAAGTGTTTGTCCATTTATACCCAGCTACTCCCTCCATCCGATCCTATCATTATTTCCTCATGTCTCTCCCTGTCTGGATTGCACAGAGTGGGGAGGAAGGGGGGTTGGGTCTAATGGTGAGCTTTTTAGTGTAAATAAGAGATCCTCTTTTCCCATGGGATATTAGTGGCTAAATCCCCAGAGCCCTGTTTCCTGGGCTCCTCAACTACAAACACAGCACCTCACCTTGTTGCTGGAAGAGAGGACAGGAGTCCGGGGCCACAGCCCTGCAAGGGATGCAATGAACCACTGTGAGCCTGTAGTTTTCTTGGCACCTCTCTGCGAGAAGAGCTTAAAAGTGCTCGCTGTCACAAAATGTCTTATTGACCACATGCCTTACAATAGTAATTTGGCTGACAGGTGAAAAGGATGGATTGGGAGGATTTGTGAGTTGCTCACACGGGATGTGCTGGTGACCACCTCCGTCATTTTGTTGCCTCAGTTTCACCGCATTTCCAAAGTGGCAGGACATCTCTCCGAGGAGAGAGAAGGCTTATTGTATGTCCAGAAAGGCATTGTCTGTAAGGCAATTATGTCCAGAAAATAAAGTTGCATTTTTCTTGCAAAGTACTTGTCGATGCCTATTTTCAACAATCTCAAGGAAAACTATGCATTCCTGCTTCTGTAAGCATTTAAGCAGCAGATTTCTTGACAGTAAGCAGGGAATCTGCTTTCCCGACAAGGTCCCAGGGGCACTGAAGTGTGTAAAGAGCTTGGTGATGCTCTTTCATGGCAGCCAAAAATGTTACGTCTAGTCAATGCCGAAAACAAAAGCCATTGTAATATGTTGCTCTCCATGACAACTCTCTGCTCTCTCTCGACTCTCCGTGGCAACGGGCTGCTCTTCTGGAGCCAGTCCTTAAAAACATGGAATTATGCACATGCAGGGATATCATTGAGATAAGGGCCAGAAAGGAGTGCAGGGCTTTAAGACACTTTTCTTTCTTATTGGAGAAAACTCTGATTGTGAGAAATGGTCGAGCCCTGGGCAGCATCAGGCAGCTGTTTCAAGGCAAATTCAAATGCAATTTAAGGAGAACAGAAATTACTTCAGAACGGTTCAGCTTTTGTAAGATTCACAGTGAATCAAATCTCTGGCAGCAGACAGCTGCAACATCTATTGATCAATGTTTTGAGCAAAAAAATAGAAAGACATGGCTTTATCGATTGGCCATTTATCATATGAAACGCGTTTTAAAGAAAGCAGGGGAGATAAGCGTAGCCTTGGAGCTCAAGTATGGGAAACGGACGCCTGTTTCTCTGCTGAACCTCAGTACTTACAGGCAGAACGACCGGCAGCATGGCTAGCTGTGCCGACAGCTGGGCAGGGGGCTTCCATCCACGTTTCTGGAATTCAACATTTTTATTCCTCTCCCCTCTCCCCCCACCCCTGATCAATTTCTGCAGCAGTTGCTGGTTTTTCCCCATTATGGTTACGTTGTGTTAGTGCTTCCGAAGAGTTGTAATCTGGTTTTCTCCCAGGCTTCCCCCTGGTCCAGTCTCCCCAGCCCATGTGTGCTTTGCTCCTCTGAGAGATTCCTTGCTGCTCCTTTTGCAGAGAGGAAAAGAAGGTGCAGCAGAAGACCTGCAACCATGGCAGAGAGAACAGAAGCACGGGGCATGTTTCCAAGTAAGAACATGTCAGTTATTAACCAAAACATTGTAATTTTCAGCTGAAATGTTATCAGTATTCAAATTTGCACCCTTCTTTTATTCCCCCTTCCCTTCTTCCAGACCCCAGATAGCACATCACTGATAAAACATTTAGGAATGAGAGTAAGAGGCATGGAAAACAATGGCATGAATATGGAAACCCAACACTGGTTTGGTTTTTTTTTTAATATTAATATGCCACTGAGACCTGGAAACAAATTATTTCAGCTCCTGTCACAATAGGTATGGTACAGACAAAAAGCAAATGTCATGAAGCGACTCCTAGCAGCATGCAGAAGCCCTACCCTAGTGGAAGGGAATACATGCATATTCAAAGCCATTTACCAAAGTAATGAAGAAAAGAGAAGCAATACTTTCCTTTGACTTGGAATTCCCACTTCTGCTCGGCTGGGAATAGAGACATAATTAATCAAAGTGCTTAAATAAGTTTCTCTCTGCCTTAATCAGAACTGTGCAAATAAATCATTTTTCAGTTCAGTAGCTGAACAAAAATAATAATAATTGTAGAAATATTTTTAAGTTGTTTGAAATGAAACTTCAGGCTTCCTCAAATATTTTCAGTGAGCAGAAATACTTGATTTAACTGAAATGAGATGGTGACTCTTCACTTTAATTGCTCTTTATTTATTTTAAACACACAGAGCTAAATTTGTCTTTAAAAGGTTGTTTTGAAGGGAAAAATCAAAACAGAGCTCTTAAAGGAAGTGTTCAGATTAACAGTTCTGGCTGTCCTATTTCTTTCCCTGTTTCCTGGCTTAATCTTTTTACCAAATTCACATTTAATATCACCACCTCTGACTGGCATCCCCCGGCAGCTGAATGAGCTTGTCCAAAACAACTGCCATCCAGCTGAGGCTGACAGCTCCCTGAAATGCTTTTCCAAAGGTATTCCAGAACTGGCCGCAACCAGAAGCTGTGCAGACCAAGGGGTAAGAGGGATGGGAAGAGAAATGGATGGACATGCTTGAAACTGTGACGTGTTGTTCCTCCAGAGGTCTTTTCTTACAGAGCAATCACCTCTACTGTTTTAACGTGATGCAGAAATCACGTCGCAAAAATGCTTTCTCAAACTGCTCCCATTTGTCCTCGCTTACATTCACCACATTTGGCAAAACAGGTATTACCAGGGCCAAGAAAAACTCAGAGGCAAGCCCCTCATTTGGCTGAAGCCAGCTCATGGCTATGGCCCTCGTGGAAAGTACAGTTGTGGATGTACTGGGAGACACGCTGGGTGCTGCCCATGGGCTCACATCAGTATTGTGAGATGTAGCAATGGTTGTATGGCTGCCCAGGCCCCTTTTGGCCCCCAAAATGTTCATTTTTTCATCATTTAACGTGATTCATTTCCATCTGTTCTTCTCATCCATCCTCTCCCCCCCCGCTGAGGGAGTCCATGGAGTCAAAGGCTGAGGGACTCGGAGGTCTGGCAGGGTCTTCGCCTCGTCCAGCCTCGGTACCGAGATAATTAACTCTGATGGAGGCACCCCAGGCGCCAGGCACCCACCACAGCGGCTGCTGAGCACCCACAGCCCATCAGGCTTCTGCAAAAGCCACGGAGGGGTGTCGTATCCGAGGTAATTGGTCACATTTGCAAGCCCTTGGTCATGTTTTGTTGCCGTATCTTGTGAAAGCTGGATCCTCACAAAGAGCAGGAGGCATCCTGCGCGGCTGCTGGCTGGGGCTGGCGGCTGGGAAACATCACCGTTGCTGTTCCTTTGATGAAAAAGGCTCCAACAACCCTCTAGCATTCGCTTGCCTATGTAGCCAGCCCTATTTTTAGTAATCCTGAGGCCCAGATTCACATTATTTAAACTCCAGATGCCGAATGAAGAGAAGAGATCCTTCCAGATGGGCTGGGGGCTGGCTCAGACCCTCCCCTCCCTCTGCCATTCCCAGTCTCATCACGGAGAAGAGCTGAGGGATGCTCTGTGTTTCATTTGCCTGTGCCCACTGACGAGGCCCCTGAAGTGATAACGGGGTGGATCCAGCAGCGGGTGTTAAATTTTGTAGTTCAAAGTGCCCAACTTTGGAAACAAGCCCACTGTGCGCATGCTGTCGGTGATGCAGGGCTAAACCACAGCAACCCTGGGGTTAGAGAAATCTCCCTTACTAGAATTCCATAGCCCAAACATCATACAGGAGCTCTGTATGCCAGAAAATCTCCTAATTTGACTGCCAATTCACCATACCTGCAGGAATCACGTCTGCTTTATTTGGCGGCACCAAGTCAATTTAAGCATAGTACCTTTTATTTAAGCAATTGTTGTATCCAGTGGGAAACAAGCCACTTTTGGGGCACACACACCTGTCTTTGGGTCTGGGATAGGTGTGCAAGGTGCAGTGTTAAATACAAACTGAGAACAACTGCTCAGGGTTTAATTTGATTCATTAACTTGGTGACACCTGGGGTGAGAAAAGGTAGTTGGTACCCAGTAAGTGCGGGAGGGACGTTTTTAGCATGAGGAGAGGTAAAAAAGTCATTCAGTCCTCTGGGAAAGAGAGAGGGAGAGAGAAAACGAGAGCGGCAGGTAATTTATTGCTGGTGGAACAAGAAGCTGTTAGCTGAGAGGAGGGGATAAGAATTATAAAGTGCCGTAAAACCAATATCTCTATAGAGCCCGTGATGTTTAGTGTCCAGAGTTATGAATTTCAGTTCCCCAGCTTGTCTCTTGCTGCTCCTATTTCAGACATGAAGGAGGACCTAGGAACTCTAAAGCTTGTCCCTTTTATCCACCTCTGCGAATCACTCCCATAAAAAATATTACCTCTCCTGACAAATCTTGCCTCCAGCACCTCCTCGGAGCCCAGCTACTCCCAGCACAGCAGTGCAGAGCTCAGGGCTCGATCCTGCCCCGGCTCACGCAGCGACCCAGCGCACGGTGAGCATAAAATTCTTCCAGCACAGAAGGAGATGGACTGCCCTGCCTTATCCCTCCCCGTGTCCTGCTGCGGATGACTGGCCATAAAGCAGGGCTATGGAGATGCACAGCCTCCTGCTGTCTCCTTGCAGGGCTAAAACCAGGCTCTCCTGCAAAATGCAGCAGCTCCCTTTCGCTCTGGAGGTCAAGGAGTTTATAATCTGCTGGTCTACAGGACTGATGAGGTTAAATGGGCAGAAACTGGTGGTCATATAAACCCAAAGCTTCAAGCATCCACCTGCCCCTTGTGTCCCAGGGACTTTTCGAACAAAACTTCTAATGGGAGAACTGGTTTTCTCCCATCTAGAGCATCCCCGCAGCCAAGCCCTGGTCCTCTGGCTCATCTCGGAGGAGAGAAAAGCTGCAGCGTGCATGGGAACCACCCCTTGAGCGCACACAACAGAAGAGGACTTCTCTTTGGAGTGGGGAAGGCTTTTCCCACCTACTTCCCACCATCTGGCCTCGCGCGAGAGAGCCAAGAGCAGCGCTTGCCCGCCGGCGGCACAGCCTAAGGGATCTGCCGCAGCAGGGAAAACAACATTCACATCCCTTCCCTGGCCTGCCCTTGGCCTGCCTCCAGCTTGCCCAGAGTGACTCACCTGCTGCGAGTTACTGGCAAAAACGGTACAAAGTCAACGCGGAAAATATCCTATATGAAGCAATTATAAGAGAGGGAGGGAGGTGTGGGTTGGTTTGGTCTTTTTTTCTTTTCCAGAGAGAACAAGAGAGAAAGGCTGCAAGTAAAAAAAGTCTGATGCTGATGGCAGGTGAAACCATCAGCCCTTATTAAACTGCTGACAAGTACAGAGGTCTGCCGCCTTCTGCGGGTGTGCGACTTAGCACCGAGACCATGCGGACCTTGCAGCGCCTTAGCTGGGTATCTCTGGCTTCACTGCATGAAATCCCTTTCTCCCAAGACCTCTTTTCAATGAGAAAGGTGGCTTCCAGGATGCTCTGGGGCTCGGAGTCGGGCTGTCCCTCGGCACTGCCTTTCATCACTCTACCTTGGAGGGAGCTCTGCTGAAGGCTGACAAACAAGCCACGGAGACTTTCATGAAGTTACTACCCTCAGGAGCTGAAAACCCAGAAGTCAGCTCTCCAAAATTCAATTAGCTGAAAAACAGGAGCTTGAAAGACAGAACAAATGTTGGTATCTTCTCATTTTCCTTAGGGCTTTTGTGTCAAACCGTTGCCTGCAGCCAAACCAGCTAGAAATGTAGTGCTGAAAAGAAGCAAAATCCGTGGCTTTCACTCAACCATATGACTCCTTAAGCTCAGACTAACAGGCAGGGTTATCACTGCAGTCACTGGAGCCTGCCGCGGGTGGGATCAGGGAGGTAACAAAGCACGAACTGGTTTTTCACCAGTGGGGCAAGGGGGTTCCCCAAGTCGGAGACGACACGTAAGGACAGGGGCAGAGAGAGGCAGCCTTTGTAGCACTTGACCATCTAGCTGAGGGGCTTGTGGCAAACAGCAGCAACAACCAGTTGTGAGCAAGTCTCTGCTCCTGCCTAAATATAGCCTGAACGCCAACACGCATTGTAATTTCTCCTACTTTGGAGGTCGCAGGTGCTTATGGCAGGTTTGATGGGCTGCGAAGGTTGATCTGCAATAATTCAAACCATCAGCTCAGGTGATGTCCTGGTGCACGCTGTTGTCAGCCCACCAGTGTGGCCCAGGTTTTCTATGCTGCTTTTGGTCACAACTGGGTTTTTAAGCATGTTGGCCTGTGGGGTTTTCCACACATTTAGAAAGGAGCTGGCATATCACATGGGGATGTTGCTGTATGTTTCAAAAAAGTTCATTTTCTCCTGGAAGTTACAATTTCCCCACAGACCTTGTCTCAGGGATCCCCTAAAGGCAGCTGGGTGTGGGGCAGGGATCCTGATTGAAGATAAGATATGTTCAATGCATTTGGAGCACCTCCAGGTTAGGTTTTTGGGACTGGGAACAAATTTTTGTGTTCTTAAGATATTTGGGGTCTCATCATTAACTATCATCTCAGGGTCTTACTCCTGCATAGCAGGACGTCTTTATGGGACTGGATGTTCTTGCCTGTTGGCTAAGCTGAAATACATTGAGTCCCAGCCTACGGCAAGACTGTTTGCAGTTCAGACATCTTCATCGGGCAGTCCTGGGCCTGTCCCCTGAGTGATGGTCCCTGTTCCCTGGAGCTGAGAGCCTTTCTTGCATGAAGGAAAGGAGAGAGGAGATCAGATCCATGGCAACAGGAGTGAAGGTCTCAAAGCCCCTGCGAGATGGGTGGGGGGACAGAAGCCCAGCCCTTGCACAGCGCAGGTTGTGCCTGGAGACCACTGGGACCTGCAGAGGGTGAAGGACACCAGATCAGATTTGAGGACAGGAAGGTTTGTTGAGGATGAGGAAAGATGCTACAGTAGTTACCTAAGAGACAGAATTTCAGAAAAATGGAAATGTCAGGCTCCAGGAGACCCCAAGAATCAGCCTACTCCTTCCTCCTGCTCTGAGGGAAAATCCAATCTATCTGGACCATCCTGGGAGAAGTTTGTCCTTCCAGCTCCATCGACGTGCCCTGGGACCTCCTCTTTCAATAAATTCTCATGTCCTTGTATACTCTGTGTCTGGCTCAAATACTGCCTGATACAACAGGACCACTTTCTTCCAGTCTACCCTCAGTAGACGTGAAGAAAAGTCACCGCCTCGTATGCCCTGAAAGAGTCTTAGGACTCTAGAAATCTCAGCTCACCTTCCCAGCCACTGATTTGGGGCTGAAATGTTTTGGGGGTCTTCCTTCCAACTTAGATTTGACAAGAAACCACCACATGCCCTTAAGAAAATGAAGATGTAAGTGAATGAAATTCTTAGTTCTCACAAGTGTGCTCTGGTATCTATGGGGACGCAATGGGCCTGATTCTCGTTCACATGAGGAGCTGTTTATGCTGCTGCGGCGGTAAAAGAATTGCTATCTAGGCTTTGCTGTAAATCCAAATTGGGCTCCTAATGTTGCTACTGGGGAGAGGATTAAATTTATCACAAGCAGTAGGTATATAATGTTTTTATTCCTCAAGCAAATCCTTCCACAGCAGAATGAAAGACTAGACATTGTGTCTGTGATCCAAATGGAAGGGCTTTTTTTCTTCATGTTAGGCAAACTAGCAAAAAAAAAAAAAAAAAGAAATTTGGACTCCTTCCCAACTTTCCTGTATTGACAGATGATTTACAATTTCTTTTCCTGGGGAAAAGATGCCAAAACAAACCAAACAAAAACTACCAAAAATGATTGCCAAGGCTTCCCATGGGTCCAGAACTTTACTTATTCATTACACTGACACATAATAATGGTGAAGGAAGTCTACACGGAACATGAAGTCAGGAAAATGTCCAACCAGTCTTGGTCCTGTATTCACCCAGGGAGGAGACATGCTAGAGGTGCTCATGCTAGAGGAATGAAAGAAGGTAAAGGTAAAGATTTTTCAGCTTTCTTTTGAGGCCAAAGCTCAGTGGGAAGTCATCACGATGGACTTTCCAGGTGTTCAGTCACCCAGGCTTGAGCAGTGGCCAAGCTACTGCGCTTTTCTGCTAGCAAGGTGGGTGCCCACCGAGAAGCACTGGAAAGGCTGCAGGAGACTTTCACGAGAGGAGCCACCAGCAAGACATGGCTGTGCCATGTGGGATGTCATCAGGTCTGAGGGGCTTTTTGGGCACTGCATGCCCGCCTTCAGGCTTCACCCAAAGCCACGACTGCAGACTCAGTGTCTACCAAGGAGGCAAGCAGTTTCTTGAGGATGGCTTCTGAAGCATACTTTGTCCAGTATGGACAAAGACAAATATCTTTACAAGGAAATGGTGAACTCAGGACAGCTAAGTTGGGATGGCTTTGGTAATTCCTAATAGGCAAGGGTATCCCTTCCCCTTTGTTGCCCTCTTATTCACTTTAAGAACAACTTGTATTGAGCAAGGATAACTGAGCATGGTGCGAGGCCACCAGGGTGGGACATGGTTGGGGCCGCTCAGCTCTGCATCCCCATCAGGCCAACAGCCTGAGTGTATCAGCGCTCTCTGAATAATCATAGAATCATAGAACCATTTAGGATGGAAAAGACCTTCAAGATCATCGAGTCCAACCATCATCCATGCCCGCTAGACCATGGTACAGAGTACCTCGTCTATGCGC